>OY982962.1:31891982-32329469 GCA_963890685.1 Plagodis pulveraria | reverse complement strand
CTAACCTAACCTAACCTAACCTAACCTAACCTAACCTAACCTAACCTAACCTAACCTAACCTAACCTAACCTAACCTAACCTAACCTAACCTAACCTAACCTAACCTAACCTAACCTAACCTAACCTAACCTAACCTAACCTAACCTAACCTAACCTAACCTAACCTAACCTAACCTAACCTAACCTAACCTAACCTAACCTAACCTAACCTAACCTAACCTAACCTAACCTAACCTAACCTAACCTAACCTAACCTAACCTAACCTAACCTAACCTAACCTAACCTAACCTAACCTAACCTAACCTAACCTAACCTAACCTAACCTAACCTAACCTAACCTAACCTAACCTAACCTAACCTAACCTAACCTAACCTAACCTAACCTAACCTAACCTAACCTAACCTAACCTAACCTAACCTAACCTAACCTAACCTAACCTAACCTAACCTAACCTAACCTAACCTAACCTAACCTAACCTAACCTAACCTAACCTAACCTAACCTAACCTAACCTAACCTAACCTAACCTAACCTAACCTAACCTAACCTAACCTAACCTAACCTAACCTAACCTAACCTAACCTAACCTAACCTAACCTAACCTAACCTAACCTAACCTAACCTAACCTAACCTAACCTAACCTAACCTAACCTAACCTAACCTAACCTAACCTAACCTAACCTAACCTAACCTAACCTAACCTAACCTAACCTAACCTAACCTAACCTAACCTAACCTAACCTAACCTAACCTAACCTAACCTAACCTAACCTAACCTAACCTAACCTAACCTAACCTAACCTAACCTAACCTAACCTAACCTAACCTAACCTAACCTAACCTAACCTAACCTAACCTAACCTAACCTAACCTAACCTAACCTAACCTAACCTAACCTAACCTAACCTAACCTAACCTAACCTAACCTAACCTAACCTAACCTAACCTAACCTAACCTAACCTAACCTAACCTAACCTAACCTAACCTAACCTAACCTAACCTAACCTAACCTAACCTAACCTAACCTAACCTAACCTAACCTAACCTAACCTAACCTAACCTAACCTAACCTAACCTAACCTAACCTAACCTAACCTAACCTAACCTAACCTAACCTAACCTAACCTAACCTAACCTAACCTAACCTAACCTAACCTAACCTAACCTAACCTAACCTAACCTAACCTAACCTAACCTAACCTAACCTAACCTAACCTAACCTAACCTAACCTAACCTAACCTAACCTAACCTAACCTAACCTAACCTAACCTAACCTAACCTAACCTAACCTAACCTAACCTAACCTAACCTAACCTAACCTAACCTAACCTAACCTAACCTAACCTAACCTAACCTAACCTAACCTAACCTAACCTAACCTAACCTAACCTAACCTAACCTAACCTAACCTAACCTAACCTAACCTAACCTAACCTAACCTAACCTAACCTAACCTAACCTAACCTAACCTAACCTAACCTAACCTAACCTAACCTAACCTAACCTAACCTAACCTAACCTAACCTAACCTAACCTAACCTAACCTAACCTAACCTAACCTAACCTAACCTAACCTAACCTAACCTAACCTAACCTAACCTAACCTAACCTAACCTAACCTAACCTAACCTAACCTAACCTAACCTAACCTAACCTAACCTAACCTAACCTAACCTAACCTAACCTAACCTAACCTAACCTAACCTAACCTAACCTAACCTAACCTAACCTAACCTAACCTAACCTAACCTAACCTAACCTAACCTAACCTAACCTAACCTAACCTAACCTAACCTAACCTAACCTAACCTAACCTAACCTAACCTAACCTAACCTAACCTAACCTAACCTAACCTAACCTAACCTAACCTAACCTAACCTAACCTAACCTAACCTAACCTAACCTAACCTAACCTAACCTAACCTAACCTAACCTAACCTAACCTAACCTAACCTAACCTAACCTAACCTAACCTAACCTAACCTAACCTAACCTAACCTAACCTAACCTAACCTAACCTAACCTAACCTAACCTAACCTAACCTAACCTAACCTAACCTAACCTAACCTAACCTAACCTAACCTAACCTAACCTAACCTAACCTAACCTAACCTAACCTAACCTAACCTAACCTAACCTAACCTAACCTAACCTAACCTAACCTAACCTAACCTAACCTAACCTAACCTAACCTAACCTAACCTAACCTAACCTAACCTAACCTAACCTAACCTAACCTAACCTAACCTAACCTAACCTAACCTAACCTAACCTAACCTAACCTAACCTAACCTAACCTAACCTAACCTAACCTAACCTAACCTAACCTAACCTAACCTAACCTAACCTAACCTAACCTAACCTAACCTAACCTAACCTAACCTAACCTAACCTAACCTAACCTAACCTAACCTAACCTAACCTAACCTAACCTAACCTAACCTAACCTAACCTAACCTAACCTAACCTAACCTAACCTAACCTAACCTAACCTAACCTAACCTAACCTAACCTAACCTAACCTAACCTAACCTAACCTAACCTAACCTAACCTAACCTAACCTAACCTAACCTAACCTAACCTAACCTAACCTAACCTAACCTAACCTAACCTAACCTAACCTAACCTAACCTAACCTAACCTAACCTAACCTAACCTAACCTAACCTAACCTAACCTAACCTAACCTAACCTAACCTAACCTAACCTAACCTAACCTAACCTAACCTAACCTAACCTAACCTAACCTATACCTAACCTAACCTAACCTAACCTAACCTAACCTAACCTAACCTAACCTAACCTAACCTAACCTAACCTAACCTAACCTAACCTAACCTAACCTAACCTAACCTAACCTAACCTAACCTAACCTAACCTAACCTAACCTAACCTAACCTAACCTAACCTAACCTAACCTAACCTAACCTAACCTAACCTAACCTAACCTAACCTAACCTAACCTAACCTAACCTAACCTAACCTAACCTAACCTAACCTAACCTAACCTAACCTAACCTAACCTAACCTAACCTAACCTAACCTAACCTAACCTAACCTAACCTAACCTAACCTAACCTAACCTAACCTAACCTAACCTAACCTAACCTAACCTAACCTAACCTAACCTAACCTAACCTAACCTAACCTAACCTAACCTAACCTAACCTAACCTAACCTAACCTAACCTAACCTAACCTAACCTAACCTAACCTAACCTAACCTAACCTAACCTAACCTAACCTAACCTAACCTAACCTAACCTAACCTAACCTAACCTAACCTAACCTAACCTAACCTAACCTAACCTAACCTAACCTAACCTAACCTAACCTAACCTAACCTAACCTAACCTAACCTAACCTAACCTAACCTAACCTAACCTAACCTAACCTAACCTAACCTAACCTAACCTAACCTAACCTAACCTAACCTAACCTAACCTAACCTAACCTAACCTAACCTAACCTAACCTAACCTAACCTAACCTAACCTAACCTAACCTAACCTAACCTAACCTAACCTAACCTAACCTAACCTAACCTAACCTAACCTAACCTAACCTAACCTAACCTAACCTAACCTAACCTAACCTAACCTAACCTAACCTAACCTAACCTAACCTAACCTAACCTAACCTAACCTAACCTAACCTAACCTAACCTAACCTAACCTAACCTAACCTAACCTAACCTAACCTAACCTAACCTAACCTAACCTAACCTAACCTAACCTAACCTAACCTAACCTAACCTAACCTAACCTAACCTAACCTAACCTAACCTAACCTAACCTAACCTAACCTAACCTAACCTAACCTAACCTAACCTAACCTAACCTAACCTAACCTAACCTAACCTAACCTAACCTAACCTAACCTAACCTAACCTAACCTAACCTAACCTAACCTAACCTAACCTAACCTAACCTAACCTAACCTAACCTAACCTAACCTAACCTAACCTAACCTAACCTAACCTAACCTAACCTAACCTAACCTAACCTAACCTAACCTAACCTAACCTAACCTAACCTAACCTAACCTAACCTAACCTAACCTAACCTAACCTAACCTAACCTAACCTAACCTAACCTAACCTAACCTAACCTAACCTAACCTAACCTAACCTAACCTAACCTAACCTAACCTAACCTAACCTAACCTAACCTAACCTAACCTAACCTAACCTAACCTAACCTAACCTAACCTAACCTAACCTAACCTAACCTAACCTAACCTAACCTAACCTAACCTAACCTAACCTAACCTAACCTAACCTAACCTAACCTAACCTAACCTAACCTAACCTAACCTAACCTAACCTAACCTAACCTAACCTAACCTAACCTAACCTAACCTAACCTAACCTAACCTAACCTAACCTAACCTAACCTAACCTAACCTAACCTAACCTAACCTAACCTAACCTAACCTAACCTAACCTAACCTAACCTAACCTAACCTAACCTAACCTAACCTAACCTAACCTAACCTAACCTAACCTAACCTAACCTAACCTAACCTAACCTAACCTAACCTAACCTAACCTAACCTAACCTAACCTAACCTAACCTAACCTAACCTAACCTAACCTAACCTAACCTAACCTAACCTAACCTAACCTAACCTAACCTAACCTAACCTAACCTAACCTAACCTAACCTAACCTAACCTAACCTAACCTAACCTAACCTAACCTAACCTAACCTAACCTAACCTAACCTAACCTAACCTAACCTAACCTAACCTAACCTAACCTAACCTAACCTAACCTAACCTAACCTAACCTAACCTAACCTAACCTAACCTAACCTAACCTAACCTAACCTAACCTAACCTAACCTAACCTAACCTAACCTAACCTAACCTAACCTAACCTAACCTAACCTAACCTAACCTAACCTAACCTAACCTAACCTAACCTAACCTAACCTAACCTAACCTAACCTAACCTAACCTAACCTAACCTAACCTAACCTAACCTAACCTAACCTAACCTAACCTAACCTAACCTAACCTAACCTAACCTAACCTAACCTAACCTAACCTAACCTAACCTAACCTAACCTAACCTAACCTAACCTAACCTAACCTAACCTAACCTAACCTAACCTAACCTAACCTAACCTAACCTAACCTAACCTAACCTAACCTAACCTAACCTAACCTAACCTAACCTAACCTAACCTAACCTAACCTAACCTAACCTAACCTAACCTAACCTAACCTAACCTAACCTAACCTAACCTAACCTAACCTAACCTAACCTAACCTAACCTAACCTAACCTAACCTAACCTAACCTAACCTAACCTAACCTAACCTAACCTAACCTAACCTAACCTAACCTAACCTAACCTAACCTAACCTAACCTAACCTAACCTAACCTAACCTAACCTAACCTAACCTAACCTAACCTAACCTAACCTAACCTAACCTAACCTAACCTAACCTAACCTAACCTAACCTAACCTAACCTAACCTAACCTAACCTAACCTAACCTAACCTAACCTAACCTAACCTAACCTAACCTAACCTAACCTAACCTAACCTAACCTAACCTAACCTAACCTAACCTAACCTAACCTAACCTAACCTAACCTAACCTAACCTAACCTAACCTAACCTAACCTAACCTAACCTAACCTAACCTAACCTAACCTAACCTAACCTAACCTAACCTAACCTAACCTAACCTAACCTAACCTAACCTAACCTAACCTAACCTAACCTAACCTAACCTAACCTAACCTAACCTAACCTAACCTAACCTAACCTAACCTAACCTAACCTAACCTAACCTAACCTAACCTAACCTAACCTAACCTAACCTAACCTAACCTAACCTAACCTAACCTAACCTAACCTAACCTAACCTAACCTAACCTAACCTAACCTAACCTAACCTAACCTAACCTAACCTAACCTAACCTAACCTAACCTAACCTAACCTAACCTAACCTAACCTAACCTAACCTAACCTAACCTAACCTAACCTAACCTAACCTAACCTAACCTAACCTAACCTAACCTAACCTAACCTAACCTAACCTAACCTAACCTAACCTAACCTAACCTAACCTAACCTAACCTAACCTAACCTAACCTAACCTAACCTAACCTAACCTAACCTAACCTAACCTAACCTAACCTAACCTAACCTAACCTAACCTAACCTAACCTAACCTAACCTAACCTAACCTAACCTAACCTAACCTAACCTAACCTAACCTAACCTAACCTAACCTAACCTAACCTAACCTAACCTAACCTAACCTAACCTAACCTAACCTAACCTAACCTAACCTAACCTAACCTAACCTAACCTAACCTAACCTAACCTAACCTAACCTAACCTAACCTAACCTAACCTAACCTAACCTAACCTAACCTAACCTAACCTAACCTAACCTAACCTAACCTAACCTAACCTAACCTAACCTAACCTAACCTAACCTAACCTAACCTAACCTAACCTAACCTAACCTAACCTAACCTAACCTAACCTAACCTAACCTAACCTAACCTAACCTAACCTAACCTAACCTAACCTAACCTAACCTAACCTAACCTAACCTAACCTAACCTAACCTAACTAACCTAACCTAACCTAACCTAACCTAACCTAACCTAACCTAACCTAACCTAACCTAACCTAACCTAACCTAACCTAACCTAACCTAACCTAACCTAACCTAACCTAACCTAACCTAACCTAACCTAACCTAACCTAACCTAACCTAACCTAACCTAACCTAACCTAACCTAACCTAACCTAACCTAACCTAACCTAACCTAACCTAACCTAACCTAACCTAACCTAACCTAACCTAACCTAACCTAACCTAACCTAACCTAACCTAACCTAACCTAACCTAACCTAACCTAACCTAACCTAACCTAACCTAACCTAACCTAACCTAACCTAACCTAACCTAACCTAACCTAACCTAACCTAACCTAACCTAACCTAACCTAACCTAACCTAACCTAACCTAACCTAACCTAACCTAACCTAACCTAACCTAACCTAACCTAACCTAACCTAACCTAACCTAACCTAACCTAACCTAACCTAACCTAACCTAACCTAACCTAACCTAACCTAACCTAACCTAACCTAACCTAACCTAACCTAACCTAACCTAACCTAACCTAACCTAACCTAACCTAACCTAACCTAACCTAACCTAACCTAACCTAACCTAACCTAACCTAACCTAACCTAACCTAACCTAACCTAACCTAACCTAACCTAACCTAACCTAACCTAACCTAACCTAACCTAACCTAACCTAACCTAACCTAACCTAACCTAACCTAACCTAACCTAACCTAACCTAACCTAACCTAACCTAACCTAACCTAACCTAACCTAACCTAACCTAACCTAACCTAACCTAACCTAACCTAACCTAACCTAACCTAACCTAACCTAACCTAACCTAACCTAACCTAACCTAACCTAACCTAACCTAACCTAACCTAACCTAACCTAACCTAACCTAACCTAACCTAACCTAACCTAACCTAACCTAACCTAACCTAACCTAACCTAACCTAACCTAACCTAACCTAACCTAACCTAACCTAACCTAACCTAACCTAACCTAACCTAACCTAACCTAACCTAACCTAACCTAACCTAACCTAACCTAACCTAACCTAACCTAACCTAACCTAACCTAACCTAACCTAACCTAACCTAACCTAACCTAACCTAACCTAACCTAACCTAACCTAACCTAACCTAACCTAACCTAACCTAACCTAACCTAACCTAACCTAACCTAACCTAACCTAACCTAACCTAACCTAACCTAACCTAACCTAACCTAACCTAACCTAACCTAACCTAACCTAACCTAACCTAACCTAACCTAACCTAACCTAACCTAACCTAACCTAACCTAACCTAACCTAACCTAACCTAACCTAACCTAACCTAACCTAACCTAACCTAACCTAACCTAACCTAACCTAACCTAACCTAACCTAACCTAACCTAACCTAACCTAACCTAACCTAACCTAACCTAACCTAACCTAACCTAACCTAACCTAACCTAACCTAACCTAACCTAACCTAACCTAACCTAACCTAACCTAACCTAACCTAACCTAACCTAACCTAACCTAACCTAACCTAACCTAACCTAACCTAACCTAACCTAACCTAACCTAACCTAACCTAACCTAACCTAACCTAACCTAACCTAACCTAACCTAACCTAACCTAACCTAACCTAACCTAACCTAACCTAACCTAACCTAACCTAACCTAACCTAACCTAACCTAACCTAACCTAACCTAACCTAACCTAACCTAACCTAACCTAACACCTAACCTAACCTAACCTAACCTAACCTAACCTAACCTAACCTAACCTAACCTAACCTAACCTAACCTAACCTAACCTAACCTAACCTAACCTAACCTAACCTAACCTAACCTAACCTAACCTAACCTAACCTAACCTAACCTAACCTAACCTAACCTAACCTAACCTAACCTAACCTAACCTAACCTAACCTAACCTAACCTAACCTAACCTAACCTAACCTAACCTAACCTAACCTAACCTAACCTAACCTAACCTAACCTAACCTAACCTAACCTAACCTAACCTAACCTAACCTAACCTAACCTAACCTAACCTAACCTAACCTAACCTAACCTAACCTAACCTAACCTAACCTAACCTAACCTAACCTAACCTAACCTAACCTAACCTAACCTAACCTAACCTAACCTAACCTAACCTAACCTAACCTAACCTAACCTAACCTAACCTAACCTAACCTAACCTAACCTAACCTAACCTAACCTAACCTAACCTAACCTAACCTAACCTAACCTAACCTAACCTAACCTAACCTAACCTAACCTAACCTAACCTAACCTAACCTAACCTAACCTAACCTAACCTAACCTAACCTAACCTAACCTAACCTAACCTAACCTAACCTAACCTAACCTAACCTAACCTAACCTAACCTAACCTAACCTAACCTAACCTAACCTAACCTAACCTAACCTAACCTAACCTAACCTAACCTAACCTAACCTAACCTAACCTAACCTAACCTAACCTAACCTAACCTAACCTAACCTAACCTAACCTAACCTAACCTAACCTAACCTAACCTAACCTAACCTAACCTAACCTAACCTAACCTAACCTAACCTAACCTAACCTAACCTAACCTAACCTAACCTAACCTAACCTAACCTAACCTAACCTAACCTAACCTAACCTAACCTAACCTAACCTAACCTAACCTAACCTAACCTAACCTAACCTAACCTAACCTAACCTAACCTAACCTAACCTAACCTAACCTAACCTAACCTAACCTAACCTAACCTAACCTAACCTAACCTAACCTAACCTAACCTAACCTAACCTAACCTAACCTAACCTAACCTAACCTAACCTAACCTAACCTAACCTAACCTAACCTAACCTAACCTAACCTAACCTAACCTAACCTAACCTAACCTAACCTAACCTAACCTAACCTAACCTAACCTAACCTAACCTAACCTAACCTAACCTAACCTAACCTAACCTAACCTAACCTAACCTAACCTAACCTAACCTAACCTAACCTAACCTAACCTAACCTAACCTAACCTAACCTAACCTAACCTAACCTAACCTAACCTAACCTAACCTAACCTAACCTAACCTAACCTAACCTAACCTAACCTAACCTAACCTAACCTAACCTAACCTAACCTAACCTAACCTAACCTAACCTAACCTAACCTAACCTAACCTAACCTAACCTAACCTAACCTAACCTAACCTAACCTAACCTAACCTAACCTAACCTAACCTAACCTAACCTAACCTAACCTAACCTAACCTAACCTAACCTAACCTAACCTAACCTAACCTAACCTAACCTAACCTAACCTAACCTAACCTAACCTAACCTAACCTAACCTAACCTAACCTAACCTAACCTAACCTAACCTAACCTAACCTAACCTAACCTAACCTAACCTAACCTAACCTAACCTAACCTAACCTAACCTAACCTAACCTAACCTAACCTAACCTAACCTAACCTAACCTAACCTAACCTAACCTAACCTAACCTAACCTAACCTAACCTAACCTAACCTAACCTAACCTAACCTAACCTAACCTAACCTAACCTAACCTAACCTAACCTAACCTAACCTAACCTAACCTAACCTAACCTAACCTAACCTAACCTAACCTAACCTAACCTAACCTAACCTAACCTAACCTAACCTAACCTAACCTAACCTAACCTAACCTAACCTAACCTAACCTAACCTAACCTAACCTAACCTAACCTAACCTAACCTAACCTAACCTAACCTAACCTAACCTAACCTAACCTAACCTAACCTAACCTAACCTAACCTAACCTAACCTAACCTAACCTAACCTAACCTAACCTAACCTAACCTAACCTAACCTAACCTAACCTAACCTAACCTAACCTAACCTAACCTAACCTAACCTAACCTAACCTAACCTAACCTAACCTAACCTAACCTAACCTAACCTAACCTAACCTAACCTAACCTAACCTAACCTAACCTAACCTAACCTAACCTAACCTAACCTAACCTAACCTAACCTAACCTAACCTAACCTAACCTAACCTAACCTAACCTAACCTAACCTAACCTAACCTAACCTAACCTAACCTAACCTAACCTAACCTAACCTAACCTAACCTAACCTAACCTAACCTAACCTAACCTAACCTAACCTAACCTAACCTAACCTAACCTAACCTAACCTAACCTAACCTAACCTAACCTAACCTAACCTAACCTAACCTAACCTAACCTAACCTAACCTAACCTAACCTAACCTAACCTAACCTAACCTAACCTAACCTAACCTAACCTAACCTAACCTAACCTAACCTAACCTAACCTAACCTAACCTAACCTAACCTAACCTAACCTAACCTAACCTAACCTAACCTAACCTAACCTAACCTAACCTAACCTAACCTAACCTAACCTAACCTAACCTAACCTAACCTAACCTAACCTAACCTAACCTAACCTAACCTAACCTAACCTAACCTAACCTAACCTAACCTAACCTAACCTAACCTAACCTAACCTAACCTAACCTAACCTAACCTAACCTAACCTAACCTAACCTAACCTAACCTAACCTAACCTAACCTAACCTAACCTAACCTAACCTAACCTAACCTAACCTAACCTAACCTAACCTAACCTAACCTAACCTAACCTAACCTAACCTAACCTAACCTAACCTAACCTAACCTAACCTAACCTAACCTAACCTAACCTAACCTAACCTAACCTAACCTAACCTAACCTAACCTAACCTAACCTAACCTAACCTAACCTAACCTAACCTAACCTAACCTAACCTAACCTAACCTAACCTAACCTAACCTAACCTAACCTAACCTAACCTAACCTAACCTAACCTAACCTAACCTAACCTAACCTAACCTAACCTAACCTAACCTAACCTAACCTAACCTAACCTAACCTAACCTAACCTAACCTAACCTAACCTAACCTAACCTAACCTAACCTAACCTAACCTAACCTAACCTAACCTAACCTAACCTAACCTAACCTAACCTAACCTAACCTAACCTAACCTAACCTAACCTAACCTAACCTAACCTAACCTAACCTAACCTAACCTAACCTAACCTAACCTAACCTAACCTAACCTAACCTAACCTAACCTAACCTAACCTAACCTAACCTAACCTAACCTAACCTAACCTAACCTAACCTAACCTAACCTAACCTAACCTAACCTAACCTAACCTAACCTAACCTAACCTAACCTAACCTAACCTAACCTAACCTAACCTAACCTAACCTAACCTATTATCACGGCTCTGAGAAACCAAAACAAAACAGTTTTCCACGGCCTCAACAAGGAGGATGGTAGAATGGAAATAAGGTACAAAAAGAAAGCCAGAAATCACCATGCTAACCACATAATAGTGAGTGTTTCTCCCAAGTTGTGGAACCGTATGATTGAGGCAGAAACGGTGCATATAGATATGCAGAGAATTAGGGTGGCGGACCAATCCCCATTGGTACAATGTTCCCTCTGTCTCGGATATGGGCATGGAAGACGGTTCTGCAAGGAGACCATAGAAAAGTGCAGCCACTGTGGGGGACCTCACATGAAGAGTCAGTGCGCGGACTGGCTCGCTGACGTGGCCCCGACCTGCGTTAACTGTGCACACGCCAAGTTTGACTCAAGCAACCATAACGCGTTTAGTCAGGAGTGCCCAGTACGCAGAAAGTGGGACGCATTAGCTAGAGCAAAAGTAGCGTACTGCTAAAATGGTCCCTAGCAAATCTATAGCATATAACATGACTGATAAATCAGCTTTTGTGGTAGCCCAAACAAACCTACAGCGAAAAGAGTTGGCTACCAAAGAACTCATGGTTGAGGCCTCAAAACGCAAGGTTGCCTTCGCTTTGCTCCAGGAGCCGTACGTGGGGGGTATTCGCAGAATGAAAGACTACCGCGGCGCGAGAATCTACCAGAACACCGTTCAAGGAAGTGGGACTGTAAAAGCAGCAATAGTAGTGTTCGACATGGACATGGACGTGATACAGTGCCCAGAACTCACCACGAACAACATCGTAGTGGTCAGGATCCGAACACGTTCCTGGGAAATCGCGGTAGTCTCCATCTATTTCGAACCAAAGCCGGACCCCATAGAGCCATACCTGGAGCAATTAAAGAGAGTGATAGAGAAAATGGGAACTACAAAACTTCTTATAGGGGGCGACTGTAACGCCAAAAATCCTTGGTGGGGCAGCAATAAAGTGGACAGCAGAGGTGAAGAAATGGCTGGATTCCTTGAAGAATTCGATCTACAGGTTCTAAACACTGGTGACACTCCCACTTACGAAACTATACGGGGAAACAAATTATACACTAGCGTAGTTGACGTGACAACCTGTTCCATAAACATGCTGAATCTAGTGGAAGACTGGAGTACAGTACAGGATCTTACGAGCTCGGACCATAACGGTATTATTTTTAAAATTAAGTTAAAATTAGATAAAGGCATGAATATTAATAGAACTACTAGAATTTTTAACACCAAAAAAGCAAATTGGAATAAATTTAATAAAGAACTAGTCAAATTTAAAGCAGAAAATAGTATTAATATTCCTCAAATTCAAACAATACAAAATAAGATAAATTTAGAAAATACTGTACAAACCATTACTAAAATATTAGCACAATGCTGTAAGGCAGCAATGCCATTAAAGAAAAATAGTGAAGTACTTACCGTGCCGGGGTGGTCCGAGGAACTCGTAAAGATGAAGAGTGAAGTAGTCACGCTTAAGCGCCGGATTCGATGTGCTGCGCCCATTCGAAGGGAGAAGGTTGTCGCAGAGTACCTGGAAGCAAAGGAAAATTATGAAAATAAAGCTGTAGAAGACCAGATTAACAGTTGGAAGGGGTTTTGCGAGAAGCAGGATAGAGAAGGAGTATGGGATGGTATCTACCGGATCATCCGGAGAACCGAAAAAAGGAAGGAGGATCAGCCTCTTAAGAAAAACGGTATTTACGTGACTCCCGAAGAATCGGCGGCCCTTTTGGCTGATACTTTCTATCCCGAAGACACGGAGGAGCAGGATGAAGCTCACCACCAACGCGTTAGAGAACAAGCGAAGTTGGTAAACAAATCGGGTCATGATGAACAGCATGATCCATTGTTTACGCTTAAAGAGCTGAAAACCGTGGTGGAAAGCTTTAATCCAAAGAAAGCGCCCGGAGCCGACGGATTCACTGCAGACATCTGCAGACACTTCATCTTCCAGGATCCGGAATTGTTCCTTGCCTTGGTAAACAAATGCCTAGAACTTGGCCACTTCCCGAATATCTGGAAGGAAGCTGTAGTGGTTGTTCTGAGAAAACCAGGCAAGGACGACTATGCCCACCCAAAATCTTACAGGCCGATTGGGTTACTACCTGTACTGGGCAAGATCCTGGAGAAGATAATAGTGTCTCGAATGAAGTGGCACCTAATACCTAAGATGAGTACTTGCCAGTACGGCTTTATGCCCCAGAAGAGCACCGAAGACTCCCTCTATAACCTGATGACGCACATAAAAAACAAGCTGAAGCAGAAAAAGCTGATTATTCTGGTGTCTCTGGATATAGAGGGAGCTTTTGATAGCGCCTGGTGGCCGGCTATTAAGGTACGACTGGCGGAGGAAAGGTGTCCTAGGAATATTAGAGTGCTAATAGACAGCTATCTGCAGAACCGTAAGGTCAGAGTACGATACGCAGGTGTAGAACATGTGAAAGAGACACAAAAAGGCTGCGTCCAGGGATCGATCGGAGGACCCATACTCTGGAATCTTCTCCTGGATCCTTTGCTTAAACAGCTGGAAAGACGAGGATACTACTGCCAGGCATTTGCGGACGATGTTGTGCTTGTTTTCGATGGTGATACGACCCTGGAGACTCAGAGGCAAGCGAATGCCGCGCTCGCCCATGTTGGGCAGTGGGGGGTCGCAAACAAGCTTAAATTCGCACCGCACAAAACAAACGCTATGGTACTGACACGAAAGCTTGTATACGACACACCACGTCTCAGCATGGGGGGGGTCGACATTCGAATGACGAAAGAGGTTAAACTTCTGGGTTTGACCATCGATGACAAGCTAACATTTAACACCCACGTCGCAGAGGTATGTAAAAAAGCAGTGGTTATTTATAAGCAGTTGTCTAGAGCTGCTCGTACAAGTTGGGGCCTGCATCCGGAGGTGATAAAAATCATCTATACGGCAGCTGTAGAGCCAGTTATCATGTATGCCTCGAGCGTCTGGGCTCCAGCTGCCGATAAGATTGGTACGCAGAAGCTGCTAAATAGTGTCCAAAGAGGATTTGCCCAAAAGCTCTGCAAATCTTACCGCACAGTTTCCTTGAACTCGGCGCTGCTTTTGGCTGGTTTACTCCCCCTTGACCTCAGAATAAAGGAGGCAGCTGCCCTTTATGAAGCAAGAAGGGGAATATCCCAGCTTCTACCTGATGACAGGGAAGTTGAACGTGTGGTGAGATTTGCAGAAGCTCCACATCCAGCAAACCATATGGACCTCGAGTTCATTAGCTTGGTGGACCAAACGTTGGTGGACACTCACAACGTACAGGCGGTTCGCATCTTCACCGACGGGAGTAAGATTGAGGGTAAGGTCGGAGCAGCACTGTCCTTTTGGAACAGTGAAGCTGAGACTAAAACCCTCAAACTTTGCCTGTCCCCATACTGTTCGGTGTACCAAGCGGAACTCTTGGCTATATGTAAGGCTAGCAGGGAGATCCTCCGACGAAAAGAAAGCAGCTTCGGCATATATAGTGATTCAAGGGCAGCGCTCGAAACCATCACCAATCTGGGCTCTGTGCATCCCTTGGCCGCAGAGGCGAGAAAAAACCTGAAAGAGGCTTTGAAACAAAACAAAGATGTATCCTTGTTCTGGATCAAAGCCCACGCAGGGTTGCCAGGAAACGAGCGTGCTGACGAGTTGGCAAAAGAAGCGGCAATAAATTCAAAAAAGAAGCCCGACTATGATTCCTGTCCGATTTCATTTGTCAAGCGTATAATTCGCGCGAGGACGCTTGACGAATGGAATCGAAGATACAAATCAGGTGAAACCGCGGCAATAACAAAAATGTTTTTCCCCGACGCAACATTGGCCCATAAACTGGTCAGGCAGATCAAACCAGCTGGCGTTTTGACGCAAGTGATGACCGGCCATGGTGGGTTCTCCGAATATTTGAACCGGTTTAAGTGTAAGGAGAGCCCATCATGCGTATGTGAACCGGACGCCATGGAGACGATCCCACATATCCTTTTTGACTGTCCAGTTCATGAACTTCAGCGACTTGAACTGGAACACATATTAGAAAATAAAATTTGTAAAGAAAATATTAGTATATTCATCGCAAACAAAGATAGCCAAAATGTAGTAATAGAATTTTGTATTAAAATAGCTAAAACAGTAATTAATAGAAATAAAGATAAATAATCTATGTTATTTATATATAATAATTATATATACCAATAACATAAAAACAATATAATTATAGTTAATATTAATCAATAGTTAAAATAATCGTAGGTCTACAAATAATTAAAATGTATTAAATAGATGTAACTTAATAAACGGAAAAATTAAAAATCCCTGTCCAATTACGAAATAAATGAATATAAACTTATACTTCACTATATTCTTATGAATATGAAGACATGCAAATGAGCATTAGTAAAATAAATACAACACTACAGCCAAAAAAGGTCTCTGACTCCCATGTCAGGGGACACACGCATAGGGAGGATGGTTTTAGTCCGTAGGTCACCGAGCCCGGTGGAGTCGGACATCACCCGTAAGGGTATCCATGAGGATTTCCTCCTTCCTACAACAAAAAAAAAAAAAAAAAAAAAAAAAAAACCTAACCTAACCTAACCTAACCTAACCCAACATAGGTGTGTCATACCTCTATAGAAGCGGATTCACGTCCCGAACACAACTAAATAGTAAAAATTGAACAATATTAATTAGGGAAAATTTTATAGGTATTTTAGTAGATTCTGACAGAAAATACCAAAATTTCAACTTGGAAACATTTCTTTTAGAGTCCCTTACAGTCCGACTGGGTGTGTGATACCATCCAAGACGCAGCTCCGTCCCCCCTACACAACCTGCAAAAAATAAAATTTATTAGTACTATAGTCTAGAAATAATAGCGTTTTTCCTCAAAATCTTAGTGAAAATCTTCAAATTTTAGGCATAACGTTGTAATTTTTCACCCGTTCGTCACTTTTTAGGAGTCTGAATTCGCTTGCGGAGCTCGTACGCACCCCGCGCACCCGCCCGCAGCGCCAAAAACCCCAAAAAGCGACGACAATTTTCAAATTTTGGCATCTCAGTACATTTTGTATGTAAAAAGTCTTCATAGGCGGTCACATACCCTAAATCCATAGTAGATATATCTTCTTCTAAACTTTCCCCAACATAGGTGTGTCATACCTCTATAGAAGCGGATTCACGTCCCGAACACAACTAAATAGTAAAAATTGAACAATATTAATTAGGGAAAATTTTATAGGTATTTTAGTAGATTCTGACAGAAAATACCAAAATTTCAACTTGGAAACATTTCTTTTAGAGTCCCTTACAGTCCGACTGGGTGTGTGATACCATCCAAGACGCAGCTCCGTCCCCCCTACACAACCTGCAAAAAATAAAATTTATTAGTACTATAGTCTAGAAATAATAGCGTTTTTCCTCAAAATCTTAGTGAAAATCTTCAAATTTTAGGCATAACGTTGTAATTTTTCACCCGTTCGTCACTTTTTAGGAGTCTGAATTCGCTTGCGGAGCTCGTACGCACCCCGCGCACCCGCCCGCAGCGCCAAAAACCCCAAAAAGCGACGACAATTTTCAAATTTTGGCATCTCAGTACATTTTGTATGTAAAAAGTCTTCATAGGCGGTCACATACCCTAAATCCATAGTAGATATATCTTCTTCTAAACTTTCCCCAACATAGGTGTGTCATACCTCTATAGAAGCGGATTCACGTCCCGAACACAACTAAATAGTAAAAATTGAACAATATTAATTAGGGAAAATTTTATAGGTATTTTAGTAGATTCTGACAGAAAATACCAAAATTTCAACTTGGAAACATTTCTTTTAGAGTCCCTTACAGTCCGACTGGGTGTGTGATACCATCCAAGACGCAGCTCCGTCCCCCCTACACAACCTGCAAAAAATAAAATTTATTAGTACTATAGTCTAGAAATAATAGCGTTTTTCCTCAAAATCTTAGTGAAAATCTTCAAATTTTAGGCATAACGTTGTAATTTTTCACCCGTTCGTCACTTTTTAGGAGTCTGAATTCGCTTGCGGAGCTCGTACGCACCCCGCGCACCCGCCCGCAGCGCCAAAAACCCCAAAAAGCGACGACAATTTTCAAATTTTGGCATCTCAGTACATTTTGTATGTAAAAAGTCTTCATAGGCGGTCACATACCCTAAATCCATAGTAGATATATCTTCTTCTAAACTTTCCCCAACATAGGTGTGTCATACCTCTATAGAAGCGGATTCACGTCCCGAACACAACTAAATAGTAAAAATTGAACAATATTAATTAGGGAAAATTTTATAGGTATTTTAGTAGATTCTGACAGAAAATACCAAAATTTCAACTTGGAAACATTTCTTTTAGAGTCCCTTACAGTCCGACTGGGTGTGTGATACCATCCAAGACGCAGCTCCGTCCCCCCTACACAACCTGCAAAAAATAAAATTTATTAGTACTATAGTCTAGAAATAATAGCGTTTTTCCTCAAAATCTTAGTGAAAATCTTCAAATTTTAGGCATAACGTTGTAATTTTTCACCCGTTCGTCACTTTTTAGGAGTCTGAATTCGCTTGCGGAGCTCGTACGCACCCCGCGCACCCGCCCGCAGCGCCAAAAACCCCAAAAAGCGACGACAATTTTCAAATTTTGGCATCTCAGTACATTTTGTATGTAAAAAGTCTTCATAGGCGGTCACATACCCTAAATCCATAGTAGATATATCTTCTTCTAAACTTTCCCCAACATAGGTGTGTCATACCTCTATAGAAGCGGATTCACGTCCCGAACACAACTAAATAGTAAAAATTGAACAATATTAATTAGGGAAAATTTTATAGGTATTTTAGTAGATTCTGACAGAAAATACCAAAATTTCAACTTGGAAACATTTCTTTTAGAGTCCCTTACAGTCCGACTGGGTGTGTGATACCATCCAAGACGCAGCTCCGTCCCCCCTACACAACCTGCAAAAAATAAAATTTATTAGTACTATAGTCTAGAAATAATAGCGTTTTTCCTCAAAATCTTAGTGAAAATCTTCAAATTTTAGGCATAACGTTGTAATTTTTCACCCGTTCGTCACTTTTTAGGAGTCTGAATTCGCTTGCGGAGCTCGTACGCACCCCGCGCACCCGCCCGCAGCGCCAAAAACCCCAAAAAGCGACGACAATTTTCAAATTTTGGCATCTCAGTACATTTTGTATGTAAAAAGTCTTCATAGGCGGTCACATACCCTAAATCCATAGTAGATATATCTTCTTCTAAACTTTCCCCAACATAGGTGTGTCATACCTCTATAGAAGCGGATTCACGTCCCGAACACAACTAAATAGTAAAAATTGAACAATATTAATTAGGGAAAATTTTATAGGTATTTTAGTAGATTCTGACAGAAAATACCAAAATTTCAACTTGGAAACATTTCTTTTAGAGTCCCTTACAGTCCGACTGGGTGTGTGATACCATCCAAGACGCAGCTCCGTCCCCCCTACACAACCTGCAAAAAATAAAATTTATTAGTACTATAGTCTAGAAATAATAGCGTTTTTCCTCAAAATCTTAGTGAAAATCTTCAAATTTTAGGCATAACGTTGTAATTTTTCACCCGTTCGTCACTTTTTAGGAGTCTGAATTCGCTTGCGGAGCTCGTACGCACCCCGCGCACCCGCCCGCAGCGCCAAAAACCCCAAAAAGCGACGACAATTTTCAAATTTTGGCATCTCAGTACATTTTGTATGTAAAAAGTCTTCATAGGCGGTCACATACCCTAAATCCATAGTAGATATATCTTCTTCTAAACTTTCCCCAACATAGGTGTGTCATACCTCTATAGAAGCGGATTCACGTCCCGAACACAACTAAATAGTAAAAATTGAACAATATTAATTAGGGAAAATTTTATAGGTATTTTAGTAGATTCTGACAGAAAATACCAAAATTTCAACTTGGAAACATTTCTTTTAGAGTCCCTTACAGTCCGACTGGGTGTGTGATACCATCCAAGACGCAGCTCCGTCCCCCCTACACAACCTGCAAAAAATAAAATTTATTAGTACTATAGTCTAGAAATAATAGCGTTTTTCCTCAAAATCTTAGTGAAAATCTTCAAATTTTAGGCATAACGTTGTAATTTTTCACCCGTTCGTCACTTTTTAGGAGTCTGAATTCGCTTGCGGAGCTCGTACGCACCCCGCGCACCCGCCCGCAGCGCCAAAAACCCCAAAAAGCGACGACAATTTTCAAATTTTGGCATCTCAGTACATTTTGTATGTAAAAAGTCTTCATAGGCGGTCACATACCCTAAATCCATAGTAGATATATCTTCTTCTAAACTTTCCCCAACATAGGTGTGTCATACCTCTATAGAAGCGGATTCACGTCCCGAACACAACTAAATAGTAAAAATTGAACAATATTAATTAGGGAAAATTTTATAGGTATTTTAGTAGATTCTGACAGAAAATACCAAAATTTCAACTTGGAAACATTTCTTTTAGAGTCCCTTACAGTCCGACTGGGTGTGTGATACCATCCAAGACGCAGCTCCGTCCCCCCTACACAACCTGCAAAAAATAAAATTTATTAGTACTATAGTCTAGAAATAATAGCGTTTTTCCTCAAAATCTTAGTGAAAATCTTCAAATTTTAGGCATAACGTTGTAATTTTTCACCCGTTCGTCACTTTTTAGGAGTCTGAATTCGCTTGCGGAGCTCGTACGCACCCCGCGCACCCGCCCGCAGCGCCAAAAACCCCAAAAAGCGACGACAATTTTCAAATTTTGGCATCTCAGTACATTTTGTATGTAAAAAGTCTTCATAGGCGGTCACATACCCTAAATCCATAGTAGATATATCTTCTTCTAAACTTTCCCCAACATAGGTGTGTCATACCTCTATAGAAGCGGATTCACGTCCCGAACACAACTAAATAGTAAAAATTGAACAATATTAATTAGGGAAAATTTTATAGGTATTTTAGTAGATTCTGACAGAAAATACCAAAATTTCAACTTGGAAACATTTCTTTTAGAGTCCCTTACAGTCCGACTGGGTGTGTGATACCATCCAAGACGCAGCTCCGTCCCCCCTACACAACCTGCAAAAAATAAAATTTATTAGTACTATAGTCTAGAAATAATAGCGTTTTTCCTCAAAATCTTAGTGAAAATCTTCAAATTTTAGGCATAACGTTGTAATTTTTCACCCGTTCGTCACTTTTTAGGAGTCTGAATTCGCTTGCGGAGCTCGTACGCACCCCGCGCACCCGCCCGCAGCGCCAAAAACCCCAAAAAGCGACGACAATTTTCAAATTTTGGCATCTCAGTACATTTTGTATGTAAAAAGTCTTCATAGGCGGTCACATACCCTAAATCCATAGTAGATATATCTTCTTCTAAACTTTCCCCAACATAGGTGTGTCATACCTCTATAGAAGCGGATTCACGTCCCGAACACAACTAAATAGTAAAAATTGAACAATATTAATTAGGGAAAATTTTATAGGTATTTTAGTAGATTCTGACAGAAAATACCAAAATTTCAACTTGGAAACATTTCTTTTAGAGTCCCTTACAGTCCGACTGGGTGTGTGATACCATCCAAGACGCAGCTCCGTCCCCCCTACACAACCTGCAAAAAATAAAATTTATTAGTACTATAGTCTAGAAATAATAGCGTTTTTCCTCAAAATCTTAGTGAAAATCTTCAAATTTTAGGCATAACGTTGTAATTTTTCACCCGTTCGTCACTTTTTAGGAGTCTGAATTCGCTTGCGGAGCTCGTACGCACCCCGCGCACCCGCCCGCAGCGCCAAAAACCCCAAAAAGCGACGACAATTTTCAAATTTTGGCATCTCAGTACATTTTGTATGTAAAAAGTCTTCATAGGCGGTCACATACCCTAAATCCATAGTAGATATATCTTCTTCTAAACTTTCCCCAACATAGGTGTGTCATACCTCTATAGAAGCGGATTCACGTCCCGAACACAACTAAATAGTAAAAATTGAACAATATTAATTAGGGAAAATTTTATAGGTATTTTAGTAGATTCTGACAGAAAATACCAAAATTTCAACTTGGAAACATTTCTTTTAGAGTCCCTTACAGTCCGACTGGGTGTGTGATACCATCCAAGACGCAGCTCCGTCCCCCCTACACAACCTGCAAAAAATAAAATTTATTAGTACTATAGTCTAGAAATAATAGCGTTTTTCCTCAAAATCTTAGTGAAAATCTTCAAATTTTAGGCATAACGTTGTAATTTTTCACCCGTTCGTCACTTTTTAGGAGTCTGAATTCGCTTGCGGAGCTCGTACGCACCCCGCGCACCCGCCCGCAGCGCCAAAAACCCCAAAAAGCGACGACAATTTTCAAATTTTGGCATCTCAGTACATTTTGTATGTAAAAAGTCTTCATAGGCGGTCACATACCCTAAATCCATAGTAGATATATCTTCTTCTAAACTTTCCCCAACATAGGTGTGTCATACCTCTATAGAAGCGGATTCACGTCCCGAACACAACTAAATAGTAAAAATTGAACAATATTAATTAGGGAAAATTTTATAGGTATTTTAGTAGATTCTGACAGAAAATACCAAAATTTCAACTTGGAAACATTTCTTTTAGAGTCCCTTACAGTCCGACTGGGTGTGTGATACCATCCAAGACGCAGCTCCGTCCCCCCTACACAACCTGCAAAAAATAAAATTTATTAGTACTATAGTCTAGAAATAATAGCGTTTTTCCTCAAAATCTTAGTGAAAATCTTCAAATTTTAGGCATAACGTTGTAATTTTTCACCCGTTCGTCACTTTTTAGGAGTCTGAATTCGCTTGCGGAGCTCGTACGCACCCCGCGCACCCGCCCGCAGCGCCAAAAACCCCAAAAAGCGACGACAATTTTCAAATTTTGGCATCTCAGTACATTTTGTATGTAAAAAGTCTTCATAGGCGGTCACATACCCTAAATCCATAGTAGATATATCTTCTTCTAAACTTTCCCCAACATAGGTGTGTCATACCTCTATAGAAGCGGATTCACGTCCCGAACACAACTAAATAGTAAAAATTGAACAATATTAATTAGGGAAAATTTTATAGGTATTTTAGTAGATTCTGACAGAAAATACCAAAATTTCAACTTGGAAACATTTCTTTTAGAGTCCCTTACAGTCCGACTGGGTGTGTGATACCATCCAAGACGCAGCTCCGTCCCCCCTACACAACCTGCAAAAAATAAAATTTATTAGTACTATAGTCTAGAAATAATAGCGTTTTTCCTCAAAATCTTAGTGAAAATCTTCAAATTTTAGGCATAACGTTGTAATTTTTCACCCGTTCGTCACTTTTTAGGAGTCTGAATTCGCTTGCGGAGCTCGTACGCACCCCGCGCACCCGCCCGCAGCGCCAAAAACCCCAAAAAGCGACGACAATTTTCAAATTTTGGCATCTCAGTACATTTTGTATGTAAAAAGTCTTCATAGGCGGTCACATACCCTAAATCCATAGTAGATATATCTTCTTCTAAACTTTCCCCAACATAGGTGTGTCATACCTCTATAGAAGCGGATTCACGTCCCGAACACAACTAAATAGTAAAAATTGAACAATATTAATTAGGGAAAATTTTATAGGTATTTTAGTAGATTCTGACAGAAAATACCAAAATTTCAACTTGGAAACATTTCTTTTAGAGTCCCTTACAGTCCGACTGGGTGTGTGATACCATCCAAGACGCAGCTCCGTCCCCCCTACACAACCTGCAAAAAATAAAATTTATTAGTACTATAGTCTAGAAATAATAGCGTTTTTCCTCAAAATCTTAGTGAAAATCTTCAAATTTTAGGCATAACGTTGTAATTTTTCACCCGTTCGTCACTTTTTAGGAGTCTGAATTCGCTTGCGGAGCTCGTACGCACCCCGCGCACCCGCCCGCAGCGCCAAAAACCCCAAAAAGCGACGACAATTTTCAAATTTTGGCCCGCCCACCCACCCTTTTGTGTTTGCCGACATTAAGGAGGTGAACTTTTTAAACATATGACGAAAAACTTTTTGTAAATTCTGTAACCTTTTATAATTTTACTGGATAGGCGCAAGGGTAGGGGCTCTGATTTAATTAATTAAAAAATTTGTAGTCACGTGACTTACAATATAGGGACTCATATATATATTCATTTAACTAAAATATTTTTAAATATTTTTATTTTTTATTTTAATTCGACTTGTTTGCTTGACTTTTAAGCAAGCATCCTTGACACTTCACTTTGGTGAAATTTATGTACAAATCTTTTTGTTTGACGCCTTTACACGTCGTTCTTCGTTAGTGGACTTCACTTTTGTGAAAAATAATAGTGACACAAGCACGGTCTGTGTTTGTTGTAATATTTATATATAGTTTTAAAGGCGACCTTCAACATGTTCGGCTTCAGAACGCCCGCAAAAAATCAGACTGACCCGGAGTTAGTTGTAATAGAATCTGACAATGAGGCAGGACCCTCGGGACAGTCAAAAAACGTCCGGAAAAGTATTGGGGAATGGGAGTCTGGACAACCGGAGGCCAGCACCATCCCTCCTTCTCCCAAAAAGACCCAAACGGTTGGAGTTCCAAAGCCCAAACCACTGGCAGTACGTAGACTGTCGACGGAGGCAGTGCGGAGCCCACCCAAGAAAACTGCTATAAAGTGCTCCGACAGGGTGTCAGAAGCTAGATCGTGGGTTTGTAAAGCGAAGGCCCACCTGACGAACTCTAGGAACCTGAAGACCGATATCAAAGCTGGAGTCACGGAAGCTATTGACCGTCTCTACCAACTTGTAAAGGAGACGGATTCAGTAAAGGGACAGACCAACATATCTCGCCAAGATTCCGACTCCAAGCTAACGATAGAAAATAATAAGCAAAATCAACCTCTTAGAGACAGTATAGACGAGGAACTCTCCAACAAAATTGACCAGCATATGAGACTTCTTAGGGAAAACAGTGAAAAGCTGGGAATTCTAAGAGAGACCCTAGAGAAGAATCAGGCGGACAGACTTACCAGTGCAAACTCTTTCACAAATATGGACAAGCTTCTTAGCGAAGTGCAAGAATTGCGCAAGACCTCAGAGGACACCAGTAGAAAAGTGTCCTCCCTGCAGGAATCTGTACCTTCGTACGCAGAAGTTCTTCGCAGGCCAAATGACGAGTCTAGTCCTTCGAAATTACGCTCAAAGCACTCCATCATAGTGTCTTCAGATTTAGATAAAGACACGAGTGAGGAAGTGCTTGGTAAGGTCCGGGAAGCATTGGATGCAAAGACAAACGGTCTCCAAGTAACCCGGGTCCGTAAAATAAAAAACCAGAAGGTGGTCATTAGTTGTGGTACGAAGGAAGAAGTAACCAAGCTGTCGGAAAAGATCACAGCTAAAAACACCAATTTAAAAGTAGAGGAGGCGAAAAATAAGGACCCGCTGATAATTCTCAAAAACCTCCTTACTTACAACAAGGACGAGGACATAATATCATCACTCAGGTCCCAGAACGCGGGTCTTCTGGGTGACCTGGCAGAAAACGATTTTAGAGCCATCGTGAGATATAGACGTAGGGCGAGAAATCCACATGAAAACCACGTGGTGATGCAGGTGTCCCCAACAATGTGGCAAAAACTGACCAAAGCCAAGCGGGTACATATTGACCTGCAATATGTGGTAGTGCAGGATCAGTCTCCACTCGTGCAGTGCACTAGATGTCTGGGATATGGGCACGGACGTAGGCTATGCAAGGAGCCAGTAGACCTATGCAGCTTCTGCGCCGGCCCACATCACCGAGCCGATTGCCCAGCATACATAGCGGGGGAGACTCCAACATGCCGCAATTGCAGGTTGGCCAAGTCATTCGAAACTAGCCATAACGCGTTTGATGGGGAGTGCCCGGTACGCAAGCGATGGGACGCAATATCGAGATCGAGTGTTGCGTACTGTTAAGACAAGGGCACTCAAAGAACCACGGACGCACCAAAGGTGTATAACATGTTGCAGGCAAACCTGCAAAGGAAGAAACTGGCGACCCAGGAGCTATTCCTAGAAGCCCGAAAAAGGGATGTTAGCTTCGCACTCGTCCAAGAGCCCTACACAGGCTCTGAAGGGGAACTCAAGCGGTACACAGGCACTCGAATATTACAATGTGAGCGGAACAGGACCAAACCGGTAAAAGCAGCCATTGTAATATTCGATAACAACATCGAAGTCATAAATGACCAGACCATGATCACCGAGAACATAGTGATGACTTGCGTGAAAACTGCAAAATGTTCTATCGGATTGGTCTCGGTCTATTTCGAGGACAGCCTACCGCTTGAACCGTACCTGGACAGACTCAAACTGCTAATGGAAACAGTGCGAATGGACAAATTCCTCATAGGGGGTGACATCAACGCGTGGAGCACGTGGTGGGGTAGCGTATGTGAGAACGACAGAGGCGAACTCTACAGGGGCTTCCTGGACGAGATGGATATGCATATCCTTAATCACGGAGCTGACCCTACATTCGACACAGTCCGAGGTGACCGCGTCTTTACGAGCTGTGTCGATGTAACTGTCTGCTCTCCAAACATGCTGCGATATATCAGGGACTGGAGAGTAGATAAGTCAGTCACAAGCTCTGATCACAACGCGATAGCATTCCATCTCGAACTGGATAGGCCTCTGGAAGTGAGGAAGCCAAAGTCTACTCGTGTTTACAACACCCGAAAAGCCGACTGGAGTCGGTTCACCGAGGAACTCAAAAAAGCTCTGGAGGGGAGTAAAGTTACAGCAGAAAACATAGCCAAAATAGAGTGTCGACAACAGCTGGAACATTTAATACAAACTTACATTGAGTCTGTACACCTGGCATGCAGAAACACTATTCCCCTACTAAGACCGAATAACAAAAAAGAGTACTTACCTTGGTGGACCGATGAACTGGAACGCTTGAAGGGTGTTGTAATCACGATGAGACGAAGAATCAAAGGCGCTGCTCCCCGAAGACGGAAGCTCGTGGTAAAGGAATACCTGGATCAAAAAAGCATATATGAATATGAAGCCAGTAAAGCCCAAACAGCAAGCTGGAAAGCGCATTGCACAAAGCAAGAGAAAGAAAGTATGTGGGATAGTATTTACAGGGTGATCAGAAGCAAGACAGAAAGACACGAAGACCAACTCTTGGAGGAAAATGGAGCCACTCTAAGTGCAGAGAAGTCGGTTGAGTTGCTAGCTAAAACGTTCTTCCCAGATGATAATAACTTCGAGGATACTAACATTCACGAAGGGATTAGAAGATTAGCGGAAACACTATGCAACTCAACGTCAGACGATACTAACGACCCACCGTTCACGGTGGCAGAGCTTAATAGGACTATTAGTGGCTTCAACCCCAAAAAAGCTCCAGGACCAGACGGATTCACGGCGGACATATGCCTGAGAGCAATATTAGCCGCGAAAGAAGTCTTCTTGGAGATCTTTAACAAGTGCTTGTCCCTGTCTTGCTTCCCATCACCCTGGAAGGAGGCGGCTGTAGTGGTGCTCCGAAAGCCTGGGAAGAGCGATTATAGCCAGGCAAAGTCGTACCGACCGATTGGGCTATTGTCAGTACTGGGAAAGGTCTTAGAAAAAATGATGGTAAGAAGGCTTAGGTGGCACATTCTACCGAAGACCAATCCCAGACAGTACGGCTTTGTCCCCCAACATAGCACAGAGGATGCGCTGTACGACCTCATGGAGCAGATCCAGACCAACTTGAGGAGCAAGAAGATGGTGGTCATCGTGTCGCTCGACATCGAAGGTGCGTTTGACAGTGCATGGTGGCCAGCTATAAAATCCCAGCTGATCAAACTGAAATGCCCCCTGAACCTGAGACGACTTGTGGACAGCTACTTTGAAGGTAGACGGGTAGTTGTCACCTACGCCGGGAAAACGTATGGCAAAAATACCAACAAAGGCTGTGTCCAAGGTTCAATAGGGGGACCAACATTTTGGAATCTGCTGCTGGATCCGCTCCTCAATGACTTGACTGCTCGGGGGGTGTACGCGCAGGCTTTTGCCGACGATGTCGTCTTGATGTTCTCCGGGCACTCAGCCCTCAAAATTCAGGAAAAAGTAAACCAGACCCTCGCGTATGTGCGTGATTGGGGCATCAAAAATAAGCTTAAATTCGCGCCGCATAAAACAAATGCCATGGTCGTCACCAAGAAACTTAAATTTGATGCCCCTATCATGCACATGGGTGGGCTGGACATACCAGTCGTAAATGAAATAAAGCTGCTCGGCCTTACGATAGACAACAAACTCACCTTCAACAAACACGTGCAAAATGTCTGTCGTAAGGCCGCAGACATTTACAAGCGGCTCGCTATGACAGCGAAAATTGAATGGGGACTGAACCCGGAGATCATCAGGACGATATACGTGGCCGTAATAGAGCCCATTATTATGTATGCCTCGAGCGTATGGGCGTCGGCAGCGACAAAGATTATGGTGCAAAAACAGCTCAACACTATTCAACGTAGGTTTGCCCAAAAGATCTGCAGAGCTTACAGAACGGTGTCTCTTAACGCAGCACTCGTGTTAGCAGGGCTCCTTCCTTTGGACCTTCGCATACGGGAAGCGGCTCAGCTGTACGAAGCGAAAAGAGGCAAACAAACGCAACCACCCCACTTTAAATGGCAAATTGAGGAGCGTGTCAGTTATCTGGAAGCTCAGCATCCGGCCCATGAGCAGGAGGTTGTTTTCTCCTGCCTCAACGATATGCTGCCTGACACCCTAGAACAAAATGAAATCCCGTCAATCCAGATCTATACGGACGGGAGTAAGCTGGAGGGCAAAGTTGGGGCAGCATATACATACTGGAAAAACGGACGGGAAATTAAAACAAAAAAGATGAGACTCGAGTCGTTCTGCACAGTCTTCCAAGCTGAGCTCTACGCCATGTACCAAGCCACAGAACTACTGCTGAAAGAGAAGCAAGACGCGGTGGCTGTGCTGAGCGACTCGAGATCTGCTCTCGAGATGGTGCAAAACCCGGAGATTTTCCATCCCTTGGGCTTTGAAATAAGACGCAATCTTGCCAGTCTCAAGACCAAGGGTTGCAACGTAAAATTGTTTTGGGTTAAAGCGCATGTTGGAATTCCCGGCAACGAAAGGGCGGACGAACTGGCAAAACAAGCGGCTCTGTACACCAAATGCTCAGCTCATTATGACAAATGCCCAGTTTCCTTTGCCAAGAACGAAATTCGAAAAGCCGCTGTTGAGACTTGGAACCTTAGATATAAAGCGGGGACAACAGCGGAAGTGACGAAAACGTTCTTGCCAAATGTTACTGAGGCATATAGAATTATTAGGGACACGAGACTGACTCCAGTATTGACGCAGGTTATGACTGGGCATGGGGGGTTCTCTGCATACTTAAACAGGTTTAAGTGTAAGGACAGCCCCTCATGCATCTGTGACTCCAGTAAGGATGAGTCGATTCTCCATTTGCTACTCGAGTGCCCTAAATATGGCGCGGACAGGTACGACCTGGAAGCTGCAACTGATATAAAGTTGACCGAAGCCTCATTGTATGAGATGATGGCCGGAAAAGATTCCAGACCGTACCTGTTTGCATTCTGTACGAAAGTGGCACAGGATGCTATAAATAGGAATAAAACACGGTGACACTGAGTGTCATCTTGTTTTATAATGAACAAATCTGTGAAAATGTATGTGCAACACATAATTCTTAAGAATTATGATGTTTTGCACATACGCTGAAAAAAATATAGATATTAAATAAATGTTAACAACTAAAGGAGAAGACATACATAGTAAATAAATAAACAAACTAAATGCAAAGGTCACTCACCCAAGTAGCTTATTATAAACTAAAATATGTACGTGTGTACTTATGTTATATATATACGACCTAGAATAAGACTTATCTGTGGTAAAATAGTACTTCAACAATAAGAGTACTCCTTTTAGTAAATATTATTATATTTGAGAATTTTATCTAAATTTACATTCAATTATTAAATTAAAAAGTCAAACCTAAAAAAGGTCCCCGAAAAATATCGGGGGAGACTATATAGTGGAGGAGGACGGCTAAAAAAAAAAAAAAAAAAAAAAAACCTAACCTAACCTAACCTAACCTAACCTAACCTAACCTAACCTAACCTAACCTAACCTAACCTAACCTAACCTAACCTAACCTAACCTAACCTAACCTAACCTAACCTTTTTTTTTTTTTTTTTTTTTTTTTTGTGACCCAGGGAAATGCAGCCTTATGCACCGTCCTCAAGGCCCCTGTAAAGAGGGGGCCGAGGGTGTGTGGGGCTCTCCGTCTTGTAAAACTAAAAGGGACGGCATACCCACTAAAACCCTGGGGTGTTCCATCTCGCGCATGCGGAAAAGGGGGTCACGGTATCACTAGGCGCGCTTCCGTTCCCCCCCCTGCGCTTGCCCATGGTTGGGCTCATCTTTGAGAGCTTTAAGCTCGTTCATCATCGTATCAGGCTTCCCGGAACACAACGGGTGCCCTACAGCTCGGGACTTCTTGGTTCGGGCAACAGATCCCCCGATCTGTTACCCGAAAGTCCCTGTTATGGTGGCATGCGGTGGGCATAAGCCAACCGCCTGCGGCCGGTTCTCCTGCGGCGTATTGGGAGTGATGTGACATCATCTTCACGGCTCCTCTCCGCCGCTTCCTTCTCTGCAATGACGGCCTCAGCAAAGGTCGCCGTTGCATTCCATGCATCCTCGCTTTCGACCATAGCACTTACGATGGCCGGCAGCGATATGTCTGTTCCTATTACCACTGCGAGTGCTGCACGTGGCACCTCCCATGCAGGGCACACGGCACGGGTGTGATGCACCGTGTCTTCCTCGTCGTTTTGACAATGATGGCATTTTGTCGTTGGCTCTCGTTTAACCACCCGACACAGATACCTGCCAAAGCACCCATGTCCAGTCAGGATCTGCGTCAGGCGGAACGTCAAGGCACCGTGTTTCCGATTCACCCATTGTTTTAAGATGGGATTAAAGGCGTTCGCCAACTCTCGGCTAGCGGTAGGGTTTTCCAACCTAGCTGACCAATTCCGGAGGAGCCCATCTCTAGCCTCCTCTGTCCATCGTTTGATTTCCTCTGGAAGAGGCCAGTTTCCAGACTGCCTCGCTTCCACGTTTCGCCGATATACTGCCGCAAGAACCTTCGCGTCCAGGTCCCACGGTGGGGTCCCGGCCAGAACACACGCCCCCTCAAATGAGACGGTGCAGTACGCACGAGCCGCTCTTAGTGCTATGGCCCGCTGCGGGCGTCGCAGCAAGGCCTTGTTTTGAGCGCCTAAGGCATCCGCCCATATTGGAGCTCCATAGAGCGCCTTGGAGCGAACTACACCGCAGTAAAGACGGCGACATGCCACACTAGGACCCCCTAGATTGGGAAGGAGCCTTCCGAGCACCCCGGCGAAGGCCATAACTTTCGGTGCCAGCTGTCGAAAATGCTCGGTGAATTTCCATCGACCATCCAAGACGATGCCCAGATAGCGCATCGTCGGCTTCACTGCTATAGATGTCCCTCCAACAACTATTGTCATGCCTGGTGGTGGGGACCTCCGCGGTCCATGGAAGAAAATGGCCTCTGATTTACTAAGAGCCACTTCCAATCCAAGCGCGCGGATTCGTCGCACTATTTGGGCCACCCCTGCCATCGCAAGTATGGCTGCGTCTCGATGTGTCCTACCGCAGGCTGTGACAAGTGTGTCATCTGCGTAACAGGTCACACTGACACCAGGGAGGTTTTCCCCGCGAAGAACCCAGTCATAACCGATGTTCCACAGGAGTGGTCCAAGAACCGACCCCTGTGGAACACCGCACGTCATCACTCTTCTGGACCAATCTCCGTTTCTTGCCGGGTATGCAATAGCCCGCTCAACGAAGTAATTCTCTACAACCAGTCTCAGATACCGGGGCACGTTGTGGTATTTCAGACCTTCTTTTATGGTTTCCCAGGGTAAGGTGTTGAAAGCATTTGCTATATCTAACGAGACAGCCAACACCACCTCACCCCGGGCTGCCGCCTCCTCAGCGATGACCCTAATCCGAGATATGGCGTCTAGGGTCGATCGACCGCAGCGAAAGCCAAACTGACTGTCGTGGAGATCGGGCCCTACCCTCAACATGTGCTTGACGAGACGAGCAACGACCACACGCTCGAAAAGCTTGCTCATCTCGTCAAGCAACACTATGGGGCGGTAGCCTGACGGTGTGTCTGCTGGGCGCCCACTTTTCCGAAGTAAAACTAGTTTGCCCGTCTTCCAAGCACGCGGGAATCGTCCCTGTGCCATGCATTCAGAGAAAAGAGCCCTCACTCCTTCATCCATTGCCTCCATGGCCAGTACCACAACCCGCCCGGGTATGCCATCCAGGCCCGGTGCCGTGTTCTTTTTCCGAAGCCTCATCACCGCCACATTGAGCTCTGCTTCTGAAACCGGTGGTATTTCTTCCTGTGGTTCAACCAGCTCTGTTGGTGGCACCATCGTTGGCGGTTGCCACTCTCTCCTCTCCGGGAAGAGGGTTGTTACGACACGCTCTAGGAGTTGTGGATCGAGAGTAGTTGTTAGTGGGGGGGCCCATGGCCGGAGTTTAGCGGTTACTACCTTATAGGGACGCCCCCACGGATCCAGGTTAAGGGTCTCGAGCCAGGTCTCCCAAGAAGACTCTTTTGCTTGCTTTATAGCAATCTTTAGCGCTTTGCATACAGCCCTGTATTCGGCGTATAGTTCTTGCTCTCTGTCAGTGTCACGGACTTGTCTTCGTCTACATCTTGCATACCGACGGCGCGCCGCAACACAAGCTTTGCGCATTTGGCGAAGTTCTGGCTTCCACCAATAAAGTTTGCGACGTGGTGGTATGGGTACTGCTCTTGGCATGGCTGCATCACAAATACGTGTCAAAGCATCACCCATCCGTTCTGATGCAGCATCCACGTCAGTTAATGTCTCGTCAAGGTCAGAACCAGTTACCCAGGCTTCTACGATACTCGCTTCTCTAGCAATTTCCCCGTCGAGGCGCGAAAGTGACCAGCGAATACTGTTCCCAACATGGGATCGGTCTTCCCTCTCAGGTGCAGTTGAGATCGTGGAGACACTGAACTGAATGTACCTGTGGTCGGATAATGTCTCCACGTCCTCTCTCACCTTCCAATCACGAACGCGCTGCGCTAATGAAGTGCTCGCAAATGTGATGTCCACAATTGATCCACCCTGTTGTCTCACACACGTATTCACTGATCCCCTGTTAAGGATCTCCAAGTTCATGGATACCGTCCACTCCTCCAAAGCATCGCCACGAGGATTAGTTACTGGGGATCCCCACATACCTGATTTGGCATTTAGGTCTCCCGCGAGCAGCACGGGGTTGGGATGTGCTTGCCCTATAAGTGCTCCCATATCGACGAGCAACTGCTCAAACTCAACGAGGGTTCTATTCGGCGAGAAATAGGCGCCAATTACCGCAATCCCATCAATAATTGCTAAAACGCATCCGTTGCCCTTTACTACCTTTTCGAAGGGCTGGGAGCCAGCAGCCGTCTGAGTGATGATGGCTACCGAGCCATTTCGGTCCCCAACCCAGTTTTCTCGGGAAGGAACAAAATAAGGCTCAGTGACAACTGTTATTTGTATCAACCACTGTGCCATGCTCTGGAGTAAAATATCCTGAGCATCGGCACAGTGGTTGATATTCGCCTGCAGGAATGAAATGGCCATTATTAACTGATTGTGGTATCCATTTCAACCTCCTCTTGCGTTTGACGCTGGGTCGGTTGTGAGGGGGCCCTGGAGCCTTCATCAGCCGACTTTTTCACCCTTTTTCCTTTTTTCCGGACATTGCCAGAGCACGCTTTCCCACCTATACGATGGTTCGCCGCTTGGCCTGCTGCATCGCACACTGGACAGTGGGGCTCGGCAGTGCAATCGACAACTTTATGGCCCGCCTTACCACAACAGTAGCAAAGTTTGCTGCGGTCTACGCCAGTCGTGCATTTGGCACCAACGTGCCCAAGCTCCAAACATCTGAAACACCTGAGAGGTCTGTTCTCCAAAATCTTGGCCCGGACAGATACCCAGCCCACCAAAAGTCTAGTTTCGGTGACTTTCTTCGCTGCCGCAACCGGACATCGCAGCCATATAGTGCCGATCCCGGACGATCGGACTACCTCTCCTACTCTGATTGCCTCCTGTCTGCAGCCACCCGCTCCAGCTACGGCAATCGCGACGTCTTCTTTGGTGGTCGAGTCGTCCAGTCCTGTGATACGCATCTCGACACACTTCTCAGGTCTAGAGATTTTCACCACGTCCTCTCCAAATGCCTCTTTTAGTTTAGTGGCTAGAGCATCAGCTTTCTCAGCACTAGCAGCACCGGGCACCTCGAGAAGACGGGCACCTGTGGCCGCAGCGCGGAATTTTACACCTTCTATGCCAAGATCTTTAAGGTTTACCTTACTTCGCGCTTCGGCAAGTATTTTGCTGTAGGTCATGCCATTTCCACTAGCACTTGGCTGCATGGTCAGCACAACCGCCGCTGAGCGAGGTGGCTTAAGCTTGGATTGCTTAGTCTTCTTTGGTGGCGTGGGAGCACTAGGCTCTTTCCTCGAGGCCTTCTTCTTTCTTTTCGCTTTTTTCGTCTTTTTCGGTGCCACTACAGTCCATCCCTCGTCTGTGGGCTGGGACGAAGGAAGAACAGCACGTAACTCCTTCTGCAGTTCTTTTCCGATCTTCTCTTTGCCTTTTGGAGCAATAGGAGTTGGGACTTTCGGAACCTTGCGCGTGGACTTTCTTATGGTGTCCACAGAAGGTCCGTCCATTGGTTTCAGCTGAGGAGAGTTCGAGCAGGGAACAACTTCCACGGCAGCTGAGACAGCAGTCAATTTCTGAGACCCCACCTTGCTCTGTCGGGCTGGTGGGCATTCGAACGTTGACGTGGTCGGAAGGGCCTCCGCTATCTTTGTGGTATTGCCGAGGTGGCTTACCGCCGTTCTTGTTGGAGTTGCCGTCTTGCGGTTGTCGTGCGCCAATAAGGGACGGAGGCGAGGTTCCGGGTTCAGACGAGGCTCCAACCCCTCAATCCGTGCGTTGAGCCTGTCCGAGAGCCGACCGAGTATGCGCGCTTCCATCTCCTCCAAGTTAGACTGAGAATTCGGCGGTGGTGCAGCGGATTGCTGCTGCATGGCCACCCTCAGTTTAGCCATCTCGTTCTTCAGGTCGTCCATCTCGGCTTGAAGACGACTGTTGGCAGCCTGAAGACGCCGAGTCTCATCGTTAAGGCTGTGCTGTGCTAGTGCCTCTGTAGCTGCCTTAATTTCCCGGACGGCGCCCTTGAGCGCCGCAACAAACGTCCCCTTAAGATTTGAAGACTTTGCCGCCACCATTTCCACAGCTTTTAAGCTGTCCACTATTTTCTTCTCGAGTGTCGCCGCAGTCTCTAACTTCGGTTGAGAACCAGCGAGTTCTTGAGTCTCCTCCGCGCGGGCCTTCAGAAATTGCTTTCTAGTCGGGTCACGGCCGCGTTTTGAGGCCACCACTTTGGGGGAAGGGGCAGACGGATCGCTCAAAGAGCCGTCGTCGCCCACCTCCCTGGACCTCTTACGAGGTTGCCAAAACCTGGCAGGGCAGGTCTCCTCTAGGTTCAATGAAGCCAGAGACTCCATTGAAACCATGCTGCAGACGGATGACTCCGATGCAGCTGCTCCGACCGCTGCAGCTGAGACGGGTCTGGCGCAAGTGCTACGCTCCCGCTCAGCTTCAGTATCGGGATTTGGAGTGGCAGGTTTGGCGCAGTCATTGCGTTCCACATCCACTCTATCCTTCACCTCCGGAGTAATTCGGTGGGTGCTCGGTGCACGTTGGAGCACCACTCGAACCTCCTTAGGGCCGACGCTACTCTGAGATGGTGCACGTTTTAACGCACCCTCCGCCGACCTTGCACGGAGCCGTGCAGATGCACGCACTACCGCGACACACGTGTTTTCCATTGTCTTGCCATAGTCGTCATTTTTGTTTTTCGATTCAGTGTCCGTTAAGAGTTTGCCAGGGTTGTCGGTACGCGGGCCGGAGCCCACGAAGCGGTTGCTGCCCCCCCCAGATACGATGGGGCTGCCCTCTCTCTCTTCGAGAGAGGGGTGGGATTCTCCCACCTGAGGATTATTAACAAACGCTTGTAAATCCATATTGAAGTTCCTTTTTGGAGGGGTGAGGTCCCCTTTGGTGCCCTCACGACCGGGTTCCCCCCAGCCATGCATCCCATGGGCGGGCACCGAAACCGGGGATTCGGAGACGCATGGAGCCCGACAGGGTGGCCGAGTTGACCCTCCCTGCCGCGCCGCGGGCCTTGCAGGCCCGCCATCCCACGACCCGAAGGTCCGCTGCAGCCGCTGCGACGCGGCTGCCGTCCAAGAGTGTGCCCGACAGGGTGGCCGAGTTGACCCTCCCTGCCGCGCACCCCGTCAAAAGCGACGTCGTCACTCCTCCTTGCACGACAGGGTGAAACTGTCGTGCCGCCAGCCTTGAAGGCCGGCCATCCTTCGACCCTACGGGTCCACTGTCCCATCTCGAGACCCAACTCCGCGGATGAACCGCCTACCCATCCGCCGAAAGTGAGATGATATGAAATCTCGTCTCACGCAATAGTTCAGCTCTCGTTAAGAGGAGATACGAAGCAAGGGGAGACAAGAAAGATGAAAGTGAATGAGATGAAATGGAACTGGTGAACATGAAGTGATATGGGATGACGCGACGCCTGACGGTATTCTGTTACGTTTGTTTCAGAAGGAAACAAACCAATAACGGGCAGCACCACGGGAAGGTAACCGTCAGACTTGCCTTGGGGATCATCATGACCTGCACTCTCCCCCAAGACCTTTGCCTCCTTACCCATCCGGGATGAGTAAGAAAGGCCTGAGTTTATCCAAAACAAGCAGCGCGAGGCATGCAAGCTAGGCAAAGCAACTATTAATGAATAAACCCAGACCCGCCCAACCTAACCTAACCTAACCTAACCTAACCTAACCTAACCTAACCCACACAGCGGTCCCAACCTCGACCGGAGACGCTCACTTTTAAGGTTGCTCCACGCGGAAAAAATCTTCAAAAATACGAAAAAGTGGTATTTTTCGACAGTTAGTACGCGTGTGATACATAAAAAGTTGCGCAAAATTGCGGCGCATACGATAGTGGCAAAAGAAAATTGAAAAGTGTTTGCTCCAATTTTTAACGAGTGAAAAAGTGAAAATTGTGCAAAAGTTAAAAATTCAAAGTGAAACGCTGCCCAAACCAAAGCGGCGACATACCAGTTTTTTATCACCCCTGGAAGGGCATCCAGGAGCCCCACCCCCCTGCAACTTTTTTGGATTTTTTCCGCGCACCCGCGCGGAATAAAAGCCAAAAAAACAAGTACCACGTGGCCACGTGGTCGGTGATCCAGAGGCGCGCGGTGAAGACCAACCACGGGGCCGGAGGGGCCCTGAGCAGCAAAGCACGAGGACACCTTCAGGGAACCATAATTATAAGTAATTTGGCTGAAATTAATATTACAAACTTAGGTGCAGTTGGTGTTTTTAATAGAACAGTAATTAATAAATATTTGCAGCGATAACACATCCTTAAAAAAATACCATATATAGAACGTGTTTAGGTTAGCCTTTCCACAAAAATTTGGATTTTTAGTTTTAGAAACTTTATCACAATAATTAATTTTCAAAATTTTCCAACTTCCATAACTTGGTTTTAGTCAGATCTCGGAAACGGTGGGTCTGGGGTGAATTTTGACGGCAGCCAATAAATACATATAAAAATATATGTGTGTATTTATAGGTTAGCAGCTTCTATTTGACAGGACCCCTCCCCACTTTCAACTTTTTTCCCCACAATAAAATTTTTTTACAAAACTTTTCGTAATTCTGTATACTGTACCTCAAATAAAATTATATCTAAGTGTTAGCATTAAGGACAAGTGTTTGGATCAATCCTGAAAGAAATCCTGAAAACCAAAATTTTTTGCGGTTGAACTAAAATCTTAAAAATTTTCGAAATTAAAAATAATAAAAATTTTCTACAAAAACTTTTTAAAATAGACATTTATTAAATATCGTAGTTTAAGTTTATTCTAAATTCAGTAACTTCAGATTTTTTGGAAGCACCTTCCCTAGTATAATTAAATTGAAATATAGTACTAAAAATATTTCAACCGCAAAATAGACACAGTAAGTTGGTTTTGTGAATAACACAAAAACGGTGCGTCGGAGGTCAAATTTGACGGTGGCTATTAAATACACACATATGTGTGTATTTATAGTGTTGTAGATCTAGGCTGACAGGACCTCCCCCCACCCCCAACTTTTCCCCACTTTTTAAATTTTTTATTTTTTTTTGGAATTTTGAAATTTTTGAAAATTTTTATAATATAAATAGAACGTTAGTTTAAGGATTTAAAACGCAGTACTGGAGCGCTATTTTGACTACTTTGTTAAAGCTGTATGTTAGTATTTAAGGAAATCTTACAACTAAGAAAGACAATTGTAAATGCTCAAACTCAAACTGGTTCAATTTAAGTTGGGATCGTTTCTTTGACGCACTGGCCTATTTTTAGCATAAACTAAGTGACTCTCAAATCGTGAGATAATCGACTTATACTTATTTATTTATCCTGTATTTACAACTTTTACAAACCTACTTTTATTTTATATTATTATTCATAACTGACGAACCTAAAGCGAGCAATGTTCCATACCCCGTCAAAACCCGAGGACCAGACCCAGCAGAAGACAAGCTCAGAAAAACCTGGACCGTCACATCCAACGGGTGTGAGGAAAAGCATAGGAGAATGGGAATCGGGGCAAACAGCCGAAAAGAAAGTATCACCTCCTGCAGACAAGACTTTCGTGGTTGGCTCCCAAAAACAGGTCAAACCGACAACCTCGACTCGCGCGCCTTCGGTAGAGGTGACGGTGAGCCCACCACCGATGCAGCAGCGGTGGAAAAGCACCGATAGGGTGGCTGAGGCAAGAGCCTGCGTAAATAAAGCCAAGTTGAACCTCAGCAATTCTAGAAATTTAAAATCCGACATAAAAGCGGAAGTGATACACGCGATTGACAGGCTTTATCAATTGGTAAAAGAAGCGGACAAAATTAAGAGCACCGACAAGAATGTGGCGGTGATAGAGGACAGGAAAGAAAGCGAAGAGCGGCTGAGGATTAGAATAAATGAAGATGAATTAACGAGGAAATTGGATGAGCACATGAAGATGATGAAAGAAAACACGGAAAAAATGGGAGAGCTGAAAGAAATGATGGACAAAAGGACCTACGCGAGCGCAGTGGCAGCGCCAGCTGCAAAACATTTCTCAGACCGAGCAGCTTTGCACTCCGTAGTGGTAAGCGGGAAGGACGAAACTGAGACAGGAGAGGAAGTATTAGATAGGATAAGAAAGGTGATGAATGCAAAGGAAGGAGGAGTAGAAGTAGAAAGAATCAGGAAAGCAAGAGATAGAAAGATTATTATAGGATGCAGAACGAAAGAAGAGAGAGAGAAAGTAAAAAAGAAGTTGAGTATGACAGACGATTTAAAAGTGCAAGAAATTAAAAATAAGGACCCTCTGGTAATCCTCAAGGACGTATTACAAAGCAACGACAATGTCGAAGTGCTGCGAGCCCTGAGGAACCAAAATCAGGGAATATTCTCACGAATAGAAAAGGATGAAGATAGAGTAGAGGTGCTTTTTAGAAAGCGTGCAAGAAACCCCCACACGAGCCATATTGTATTAAGAGTGTCCCCGAAATTGTGGCAGAGGCTAGTGGAAGCAGAGGCAGTCCATATAGACCTGCAAAGGGTTAGAGTGGAGGACCAGTCACCGCTGGTCCAATGCTCGATGTGCCTAGGCTATGGGCACGGAAAGCGCTTCTGCACAGAAACCGTGGAAAGATGCTGTCACTGTGGAGGGCCACACCTGAAATCGAAGTGCGAAGTGTGGCTAGCCGCTGAACCGCCCACATGTACAAACTGCGTTCGCGCAAAATGTGAGGTCAACAACCACAGCGCGTTCAGCCAGGAGTGCCCGGTCAGGAGGAAGTGGGAGACACTGGCTAGGGCCACAATAGCATATTGCTAAGTGGCCCCAAATGCACTACCCGTACTTAAAAAATACACAATAGCGCAGGCAAACCTTCAGCGAAAGCAGCAAGCCACCATCGACATCCTCATGAAGGCATCAAAAGCCAAGATGCTATGTGCATTGCTCCAGGAGCCCTACGTGGGAGGGATAAGGAAAATGAAGAGCTACAACGGTATCCGAATCTTCCAAAGCGCAGGCCAACAGGAGGAAACGGTGAAGGCAGCTATAGCCGTATTCGACAGCGACATAGAGGTGGTACAATACCCGGAACTTACCACAGCCAATGTCGTTGTCATCGGCCTAAAGACACGCGCGTGGGAAACCGTTGTAGTCTCCTATTACATGGAACCTAAGCCCAAACCCATAGGGCCATACCTGGAGCAAATAAAATGTATAGTGGAACGCTTTGGACGTCGAGTGGTCCTTGGTGGCGATGCAAACGCAAAAAGTGTATGGTGGGGAAGTATGGAAGAGGATGAAAGAGGTGAGGAAATGGCAGGAATGTTAGAGGAAATGAATGTGCAGGTTTTAAATCACGGGGACATACCGACTTTTGACACGGTACGAGGTGGGAAGTCGTATTCGAGTTTTGTGGACGTTACGGCATGCACATCGGATATCTGCGAGTATGTCAAGGATTGGAGAGTCGAGGAAGGTATGACTTGCTCGGATCACAATACTATCCTGTTTGACATAAGCCTAAGGAAGCTCAAAGGTATCAATATAAGTAGGACTACAAGAAAATTTAATACCAAGAAAGCAAACTGGCCCCTCTTTCATGTGAAAATGGGACAGTTACTAGAAGATAGAAAACTAAATTTAATAGAAATAGATAAAATAGATAATATAGTAACATTAGAAGCAGTCATTTCAACCTTTATACAAATAATTATCTTAGCGTGTAACAAAAGTATTCCTACAATAAATAATAAAAAGGTACTTACCATTCCATGGTGGACGAAGGAGCTCGAAAGCCTCAGACAGGACGCGAATACAAAGCGAAGAAGAATCCGATGTGCAGCGCCGGTGCGGAAGCAAAAGGTGATTAGTGAGTACCTGGAAGCAAAAGAGAAGTATGAATGTGAGGCTGTAAGGAGACAGATTGAAAGTTGGAAGGAATTTTGTGGGAAGCAAGACAGGGAAGGATTATGGGAAGGTATATATAGAGTGATGAGGAGGACTGAAAGGAGATTGGATGATGTGCCGCTAGTAAAAGAAGGAAGAGTGTTGTCAGCAAGAGAATCTGCCGAACTATTGGCAAAAACCTTTTTCCCGGCAGACAGCGAAGAAGGGGAAAGCGACGAGCATAAAAGCACTAGGACTAAAGCAGAAAAGATAAACGGGTTGGATCATGGTGAGCATGATCCACCATTTACTCTGGCTGAGCTCACAGTAGCGAAATCAAGCTTTAACCCCAAAAAGGCTCCAGGAGAAGACGGACTGACCTCTGACATCTGCATAAACGCCATTGATGAAAACCCAAGACTTTACCTAGCACTGGCAAATAAATGCCTAGAGTTAGGGCACTTCCCGGTAGCCTGGAAAGAAGCGGTTGTAGTTGCTTTGAGGAAACCCGGAAAAGACAATTACGCAGAACCAAAATCTTACAGGCCCATCGGGCTGTTGCCGGTGCTAGGGAAGGTCTTGGAGAAAATGTTAGTCAACAGGCTCAAATGGCATGTAATTCCCAAACTGTGCCCCAAACAATATGGCTTTATGCCACAAAAGAGCACCGAGGACTCCCTCTATGTCCTAGTGAACCATGTCCGTGACAAACTAAAGGCAAAAAAGCTAGTAGCAATGGTATCGCTTGACATAGAGGGAGCATTCGACAGTGCGTGGTGGCCCGCCATAAGGGTTCGACTGGCCGAGGAGGGATGCCCGATAAATATCAGAAGGTTGATAGATAGTTACCTGCAGGACAGATCCGTCAAAGTGAGGTACGCCGGGGAGGAGAGCAAAACGAGTACAAATAAGGGATGTGTGCAAGGCTCTATAGGAGGACCGATTCTCTGGAATCTACTGATTGACGACTTGCTCAAGGGTTTAGAAGTTAGAGGCGACTACTGCCAAGCATTTGCCGACGATGTGGTCCTGCTATTTGACGGAGAAACAGCGATGGAGGTCCAACGCCACGCAAATGAAACGCTCGCGTTTGTCCAGGAGTGGGGTGTCAGATTTAAACTCAAATTCGCACCGCACAAGACAAAAGCGATGATAATAACGCGGAAACTTAAGCATGACACCCCCCTCCTGAGCATGGGAGGCGTCCGCATCGAAATGGTGAAGGAGGTGAAAATACTAGGGCTCACCATCGATAGCGGGCTAACCTTTAACGACCACGTGGCAAATATCTGTAAAAAAGCGCTGGGACTATACAAACAACTCGCAAGAACAGCTAGAGTTAGTTGGGGTCTACATCCTGAAATAGTTAGGACCATATATACGGCCGTTGTAGAACCGGTGGTGCTGTACGCAGCAAGTGTCTGGGCTCCAGCTACCGAAAAAATTGGGGTACAGAAGCGCTTAAACGCTATTCAGCGGGGATTCGCCCAGAAGCTGTGCAAGGCCTACCGCACCGTCTCCCTAAACTCGGCACTACTATTGGCAGGGATACTGCCTCTCGACCTCAGAGTGCAAGAAGCAGCCGCATTGTACGAGGCAAAGAGAGGAGTCCCCCGGTCAATATTAGGAGACAGGGAGATGGAACGCTTGGAGCCTTACGCCAATGTACCCCATCCCGCCAAACATATGTGCCTGGAGTTCATGTGCCTGTCTAGTGAAACGGAAATAGACGCACATAAATCGCAGGATGTGCGGATATTCACGGACGGCAGCAAAATTGAAGGTAAAGTCGGAGCGGCTCTATCACTCTGGAGTGAAGACGCCGAAACCAAAAACCGGAAATTTATGCTGTCGTCCCATTGCACCGTATACCAGGCAGAGCTCCTGGCCATATGTGAGGCCACTAAAATTGTAGCAAAAAGCCCAAAATTGACATTTGGAATCTACAGTGATTCCAGATCAGCCCTGGAAACTGTAGTAAACAGCCAGGCTCTGCACCCCTTGGCAGTAGAGACGCGTAGGGAGCTGAGAGTGATCGCGCAACAGGGCAAAACATGTCGACTGTTCTGGGTGAAAGCGCATGCGGGGCTCAGGGAGAACGAGCGCGCCGACGAGCTCGCGAAGGAAGCAGCTCTCAGGAGCAGAAAAAGGCCAGATTATGACTACACTCCTGTTTCATTTGTCAAGCGGGAGATCCGAAAGGACTCGCTCGACAAATGGAACAGAAGATATCAAATAGGCGAAACAGCCGGCGTAACAAAAATGTTTTTCCCGTGCGCGATAACTGCCTACAAAGTAGTAAAAAATATTGAACTGTCAGGTACCCTGACCCAGTTGTTAACTGGACATGGTGGGTTCTCGGAATACTTGCACCGTTTTAAGTGTAAAGAGAACCCATCATGCCCATGTGAGCCCAGTGCGCTTGAGACAGTGGAGCACATCATCCTGGAGTGTCCCATGTATATTAAGGACCGTCTTGAGTTTGAGCAAAGACTAGAAATTAAATTGGAAAAGGAAAGTTTGAATATGTTGTTAATTGATAAGAAATTTAGAAATAGTTTGTTAGAATATTGTCTTAAAATAGTAAATAGTGTTATAAAAAGAAATAAAAATAGTAATGTATAATGAGTGTTATATATATTTTGTATAATATATATAAACAGCATTAGAATAAGTAGCAAATAAGATGTATTAGAAATAAGCAATATGTAAAATAGTATTTAAGAAATCAATAAGGAAAATTAAAAAATTGTGTTTGAGGAGTAATGAAAATAAAAGAAACCCCAAGTTGTTATCCCTATTTGTTTAAGAACATTAAGAAAACGCTGGCATCCCACCAGTAAAATGAATGAAAGGAAAGATGAATGAAAGAAAGATATAGTATGTAGAAAGGAAGCGTGATGAAAGAAAGAGTAGAAAAGGTCTCTGACCATGTCAGAGGATAGGTGTAGGCTAGCTCGCGGGCCGGGACGAGGTGTACGCTCCCGGACAGGAAAAAAAAAAAAAAAAAAAAAAAAAAAAAAAAAAACCTAACCTAACCTAACCTAACCTAACCTAACCTAACCTAACCTAACCTAACCTAACCAAGGTAAAAGAGTCGGAAGGAGAAAAGAATGTACAGCATGACGGGAAAAACAAGGAGGAAAGTGAAGCCAGAAAAATAGAGCCCCCCAGTGCAACCGGTGTATCGGATGTGCTCAAAATACAGTTCGAGGAGCACAGCAAATTATTAAAGGAAAGTAAGGAAGAGATGAATGAATTGAAGGAAATGCTGAAAAAGAGTCAAGAAATGTGCGAAAGTAGAGGATCATACGCGGACGTATTGGCTGGCTCGCCAAGAAAACCTCCTGGAACAATGGCCATGCATTCCATAATAATCACCTCTAAGGACGAACAGGAAACAGGAGAGCAGGTCTATGACAAAATAAGGAAAGTTGTAAACGCTAAAGAAGAAGGAGTTCGAATTGATAGAATACGGAAAGCTAAAGATAGGAAGATAATTGTCGGCTGTAGGAACAAGGAGGAAATTAGGAAAGTCAGAGACAAGATCAGGGAGAGGGATGGAGAGCTAAATGTAGAGGAGATCAAAAATAAAGACCCTCTTGTCATACTCTACGGCGTCCTCCAGAGTAACACGGACGAGGACGTAATCGGTGCTATCTGGGCGCAAAACAAACATTTGCTGAAGGACGCGTGCCCTGAAGAGGATCACATTGTGATCCGCTACAGGCGCAGAGCGAGAAACCCTCTCACCTCGCACATTGTGGCCCGGGTAACACCGAGAGTATGGCAAAGCCTCACCGACGCAGGGGCCGTACACATCGATATGCAGAGAGTCAGAGTCGCAGACCAATCCCCCCTGATACAGTGTTCCCGTTGTCTAGGGTACGGACATGGGAAGCGATTCTGTACCGAAGCGGTTGATGTGTGCAGCCACTGCGGCGGCCCCCACATGAAAACGCAGTGTGCTGATTGGCTCGCAGACGCTCTCCCGACCTGCACTAACTGTACAAAAGCCAAGATGGCCCGTAATGACCACAACGCCTTCAGCAATGACTGCCCGGTGAGGCGCAAGTGGGAAGCACTTGCGAGATCCACCGTGGCGTATTGCTGAGGGCGTCCAAGGCTACAATATAGTGCAGGCAAATCTCAGGAAGCAGCGGCTAGCGACCGATGAACTCTTCCTTGAGGCCGCGAAACGTAAAATAGCGGCCGCTCTCCTCCAGGAACCCTATGTCGGTGGTGTTAAAAAATTAAAAAGCTACAGGAGTACCAGGGTCTACCAGAGCGTTGACCAAGGAGAAGGAACTGTGAAGTCGGCTATTGTCATCATGGACCCAACACTTGACGTAACACAGTACCCGACACTCACCACAAACAACATCGTCGTGGTGGGGATCAGTACCAGCGCCTGGCAGGTAACCCTGGTGTCAGTATACCTGGAAAAGGACAAACCCATCGAACAGGACCTGGGACACCTCACTAAGATAGTGAAGGAAGTGGGAAATAAGAGGCTCATAATAGCTGGAGACGTAAATGCTTGGAGCACTTGGTGGGGAAGCACCAGCACAAACCCAAGAGGTGAGGAGCTGCGTAGTTTTGTCGATGAGATGGGGTTACAAATTCTAAACAGTGGCTATGTACCAACCTACGATTGTGTCAGAGGTGGAAAGCGCTACAGCAGCCATGTTGATGTAACCCTATGCTCGACCGACTTACTCGCCCTGGTGGAGGACTGGAAAGTCGAAGAAAACCTCACAAGCTCGGACCACAATGGCATAACATTTCGTTTACTTTTGGAAAAATCTACAGGAACACAAATTAAAAGAACAACCCGAATTTATAATACCAGGAAAGCCAATTGGGTCAGATTTCATGAGAAATTTGACCAATTGAGGGCGGAATACAGACTGACGGACATCGACATACTTAACATTAATAATATCAATAAATTAGAAAAAACCATTGTTAAATACTTAAAGGCAGTTACAAAAGCATGTTTGAAATCTATCCCGAAAATAAAAAATTCACAAATGTTTACCTTGCCATGGTGGTCCGAGACACTTGCGGAGTTGAAAAGAGAAGTCACCATCAGGAAGCGAAGAATTCGCTGCGCAGCTCCAGTCCGCAGATCCAGGGTTGTTGGAGAATATCTGGAAAAGAAAGAAGAGTATGAGCTTGCTGCAAACAAAGCCATTATAGAGAGCTGGAAGGATTTCTGTGGGAAACAGGACAGGGAAGGAGTATGGGACGGTATATACCGGGTCATCGGAAGAACGATGAAAAGGGAGGAGGACGTACCTCTTTGGGTTGAAGGAGTAGTGCTGGATGCAAAGGGTTCGGTAAAAGCTTTAGCGGAAACATTCTTCCCTGAAGATCTCCTAGAAGCCGACAACACCGAGCATCGGAGAATCAGGGAAGAAGCTGAAAAAGTGAATGGTGAGCAACAAGATGAACCTTACGACCCACCATTCACGCTCACCGAACTAAAAATAGCGACAGACTCTTTCAACCCGAAGAAAGCACCAGGGGCAGACGGCTTAACCGCAGACATCTGCAAAGAGGCGGTACGAAATGACCCTAACGTCTTCCTGAACCTCTTAAATCGCTGCTTGGAACTAGGTCATTTTCCCAATTCCTGGAAAGAGGCCACAGTCATCGTGCTTAGGAAGCCAGGAAAAGACACGTACACAGCCCCGAAATCGTACAGACCCATCGGACTGCTCCCGGTATTAGGGAAGATCTTCGAGAAGATGCTGGTTACCCGACTCAAGTTTCATCTGCTGCCGAGGATGAGTACTCGCCAGTACGGGTTCATGCCCCAGAAGAGCACCGAAGACTCCCTCTATACTCTTATGGAACACATCCGCGACAAAGTCCGAAATAAGAAAATCGTGACGATGGTATCCTTAGATATAGAGGGAGCATTCGACAGTGCATGGTGGCCTGCCATCAGAACCCGACTGGCTGAGGAAAAATGTCCTATAAACTTGAGACGGGTAATGGACAGCTATCTCCAAAACCGAAAAGTGACCCTTAGATATGCCGGTGAGGAATATACCAGGGATACCAGTAAGGGCTGTGTACAAGGTTCGATAGGCGGACCCATACTGTGGAACCTGCTCCTGGATCCACTGCTGAAAGACCTAGAAAGTAGAGGCGACTACGTGCAGGCGTTCGCAGACGACGTCGTCCTGATCTTCGACGGTGATACCGGTCAGCAGATCCAGAGTCGTGCCAATGAAACACTCGAACATGTTCGGGCGTGGGGAGTCAGAAATAAGTTGAAATTCGCGCCCCATAAAACCGTGGGCATGGTTATAACAAGGAAACTCAAATACGACTCCCCACGCCTGAGCATGGGCGGTGTGGGCATTGGCATGGCTAAGGAAATCAAACTGCTGGGACTCACCGTCGACGAGGGCCTCACTTTTAACACCCACGTCGCGAACGTCTGCAGGAAGTCGCTAAACTTCTATCGCCAACTCTCCAGGGCTGCCAAGGTGCAGTGGGGACTGCAGCCAGAAATTATTCACACCATCTACACGGCAGTCGTGGAGCCAACGATTTTATATGCAGCAAGTGCATGGGCACCCGCTTCAAACAAAATTGGGATCCGAAATGAATTAAATGTGGTCCAGCGAGGATTTGCACAAAAGATGGTCAAAGCGTACAAAACAGCATCACTTAACTCGGCTCTATTACTCGCTGGGTTGCTTCCGCTGGATATCAGAATCCGGGAAGCAGCCTTGCTTTACTTAGTAAAGAAAGGTAATCCCCAGCGAGTAATAGGCGACCGAGAATTGGAAAAGTTGGTGCCCTACAGAGACGCACCACACCCAGCACTCCAACAAGAACTTACGTTCACATGCCTGGTAGACGCAGCAGCATTAGAACAATGTAACAACGATGGCCTAAACATATACACCGATGGCAGTAAAATAGAAGGGAAAGTCGGCGCAGCTCTGTCCATATGGGACGGAGCTGCGGAGATTAGTACCCGCAAACTAAAGTTGGATAATTGCTGCTCCGTCTACCAGGCAGAGTTGCTGGCACTGTGCGAGGCCACGGAAAAAGCACTTAAGAGTCCGAAACATCTTTGCAATGTGTACTGCGACTCTAGGTCCGCTCTTGAAACGGTTACAGACCTCACTTCCCTCCATCCCCTTGCCGTAAAAACAAGAGTCAATATTACCCAAATAAAGAAACAAGGTAAAGTGGTAAACTTGTATTGGATCAAGGCTCACGCGGGGCTGGAGGGAAACGAAAGAGCGGACGAGCTAGCAAAGAGCGCAGCACTACATTCGAAAGCCAGGCCAAACTACGACAGCTGCCCGGTTTCATTTGCCAAGCGGCAAATCCGATTGGAGTCGCTTGACGAATGGAACCGGCGCTATCAGAGTGGAGAGACGGCATCAACAACGAAGGTGTTTTTCCCGGACGCCGTAGAAGCTTATGGCATTCTCAAACACATTAAGCTGGACCCAATTATCGTGCAAGTTCTAACAGGACATGGCGGATTCTCCTCGTACTTATACCGGTTCAAGTGCAAGGAGAGTCCGGCATGTATCTGCGATCCGGAGGTCGAAGAAAGTGCCCTGCACGCCATTGTCAACTGCCCAATTTATGGTAAACAGAGATTCAATATCGAAAATTTAATTGACGTAGATGTTAAGATGGAGAATATATGTAAAATAATAAAAGATAAAAATGTTAGATATAAGTTTATCGAATACTGTAAAAATATAGCTAAAGATGTAATAAATAGGAATAAGTAGAGATATAAGAAGCGCACTGCTATATACTATAGATATATAGCAATTGCTTTAGTATTAAATATTGTAAATAAAAAACATATATAGGATACAATACTAGAGATAAAAACTGAAAATTGTAAATTAGACCTAAGATTAATAAAAATTGTTTAAAACTTGTTTACCTTATGTGTAGATTAGGCACTGGTATCCCCCAGTGGAATGTGTGAAAGATATGATGGATGAAAGAAAGAAATAGGATGCGGAAAGAAAGTAGAAAGAATGACTGTAAAAAATGACTCTGATCATGTCAGAGGTTATCTGTAGGATAGCTCGCGGGCCGGGACGAGGTGTACGCTCCCGGACAGGAAAAAAAAAAAAAAAAAAAAAAAAAAAAAAAAAAAAAAAACCTAACCTAACCTAACCTAACCTAACCTAACCTAACCTAACCTAACCTAACCTAACCTAACCTAACCTAACCTAACCTAACCTAACCTAACCTAACCTAACCTAACCTAACCTAACCTAACCCAGTAGATATATCTTCTTCTAAACTTTCCCCAACATAGGTGTGTCATACCTCTATAGAAGCGGATTCACGTCCCGAACACAACTAAATAGTAAAAATTGAACAATATTAATTAGGGAAAATTTTATAGGTATTTTAGTAGATTCTGACAGAAAATACCAAAATTTCAACTTGGAAACATTTCCATTAGAGTCCCCTACAGTCCGACTGGGTGTGTGATACCATCCAAGACGCAGCTCCGTCCCCCCTACACAACCTGCAAAAAAAGAAAATTTATTAGTATTATAGTTTAGAAATAATAGCGTTTTTCCTCAAAATCTTAGTGAAAATCTTCAAATTTTAGGCATAACTTCGTAAATTTTCACCCGTTTGTCACTTTTTTGGAGTGCAAATTCGCTTGCGGAGCTCGTACGCACCCCGCGCACCCGCCCGCAGCGCCAAAAACCCCAAAAAGCGACGACAATTTTCAAATTTTGGCATCTCAGTACATTTTGTATGTAAAAAGTCTTCATAGGCGGTCACATACCCTAAATCCATAGTAGATATATCTTCTTCTAAACTTTCCCCAACATAGGTGTGTCATACCTCTATAGAAGCGGATTCACGTCCCGAACACAACTAAATAGTAAAAATTGAACAATATTAATTAGGGAAAATTTTATAGGTATTTTAGTAGATTCTGACAGAAAATACCAAAATTTCAACTTGGAAACATTTCCATTAGAGTCCCCTACAGTCCGACTGGGTGTGTGATACCATCCAAGACGCAGCTCCGTCCCCCCTACACAACCTGCAAAAAAGAAAATTTATTAGTATTATAGTTTAGAAATAATAGCGTTTTTCCTCAAAATCTTAGTGAAAATCTTCAAATTTTAGGCATAACTTCGTAAATTTTCACCCGTTTGTCACTTTTTTGGAGTGCAAATTCGCTTGCGGAGCTCGTACGCACCCCGCGCACCCGCCCGCAGCGCCAAAAACCCCAAAAAGCGACGACAATTTTCAAATTTTGGCATCTCAGTACATTTTGTATGTAAAAAGTCTTCATAGGCGGTCACATACCCTAAATCCATAGTAGATATATCTTCTTCTAAACTTTCCCCAACATAGGTGTGTCATACCTCTATAGAAGCGGATTCACGTCCCGAACACAACTAAATAGTAAAAATTGAACAATATTAATTAGGGAAAATTTTATAGGTATTTTAGTAGATTCTGACAGAAAATACCAAAATTTCAACTTGGAAACATTTCCATTAGAGTCCCCTACAGTCCGACTGGGTGTGTGATACCATCCAAGACGCAGCTCCGTCCCCCCTACACAACCTGCAAAAAAGAAAATTTATTAGTATTATAGTTTAGAAATAATAGCGTTTTTCCTCAAAATCTTAGTGAAAATCTTCAAATTTTAGGCATAACTTCGTAAATTTTCACCCGTTTGTCACTTTTTTGGAGTGCAAATTCGCTTGCGGAGCTCGTACGCACCCCGCGCACCCGCCCGCAGCGCCAAAAACCCCAAAAAGCGACGACAATTTTCAAATTTTGGCATCTCAGTACATTTTGTATGTAAAAAGTCTTCATAGGCGGTCACATACCCTAAATCCATAGTAGATATATCTTCTTCTAAACTTTCCCCAACATAGGTGTGTCATACCTCTATAGAAGCGGATTCACGTCCCGAACACAACTAAATAGTAAAAATTGAACAATATTAATTAGGGAAAATTTTATAGGTATTTTAGTAGATTCTGACAGAAAATACCAAAATTTCAACTTGGAAACATTTCCATTAGAGTCCCCTACAGTCCGACTGGGTGTGTGATACCATCCAAGACGCAGCTCCGTCCCCCCTACACAACCTGCAAAAAAGAAAATTTATTAGTATTATAGTTTAGAAATAATAGCGTTTTTCCTCAAAATCTTAGTGAAAATCTTCAAATTTTAGGCATAACTTCGTAAATTTTCACCCGTTTGTCACTTTTTTGGAGTGCAAATTCGCTTGCGGAGCTCGTACGCACCCCGCGCACCCGCCCGCAGCGCCAAAAACCCCAAAAAGCGACGACAATTTTCAAATTTCACCCACCCTTTTGTGTTTACCGACATTAAGGAGGTAAACATTTTAACATATGTCGAAAAATTTTTTGTAAATTTTGTAACTTTTCATAATTTTCCTGGAGAGGCGCAAACATAGGGGCTCTGATATAAATGATTAAAAAATTTGTAGAGTGACTTGACTCCCACAATTTGGGCTATAAATATATCTATTTTTTGTTAACTATATTTTTACTGTATTATTTTATTTTGACATCCTTGACCTTCACGATAGTGAATAACAGACAATTGCACAGGATGTGCCTGACCTTAAGTCATCTTTTTGGGTGATTTTTATACGTTCTTTTGACGTTCGTGACTAAATATAAGCACCTGACATCACTTTTGTGAACAATTTTATTACTATTCAGTATTATTTCTACTGATATTTTATCCCAACATTTATGATATTAGACATCTATATACAACTTATACAACAAAATTTTGCCACATCCGAATATCGTTTTGATTCATTTTTGTTTTAATTATTCACTCAACTATTGATTTAATTTTGGGTTAGGTTGACTTATTTGTTCCTTTGCCGAGATGTTCGCCGCCGTACACACACCGGTCAAAAAGGCCAACGACGATGGAAGCGTGCAACACCCTCAGAAATCCCCACTTCTGATAGAACTGGCAGGCCCATCTAAAGAAGTGGGCGAACAGGCTACTACCTCCAACGTGAGGCGGAGCGTGGGTGAGTGGGAGGAAGTAAAGAAGAGAAGGTCGAACTCCCAACAACCCAAAAGCCCGACCCCACCGAGGAGGACGGCTCCGGTGGTACTGCCCAAACAAAAACCGGTGACCCTGCCTTCACAGGAAGGCAAGATGGTAGGACGCAGGCCACCAACGGAGACCCCTGGAAGCCCGCCCAAATTGCAGAAATTCCCTACCAGAGCAGCAGAGGCAAAAGCCTGCCTCATGAAAGCCAAGACCAACCTCGAACTTTCGAGAAACTTGCGGACCGACATTAAGTCAAACGTCATCCAGGCCATAGACCGATTGTTCGAGTTGGTTAAGGAATCTGAGGCCAGGCAGGCCCACGAAAAGATCCCTGCAGCGAAACAAAGCACAGGAAAGAGGGAAGAAGAGAACCAAACAGAAAGCCAAAGCCAAAGAAAATATGGGGATGAAGACCTTAAGAGACAGATGGAAGAACACAGCAAACTGTTGAGAGAAAACACTGAAAAGATGGATAGCCTAAAGCAGGCGATGGAAAAGCAGAAGGAGTTCTTTGAAGGAACCACATATGCCGCTGCAGTGGCGGGCCCCCCTCGGAGGCAACCCTACGAGCATGCCGCTCTGCACTCCGTAGTGGTTTCTTCAAAGGATGAGAAGGAAACAGGAGAGGAAGTTCTCAGCAGGATAAGAGAAGCTGTAAACGCCACAGAAGGAGGAATAAAGGTCGATAGGGTGAGAAAGGCGAAAGACGGGAAAATTATAGTGGGATGCAGGACCGAAGGGGAAAGACAAAAGGTCAAGGAAAGGCTCAAGAAAGCAGAAGCGCATCTCAATGTCGAGGAGATGAAAAATAAAGACCCTCTTTTGATCCTCAGAGACGTTCTACAGTTTCACAGTGATGAAGACATCACAAACGCTCTGAGAAATCAAAATGGAAACATATTCCGAAACCTGGAAAAGCAGGACAACAGGATGGAGATCCGATACAGAAGGAAGGCTAGGAACCCCCATATGTGCCATGTCGTCATAAAAGTGTCCCCTAAAATATGGAATTTGATGATAGAGGCGGGAGAAGCCCACATAGATCTCCAAAGAGTCAAAATAGGGGACCAATCACCTCTGATCCAGTGCTCTCTCTGTTTAGGATACGGCCACGGCCGTCGCCAGTGCAGAGAAAGCATTGAGAAGTGCAGTCACTGCGGTGGCCCGCACATGAGAGCCGACTGCGCGGATTGGCTCAGCAATTTGGCTCCATCCTGTTGTAATTGCAGGCAAGCAAAACTCGACTCTACGGAGCATAATGCTTTCAGCCCAGAATGTGCAGTGAGAAGGAAGTGGGATGCAATGGCACGAGCCTCCGTGGCCTACTGCTAAGGGCTCCACTAACGCAAACCATGTAGCAAACCCCACCAGCGAAAAGCCGTATCGCGCTCTACAGGCGAATCTCCAAAGAATGGAAACAGCAACGAATGAGCTGATGATAGAAGCCGAGAAAAGAAAGGTTGCCTTTGCGCTGCTCCAGGAGCCATACGTGGGCAGGGTCAAGAGGGTGAAAGGTTACAGAGGAGCCAGGATCTACCAGAGCACCGAGCAGGGAGACGGACACGTCAAAGCGGCGATAGCCGTCTTTGACCCCGACCTGGACGTCGAACAGTACCCGAAACTCACCACGAATAACATCGTGGTGATAAAGATCCGGACCGGTGCCTGGCAGATCACTGCTGTTTCCTTTTACTTTGAACCGACCCAGCCCATAGAGCCATACCTGGAGCAGATCAAAATGATAGTGCAGGAGCTCGGACCGGCAAAAATCGTCATCGGCGGAGATGCCAACGCGAAGAGTACCTGGTGGGGTAGCGACATAGTGGACGGCAGGGGAGAGGACATGTCAGGTGCCCTCGAAGAATTAAATATGCAGGTACTGAATCAAGGAGACACACCCACTTTCGACACAATTAGGGGAGGGATCTCCTACACGAGCCATCCCGACGTGACAGCCTGCTCAATCGATATGCTGCACCTGATTGATGGTTGGCGGGTGCTGGACGATCTCACGCACTCGGATCACAACGGCATAATCTTTAATATTTCTCTGAAAAGATCAAAAGGGGTAAGTGTGGATAGAACAACCAGATTATTTAACACAAAAAAGGCTAATTGGGCTCAGTTTCGTGAGAAACTGGACCAATTAAAAATAGAAAATAACATAAACAAAACAGAAATAGACAACATAACAAGTAAAGTAGAATTAGAAGAAATAGTCAAGAAATACACAAATGTAATAACTCAAACATGCACACACACCTTACGCAAAAAGAAGAAAAAAGAAACACTTACCCAACCGCCGTGGTGGTCCGAAGAACTCGCCAAACTGAAGAGAAGAGCAATCACCCTGAGACGTCGAATACGATGTGCAGCGCTGTCACGAAGACCTCGAGTCGTGGATGAGTACCTGCAAGCAAAAGAAAATTTTTTAAGTGAAGTGGAGAGAGCAAAGACCCAGAGTTGGAAGAAGTTTTGTGAAAAGCAGGATAGAGAAGGGGTTTGGGAGGGGATCTATAGAGTGATAGGGAGGACATCCACCAGACAGGAAGAGATACCCTTGGTGAAAGATGGTCGGCAGATCGATCAGAAAGATTCGGCCAAAGTTCTTGCCGACATCTTCTACCCGGAGGACAATGAAGAAGAAGACAATGCAGACCACCGTCAGACCAGAGAAATAGCCCAAAGTATAAATGATGCGGCCCATGATGAACACCATGATCCGCCATTTACAGCAGAGGAGCTTCGTGCTGCGGTGGAAAGCTTTGATCCGAAGAAAGCCCCGGGAGCTGATGGTTTCACGGCCGATATCTGCAGCCAGGCTATCAGCAGCGATCCAGAGATCTTCCTCGCATTAGCGAACAAGTGCCTGGTTTTCTCACACTTTCCGACCATCTGGAAAGAGGCCACAGTCGTGGTCTTGAGGAAACCAGGTAAAGATGACTATACGAACCCTAAGTCATACAGACCAATCGGACTGCTACCGGTCATGGGGAAGATCCTGGAAAAGCTGATCGTGGGCAGGATGAAATGGCACCTCCTACCAAAAATGAGTACTCGCCAGTATGGCTTTATGCCAAAGAAGAGCACCGAAGACTCCCTCTATGACTTGATACAGTACATCAACGGAAAACTAGATCAGAAGAAGATTGTTACCGTTATATCACTGGACATAGAGGGAGCCTTCGACAGCGCATGGTGGCCGGCCATTAGAGTCAGACTGGCTGAGGAAAGTTGTCCTGTAAACGTGCGGAGACTTATCGATAGCTACCTGCAAGATAGGAGAGTTCGAGTGAGGTATGCTGGAGTAGAGTACGCAAAGGACACAAATAAAGGATGCGTCCAAGGTTCCATCGGAGGCCCAATTATGTGGAACCTCCTCTTGGATCCCCTCCTGAAGGGGCTCGAAAGACGAAGGGACTATGGACAGGCTTTTGCGGACGATGTCGTATTAGTCTTTGACGGGGACACAGCTGTAGAGATCCAGCGACAGGCGAATGCCGCCCTCGCTTATGTCAGGGAGTGGGGTATCAGAAACAAGCTCAAATTTGCGCCGAGCAAAACAAACGCAATGACCATCACTCGCAAACTGAAGTATGATACACCACTCCTGCGCATGGGCGGGGTCGACATCGGCATGTCGCAAGAAGTAAAGATCCTGGGGCTCACTATAGACAATAAGCTAACTTTCAACAGCCATGCTGCTAACGTCTGTAAAAAGGCTATCAACATATATAAGCAGCTGTCTAGAGCCGCCAGGAGTAGTTGGGGCCTTAGCCCAGAGATTATAAGGATCATTTACACAGCAGCTGTGGAACCAGTAATAATGTACGCGGCAGGCGTGTGGGGACCAGCAACGAGAAAGATTAGTATCCAGAAGCAGCTAAACGCGGTACAGAGAGGCTTCGCCCAAAAGCTCACAAGAGCGTACCGCACCGTCTCCCTGAACTCAGGACTGGTCCTGGCCGGGATACTCCCACTCGACCTCAGGATACAGGAGGCAGCCGCACTGTACGAGGTGAAGAGGGGGGTACCTCGACCAGAGCTAGTGGACAGGGAGGTGGAGCGGCAGATACCATACGCTCAAACAATGCATCCGGCAGAGCATATCAGCCTGGGTTTTGTCAGTCTGATAGACCAGGAACAACTAAACGCTTATGACGTCCAAGAGGTCAAAATCTTCACCGATGGCAGTAAGATGGAGGGTGAGGTCGGAGCAGCACTGTCCGTATGGTCCGGTGATGCCGAGATCAAAGCCCTCAAATTCAAACTGCCATCATATTGCACGGTCTATCAGGCTGAACTATTGGCAATATGCAAGGCCACGCGAGAGATCCTCAAACGCTCAGAACAGACCTTTGGGATATATAGTGACTCCAGTTCAGCGCTCCAGACAATCACTAACAATGGCTCCTTACACCCCTTGGCCGAGGAGACACGGGAAAACCTCAGAACCTGCAAAATCCAAAATAAGGAAGTCTCCTTATTTTGGATCAAAGCCCATGCGGGACTGCAGGGTAATGAGCGCGCAGATCAGCTTGCGAAAGAGGCCGCGCAGAATACCAAAAGACGGCCCGATTACGACAGTTTCCCGGTCTCCTACGCAAAGCGGCTGATTCGTCTCGGAGCGCTCGAAAAATGGAACCAGCGGTACAAGGCCGGAACGACAGCTGGAGTCACAAAAATCTTCTTCCCAGATGCCATACAAGCCTATAAAATCGTCCGCGACTTCGTTCCCACCAGCCAAACGACCCAAGCTTTAACGGGGCACGGTGGGTTCTCCGAATACTTGAACCGATTCAAGTGTAAGGAGAATCCATCGTGCATCTGTGACCCAGATGAAAGCGAAACGATAGTCCATGTATTATTCGAGTGCCCCGTCTTCGCTCTAAAAAGATACGAAACCAGTACTTTGTTGGATATGGACATTACTACAGAGAACTCCAATAAAATCATGGTAAATAAAAATATGAGAGACCAGTTTCTTAGATTTTGTACTGAAATTGTCAATATAGTAGGAATAAGAAACAAATAGGTAAGAAAATATGGTGAATATATATTTTGAAAATATATATAAACAGCATAGAAAATAAAGTAAATAAATATAGGTAATTCAGTTCTGCTAGGAAATAAATGTAAAATATATAAATATACAAGAGATTAAGTTATAAGTAAAGTAGTAAAATATAGGAATATTAAATAAATGGAGTAAGACTCCCTAAACCCAAACGGGGAATAGTGTTATTGCATCCCATCGTAAATAAAGAAATGAAAACAGACTTTGATTATTTTTAACATCAAAGGAACAAGTAAAAAAAAAAAAAAAAAAAAAAAAAAAAAAAAAAAAAAAAACCTAACCTAACCTAACCTAACCTAACCTAACCTAACCTAACCTAACCTAACCTAACCTAACCTAACCTTTTTTTTTTTTTTTTTTTTTTTTTTTTTTTTTTTTTTTTTTGACCCGGGAAAATCCTTTATGGATACCACCCGGCTCCGGGGGGAGCAGGGTGGTTATGTGGGAGTCCTCGCCTGAGGGGCCTTGCTACCCCCACGGGGGGGCAGCAAGTGAGGTTACCCACTAAAAACCCGGGATGAGCAGTCTGCCGCCTAGTCGGGGCGAGATGGGGTAGCGTTAGCAATCACCATCTCGCCCCGGCGGTTGGCCCGTCACCGGTGACGGGCCCCGGCCAATGGAGGGATGACCCAGCTCACTAGGGCCATCCCCCAGACGTGTGGGATCGTGCAAGCCAGTGGAGAATCCCCCGACTCTCCACCGATGATCCGCACAGCACTAGGATAGAGCGAGAAGGCGCCCGAATCGCCTTCTCCTTCCACCAGTTCGTCTACGCCGGAGCGGGTCTGAAAGGACGTCGTCCTCCCTCGCCCGCTCCGCAGCCTCTTTCTGCGCCATCACCTCTTCGCAGAAAGAGACCACCGCCTGCCACGATCCGTCGCTGCCGAGCATAGCGTTAACCACGCTCGGCAGCGACAGATCTGCGCCTATGACCGCTGTGAGGGTGTGCCGCATGGGACTCCACGCGGCGCACTCCTCCAGCGTGTGGAGGGCCGTGTCTTCTGGCGCTCCACACTCGTGACAGGCGGGGGTCGCCTCACGTCTTGCGATGTGATGCAGGTACTTGCCGAAGCATCCATGCCCGGAAAGCACCTGCACCAATCGGAAGGTGAGCGACCCGAATCGCCGCCCTACCCACCTCCGAAGGACCGGGCGAATGGCATCCACCGTCCTCTGTCCAGGGACCGGTGGAGCCAGGTCCTCCGTCCACCGCCGCAACAGGGCGGCCCGCGCCTGCCGTCGCATGCGCGTGACCTCCTCCCACGCTGGAGGCTCCCCGCGGGATCTCCTCGCCGCCACGAAGTGGTACACTTCGGCGAGGATCTCCGCTTGGAGCTCCCAGGGGGGATCACCGGCCAACACGCATCCCGCCGTCCAGGACACCGTCCGGTACCCGCGTATCGCCCTCGTCGCGATGACCCGCTGCGGACGACGCAGCAGGGCCTTATTGGCGCGACCGAGGGCGTCCACCCAGACAGGTGCCCCGTAAACCTAACCTAACCTAACCTAACCTAACCTAACCTAACCTAACCTAACCTAACCTAACCTAACCACAACACGATAGTTTTTAAAATCAGGCTAGTTAAATCAAAAGGACAGAGTATAGAACGAACTACTAGAATCTACAACAGTAAAAAAGCTAACTGGAACCAATTTCGTTCGAAATTGGCCCAGTTAGTTGAAGAACACAACATTAGTAGATTTGAAATAGAAAAAATAAAAAACAAAATAGATTTGGAGTTAATAGTAGAAAAATTTATAAAAATAATTAAAGACACAGCGAATAGCAGTATACCAAAATTAAAACAGAAAGAAAAAATCAAACTGTCGTGGAAGTCCGAGGAGCTCGCCAAGTTGAAGAGAGAGGTCACCACCAGGAAGCGCAGGATCCGTGGAGCGGCACTTAACCGCAAACAAAGGGTTGTTGATGAGTATCTGCAAGCCAAAGAAGAATATGAACTGAAAGAAAAGCAAGCTCAAACACAGAGTTGGAAGGGGTTTTGTGAAAAACAAGATCGTGAATCAATGTGGGATGGGATATATAGGGTCATTGGCAGAACAGCAAAACGACAGGAAGATCCCCCTCTCGTTAGAAACGGAAAAACGCTCGACTGTAGGGAATCTGCAATGCTCCTGGCCCAAACATTTTATCCAGAGGATAATGTCGAGGAAGACACTGTGGAACATACTGAGATCCGGGCGATGGCTGAACAACTAAATGAGTTGGATCATGATACACATGATCCACCATTTACCTCAGGCGAACTTAAATCAGCCATCGAAAGCTTTAACCCCAAAAAAGCACCCGGATCAGATGGTCTTACAGCCGATATCATCAAAAGTGCTGTGTTTCAACTCCCGGGGCTTTTCCTATCACTGGCTAACAAATGCCTGGAACTGGGACACTTTCCCGTAACATGGAAGGAAGCGACCGTGATAGTTCTACGAAAACCTGGTAGAGACAACTACACGGTTCCAAAGTCCTACAGGCCTATCGGTTTGTTGCCAGTGATGGGAAAGCTGCTGGAGAAGATGATCGTAAACAGGCTCAAATGGCACTTAGTACCTAGTCTGAGCCCGTACCAGTATGGTTTTGTGCCGCAAAAGAGCACTGAAGGCTCTCTCTATGACCTGATCGAGCGTATAAAAGACAAGCTTAAACAGCGGAAAATTGTCACGCTAGTATCATTGGACATAGAGGGGGCCTTTGATAGTGCCTGGTGGCCGGCCATCAAACTCAGACTGGCGGAAAAAGGGTGTCCTTTGGGCCTGCGCAGGATCTTAGATAGCTATCTGGATGAGAGGAGGGTCAGACTTAGATATGCAGGTGAGGAGGTGACCAGGGAGACTACAAAAGGCTGTGTACAGGGCTCGATAGGAGGGCCCATATTGTGGAACACCTTATTGGACCCTCTGCTCCAAGGGCTACACCAAAGAGGCGATTACTGCCAGGCCTTTGCTGACGATATTGTCCTGCTCACCGATGGAGACACGGCACTGGAAGTAGAACAGAAGGCAAATGGAGCCCTCGCCCATGTCCAGAAGTGGGGCATCGCAAACAAGTTAAAATTTGCACCGCAAAAAACTCACGCAATGGTCTTCACTAAAAAACTCGTTTTCGATGTTCCGCGGCTGAGCATGGGAGGGGTTCCCATAACTATGTCTAAGGAATTGAAACTCTTGGGGCTTTGGATAGATGACAGGCTGACGTTCGCGACTCATACAGCAAACACATGCAGAAAGGCGCTGAACGTCTACAGACAGCTGTCCAGGGCCGCAAAAGCCAGTTGGGGCCTCCACCCAGAAGTGATCAGGACGATATATGTCGCAGTAATCGAGCCCATCATGACCTATGCGGCAGCAGCGTGGGCGGAATCCACCAATAAAAAATATGTCCAGAGGCAACTAAACGAGGTCCAACGGGGTTTTGCACAAAAAATGTGCAAGGCCCACCGAACGGTCTCTCTAAACTCGGCGCTGGTTCTGGCGGGGATGCTTCCACTCGACCTCAGAATACAGGAGGCAGCTGCCTTGTATAAGGTACGAAGGGGAGCGTCCTGGCCAGAGCTAGGAGACAGAGAGATCGAACGAAACACCAAGTTCGCCAGCCTTCCTCATCCTGCCGCGAATATGGACCTCCAATTCCTATGTCTGGAAACCGCAGAGCAGGTCAACCAAAATAACCAGACGGTTGCAATCTACACGGATGGAAGCAAGATTGACGGCAAGGTTGGTGCAGCCCTATCTCTCTGGAGAGACGGAGCCGAAACCGGAAACCGTAAGTTCTTGCTCCCATCCTACTGCTCGGTATACCAGGCCGAATTACTGGCCATATACAAAGCGGCAGAGGAAATCTTGAAAAGCCACGACATGTTCTTTGGTATATACAGCGACTCACGCTCCGCGCTGCAGACCCTGATCGACAGCGGCTCTCTCAATCCCCTCGCAGTGGACACCCGCAGAAAATTATCGCAGTGCGCAGACCTGAACAAAAAAGTCAGCCTGTACTGGATAAAGGCGCACGCGGGACTCGAGGGGAATGAGCGAGCCGATGTTCTGGCAAAAGACGCAGCTTTAAAACTTAAGAGGCAGCCAAGCTATGATAAATGCCCGATTTCATTCGTCAAGCGACAAATCCGGCTGGAGACGCTTGACGAATGGAACCGGAGATATACGACGGAGCAAACTGCCTCTGTCACTAAACACTTCTTCCCAAACGTCATTGACACTTATAAAATTATCAGATCCCTAACAATACACAGTACTCTGACACAAATAATGACGGGGCACGGCGGCTTCTCTGAGTACTTGCATCGTTTCAAGTTAAAGGATAAGCCGTCGTGCATTTGCGACACTAACAGCATAGAGACACCTATACATGTCATAACAGAGTGTCCCACATTTTGCAGAGACCGTTATGATGCAGAACAGGAAATAGACAGAGACATCAGTGTCAGAAATATTTGTAATATAATGAATGATAAAAAAATAAGAGACAAGTTTGTTAAATATTGTATTAAAGTGTGTAGTATAGTTATAAAAAGAAACCAATAGATAGATAAGTAAGATAATTATATATATTGTTACATATATATAGATTAGCTTAAGGAACAGTAAGATGTAAAAAATTGATAGTATAATAAAAAGATGTAAATAGATATAAGTTTTATTTAAGTACAAGTATTCTGTGTTAGATGTAAGATATGATAGAAATAAAAAGATGTATGTAGATATAAGTTTAAATAAATAAGTACAACTCTGTGTAATAAAGAAAAACCCGAAACCCAATCCCTGATCATGTTAGGGTCATTAGCTCGCGGGCCGGGCCAACAAGCGCCCGGACAGGAAAAAAAAAAAAAAAAAAAAAAAAAAAAAAAAAAAAAAAAAAAAAAAAAAAACCTAACCTAACCTAACCTAACCTAACCTAACCTAACATGTAGGGAAGTGGGGTGTCAAAAATAAGCTCAAATTTGCTGCGCAAAAAACAAAGGCGATGACGATAACTCGCAAGCTGAAATTTGACACCCCACGTCTCGGCATGGGAGGCGTTGCGATTCCTATGTCCCGAGAAATTAAAATACTGGGGGTCACCATCGACGACAAGCTGACCTTTAACACTCACGTCGCGAATGTCTGTAGAAAGGCAATAGCCATATATAAGCAGCTAGCGAGAGCAGCAAAGTCAAGCTGGGGTCTCCATCCTGAGGTGATTCGGACGATATATGTGGCAACCGTAGAGCCTGTTGTCCTGTATGCCGCCAGTGTGTGGGCGCCGGCTGCTGGAAAGCTAGGCGTTATCAAACAGCTAGGGATAGTGCAGCGTGGGGTGGCGCTGAAACTGTGCAAAGCGTACCGAACAGTCTCCCTCAATTCCGCGCTCGTACTGTCTGGGATGCTCCCCCTCGACCTCCGAGTCCGAGAAGCGGCGCTGCTTTACGAGGCTAGGAAGGGGGTACCCCAGTCAGTGCTGAGTGGAAGGGAGGTAGAGAGGATGGCTTCAGCGGTCGAAGCTCCACACCCAGCACAACGCATCGACCTGCAAATAACAAGCCTGGCCAACCAGCAGCAGGTAGAAGAAAATGACTCACTTGACGTGAGCATATACACGGATGGGAGCAAGATTGAGGGACGGGTTGGAGCGGCCTTGTCCATATGGAAGAACGGAACCGAGACCGGAACCCTCAAGCTTGCTCTACCAGATTACTGCACCGTGTATCAGGCCGAGCTGCTGGCTATATGTAGAGCAACCGGAGAAGTACTGAAGCATAAGGGATCGTCGTTTGGAATCTTCAGCGACTCTATGGCAGCTCTCATGACCGTAATAAATTACAGTTGCCTCCATCCCCTGGCAGTGGAAGCCAGAGAAAATATAACATCTTTGTCTCTCCAGAACAAAATAACAAAGTTGTTCTGGATCAAGGCCCACGCAGGATTGGAGGGGAATGAGAGAGCCGACCAATTAGCCAAGAGAGCCGCTGAAGGTTCCAAACGTAAACATGATTACGACCTGTGTCCGGCTTCATTCATCAAGCGAAATATTCGCATGAATACGCTTGATGAATGGAACCGGAGATATGTTGCAGGAGAGACTGCAGCAATTACAAAAATGTTTTTTCCGGATGTTAGGACGGCTTACAGGACAATCCGAAAGATGGAAATAACGAATATCAAGACCCAAATAATGACGGGGCACGGTGGGTTCTCTGAATACTTGAATCGCTTCAAGTGTAAGGAGAGCCCATCGTGTCTCTGCGATCCCACGAAAGACGAGACGGTTCCACATATCTTGTTCGAATGCCCTATACACGCGAAAGACAGGTACGAGTTTGAACAGGAGTTCAACATTACATTAAGGCCGGAAAATATGGCAGATGTAATGGAGAGCAAAATAATAAATAGCTTCCTAAACTATTGTACAAAGATAGCAGAAATCGTAATAAAAAGAAATAAAACCAAGTAATAAAAATTATGTTTACATAATATTTAGAAATATTATTGGCAAGCATAAAATAAGAATAGAGTAAGAAAATAAATAGTATACGATAGTATTAAGGAATAAAAATTTTTGTAGAACTTGTTCAAATTAGATGCCCTAAAAATAAATGTAATTAAAGATAGTTAGAGTAGAATAGAGTATTAAGTAGATGGGAATCCCACCCATACTGTTAGAAAGATGATGAATGAAAGAAAGACCAAGTATGAAGCATGAAATTACGAGAGGCATAAAAGCGAGAACTGGTATGAAAGAGACGACTTAGCAAGCACAGGCTCCGACCACGTTGGAGGTAGCAGTATAAAAAAAAAAAAAAAAAAAAAAAAAAAAAAAAAAAAAAAAAAAAAACTAACCTAACCTAACCTAACCTAACCTAACCTAACCTAACCTAACCTAACCTAACCTAACCTTACCTAACCTAACCTAACCTAAACCTAACCTAAACCTAACCTAAACCTAACCTAAACCTAACCTAAACCTAACCTAAACCTAACCTAAACCTAACCTAAACCTAACCTAAACCTAACCTAAACCTAACCTAAACCTAACCTAAACCTAACCTAAACCTAACGTAAACCTAACCTAAACCTAACCTAAACCTAACGTAAACCTAACCTAAACCTAACCTAAACCTAACGTAAACCTAACCTAAACCTAACCTAAACCTAACGTAAACCTAACCTAAACCTAACCTAAACCTAACCTAAACCTAACCTAAACCTAACCTAAACCTAACCTAAACCTAACCTAAACCTAACCTAAACCTAACCTAAACCTAACCTAAACCTAACCTAAACCTAACCTAAACCTAACCTAAACCTAACCTAAACCTAACCTAAACCTAACCTAAACCTAACCTAAACCTAACCTAAACCTAACCTAAACCTAACCTAAACCTAACCTAAACCTAACCTAACCTAAACCTAACCTAAACCTAACCTAAACCTAACCTAAACCTAACCTAAACCTAACCTAAACCTAACCTAAACCTAACCTAAACCTAACCTAAACCTAACCTAAACCTAACCTAAACCTAACCTAAACCTAACCTAAACCTAACCTAAACCTAACCTAAACCTAACCTAAACCTAACCTAAACCTAACCTAAACCTAACCTAAACCTAACCTAAACCTAACCTAAACCTAACCTAAACCTAACCTAAACCTAACCTAAACCTAACCTAAACCTAACCTAAACCTAACCTAAACCTAACCTAAACCTAACCTAAACCTAACCTAAACTAAGAATTTGAAATGATGTAACTTCTCTTTGCTGAAATTATTTTACCATTAGATATTTATATGGAACTAAATGTAACGAAGTCGTTACAATACGTTACGTTACACCTACGCGAATATTCGCGCTAGGCTCACTGGGGTGGCAGCGTACAGAACTTTTAATCAGCACAGGTAGAGGCGTGGCCAATGCCGAAGCCGGTAAGCAAGCAAGAGGCATCCGCTATGTACTAACGCTATCCATCGTTGCATATGCAGTTCGGTCGCAACCTGATTCAGTCGCCCCGTCGTCGTCAGTATATCCACAACTCTGTGCCTTTGCATTACTGATCATTATTGCTTAATTATTAATAAAATGTTGAACGCGCATATAATATATTATAAATGTATATATATATATATATATATATATATATATATATATATACATATATATATATTAAATATAGAAGCATTTCATATGCCGCAAAATCAAAGTAAAAATGCTTTACAACCAAAGGAAATTACTTTTACTACTTAAGAGTAGAGTTTACGGAGCGCTTTCCATACATACAAACTTAGTTTGATCATGTACCAAGTTTCCAATCTCGTAGAAATTTTGTAGGCATATTGCTGAGCCTAATATCTATGCTTGTGGTTTTCTAGTTTTTCGATTTATTATTTAAATGAAAAACTAGCAATCCCGATGCAAAACGATTTTTCAAACTATTTTTAAAATATCAAAATAATTATATTTTGACTAACCTTGACGTTTCAATCAATGTCTACGAGATTGAGTGTACCTGTGGTAGCTCTTATATTGGACAGACTAAGCGCTCTATCGCAGAAAGGGTCAAAGAGCATATCACAGCTGTGAAGAATTGTGACACCCATAAATCAGCGATAGCTGAGCACTTGCTTGAGTCAGGACGTCTACGGCGGGACCGGATCCTCCCTTGTATCTTGTCCGATTCCGGTAGCTAAAGTGGTACTGGCACAGGGCAGGATCTTAGTGGGATGGAGCTCGGTGCGAGTGGTGGCACTGGCGGCGCTTCCCATGCGCTGCTTTAAGTGCATGGGACTCGGGCATACGCGTCCCCAGTGTCCCTCGTCGGCAGACAGGGGGGACCTGTGCTTCCGTTGTGGAGGCGCAGGCCACAGGGCGGCAAGCTGCCAAAGAAGGGCCCCGCACTGCGCGATATGCGCAGAGTCGGGGCGACCTGCCGAGCATAGGATGGGGGGACAAAACTGTGTTCCCCCAAAGACGAAGGGACAGGCCGCCAGGACCCCGGCCATCCCCCGACCGGCAGCCAAAGCCGCCGCTCCTGAGGCTGTTCACCGCGCGGGGAGCATGGAGGTTGTTACGTCCGATTGATATGGATCAAGTCGGACAACACAACCTCCTCCAGACGAATTTAAACCACTGCGTCAGGGCTCAGGATTTGCTAATGCAGTCCCTGGCGCAGTGGCGAATCGATTTGGCGGTTGCTGCGGAGCCATATTACATTATAATATAAATAATTTCCTAATAAGGGACTGTCGAGCTTGGAATTTCCATGCTTGCATTCCCCCTTGAAACTCCCCCCGGATCCGAAGTTGCGAGCGCCACTCATATAATGCCGCGTGGACCTCAGCATCCAGGTCCCAGGGGGGAGACCCCGCCAATAAGCACGCAGCCTCGTAGGAGGTGGTGCGATACCCACGTATGACCCCGACGGCCATCACTCTCTGAGATCTCCTCAGCAGAGTGATGTTGTGTGCCGTGAGAGCATCCACCCATACGGCTGCTCCATAAAGGGCCATGGATCGCACCACCCCCAAGTACAGGTGGCGGCTTATCGCTCTCGGTCCCCCGATGTTGGGCACCAGGCGCTTTAAAGCAGCAGCTACACCGATGAGTCGGGGTGACATGCGAGTGAAGTGCTCGCGGAAATTCCATTTGCTATCGAGGACGAGTCCAAGGTATTTAATCGTGGACTCGACCCCGATCCGGGTCTCACCGATAGAGATGAAGGAACCCCTTGGTGGCGCCCGCCGAGGGCCGTGAAAACACACGGCCTCCAATTTGTTGAGCGCGACGCGGAGCCCTAACAGCCCTATCCTGCCGACAACAAGAGCCACCGTTTCCGTGGCAAGACTGGCAGCGTCCTCGAAGGTCTCGCCCCGGGCAGTCACCAACGTGTCATCTGCATAGCAGATCACGTGGGCGCCCGGATCGAGATTTCCCCGCAGTACCCAATCGTACCCGATGTTCTACAGAAGCGGTCCGAGAACCGAACCCTGTGGAACACCGCACGACATTTCCCGCCTCAGATCTACTCCTCCGTGCCCCTGATACGATACATACCTCTCTGAGAGGTAGGTCCCAACAATCCGACAGAGGTAAGGAGACACCTCATGAAACTTTAATGCCTCCCTGACACACGTATATATTCTCATAATTTATTCTCAGATCTACGAACTAGTTTAAAAGTGCGTATTGCGTTAGCGTATAAAGATCATCTATCACAAATTGAAGAGAGACTAAGACTGCAACCTCAACATTTTTGGACCCATATACACAGCCTCAGGTCCAAGGGTGGGTTTGAACCCTGCGTTACCTACAAGGGGAATATCTGTACCGGTGTGGAAGCCGCTGAAGCGTTTGCAGACTTCTTTTCCAGTGTTTTCTTAGCCGACTCACCTAATCTAGATGCAAGTGTACGCCGCGAACAAGTTTCTTGGGGAGGTCATGTTAATATTCCTACTATTTTGCCTCAGGATATTGAGCGTTGTATAAATAAATTAAAGCCAGGCAGTTCAACAGGGCCTGACAATACACCAAGTTTTTTACTTAAAGCTTGTAAAATGCACACGATTCTTCCTCTTTACCATATCCTAAACCTTTCACTTAAAAATGGGCACTATCCCACACAGTGGAACAAATCTAGGGTGACACCTATCCCCAAAAGTAGCAATAGAACTATAGTTGAAGAATATCGACCAATAGCGATATTGTGCGCGCCAGCAAAAATCTTCGAATACATTTTGCACAGCGAAATATACAGACAGGGGAAGCAGCAATTAGGCGATGAACAGCACGGTTTCAGACCAGGGCGCTCCGTGAATACCAACTTCCTGTGTCTGCTTCACTATATATCTAGTGCTATGGATCGCAGGCTACAGGTAGATGTCATATATTTTGATTTCAAAAAGTTTTTGACAAAATTGACAATGAATTACTGTTGTGCAAGCTATCGGTTTTACTCCTAATCTCATTTTTTTTTTCGCAGACCATATGAGGGATCGTAGGCAGTTTGTTCGGCACGGCATATACGTATCAGAGCCATATCACACCAGATCTGGGGTGAGCCAGGGATCTGTGCTTGGCCCACTCCTGTTTATGATAATGGTTCATGACTTACCTAAAGTACTGAGCTCCGCAAACTGTCTCTTGTACGCGGATGTTTTAAAACTGTATCTTAAAATTAAATCTCCTAGTGACTGCTTTAGAATACAAAATGACATTGATATGATACATAAATGGAGTGTGACTAATAAATTGTTATTTAATATTAATAAATGTAATGCCATGACCTTTGTCCGTAAGATGCATCCTGTTTGTTATAATTACCACTTGAACAGTGTATATATAAATAGGCTTGACTATATTAAGGATATCGGAGTCACATTTAATCGGGGGTTGACTTTTCATCACCACATATTAGTCCTCGTTGAAGAGGCTTTCTGTCGTTTGGGGTTTGTTTTGCGAAACGCTAAAGATTTTTAAAATCCTCAAGTAATTGCAACTTTATATAACTCCTTAGTGAGAAGCAAACTTGAATAGAGCGCGTGTGTCTGGAACCCTCACCAGGTCACATATGTACGAATGCTTGAGAAGGTTCAGAAAGCCTTCTTAAGATCCTTGTATAAAAAACTCTATGGGTATTATCCATTCCTTTATCCGACAAAATTCCTGCTCAGCCAGCTCGGTTACAACTCGCTAGAAGTAAGGAGGGCCCTCGAACAACTTGTCGTCGGCTGTAAAATCATTAGAGGTGCAGTAGACTGCCCCCAGCTGCTAAGCCTTCTGTGTGTATTGTTTATTCCACCAATGTATACGCGCGGTCGTCGGCACGAGCTGTTTTATGTTCCTAGGGATAACAGTATTACGCGTTCTGAATCTCCTATAATCCGAATCATACGCCACTTCAATGCACTTTTCGACGCGTACACCGAAATTGTTATATTGTGTGACAAATGGAATGTTACTTTTTCTGTGTTTTTACAATATTGTGAGAGTCTCAAAGACCAATGGAATGTGCCCTAGCGTCCTAGTATATTGACATGTTTATTTGTAAATTTATTTTATTTGACATTATATTGTACTCTAACATTTATTCCGGTTGACATTTGATTTCTTTGACATTTGATTATATAATTAAAAATCTAAATTTTGCTGTGTGATAATTTGTAATTGATACTAGAAACATTTTTTATCACTATAAACAAATTATTATTATTATTAAATCACTCCCGCCGCTCCTTAAGACGATGATACCCGCTTCTTCAGTCTACTCGTGACCACGGTCAATACAACTTGATCGAAACGTCGAGGTTAGTCAAAATATTAATTCCAAAAAAAAGAAGCATTTGACCGCAGTCTCACCTGATGATAAGTGACGACGCGGTCGACGGTGGAGCATGCTTGCCTAGAAGATACTTATTAATCTATATTTGAAGAGATCCAGATTGTTGCTCTCGGGGAACAAACACGCTGGGAGGGTGTTCCATTCCTTCGCTGTCCGTATTATGAAGGTGGACGCAAATCGCTTTGTGCGAACAGGAGGAATGTCAACCATATACGGATGCCGTTTTTCCGCACGTTTTATAGTCCGGTGGTGGAAAGGAGATTCAGGAATTAAATTATGCAACTCCATCGCACACTCGCCGAAATGTATCCTGTAGAACACTGAAAGACCGGCAACTTCGCGAGGATATTGGAGGCTTTGGAGTCTGCTCTTTACCAAAGCATTGCAGTCAATGAGGTTTTTCGCAAGTTTTTCAATAGAGTCCAAGGCTTTTTTTTTGTTTTTTATGCCTGATTGGTTAGCCTTTGACCACTATCTCACCTGATGGTAAGTGACGATGTGGTCGAAGATGTTGTTCAGGCTAATCTAGAAGTACTGGCTCTCAAGGACAGCTGCCGGAACACGCCGTTAGGAGCTTGGCGACAGATTTTCTACTTGAGGGTGGTAGCTAGCCAGGCGAGCATTCTCAAAATACCCTACCACCATTCAAAAAGGCTTCGAGCTAATATTTTGTTGAGCCGTCCCGAGATGGCCACAGTATTACATACATGACCGGATTTGTGCTTGGTACAGGTTGAGAAGCTGTCCTGGTGTGAAATACCGCCTAAATATACCCTAGGACTCGAAGAACTTCTTCGCAGCTAATTCAGCGAGAGAGATTTATTTGACCAGATTTGCATCACCCCAATTGGAGACTGCCTGCAAGGTCAAGTTCATACGCTCAACCATGGCCTCTCTAAGAGACTGAATTTGAGCTCCACTAGTTCGTGTAGTAAACCGTTTTTAACGAAATCCGTCATGACGGTCACTGAGGATGTCACTCGCTTCAAGGTATGCCAGGAGCCAGTTGTTGAGTACACGTTCTAAACTCTTACAAAGTATGGAAGTGACTGAAATGGGCCTGTAGTTAGTGTGGTCAGCTCAACTGTCTCTCTTGGGCACACTGTCTCTCTGCACGTTGGCAAGCTTCCATGTTTTCGGCACTTGTCCAGTCTCCATCGAAAGGCGCAAACTCTACTCTTAATCCTCGTCCATATCCTATGACCTCACGGCGACAGTTGACGCACAACTACAATTAATATTCAGAATTAGGCGAACCAGAATTGGACCGGGAAATATAAGCTCACATTTAGTTATTAATCAGTTTAATTAGACTTCATCCTAATAATAACTAACTTACATACATTAACACACGTTTTTTTTTTAACCATATATTGATAAAAAATTAAAGCAAGATATTGAACGTCAAACATTTTTGGAACGCCAAAAACAATTGTAAATGTACTTGGAAAGTCACTATAAAGATAATACCGAGGCGAGGTTTTTGAAGCAGTGATGGCTCAGTGGCATTGGCTATTGACTGCTGCGCAGTAGGTCCATGGTTCGAATTCCGCCGCGGGCTTGAGCTTCACCGCATGGTAGAAGGGCATTTTGCGAATGCCCGTGTGGCTAACGATCACCCTCAAGTAGAAAATCTGTCGCCAAGCACCGAACGGTGTGTTCCGGTAGCAGTACTTGAGAGCCAGTCAAATTACAGGCACGTGAGACTTAACAACTAGGTCTCAAGGTGACGGGTGTAGTGCAATTCGTGACTTGTGACGAAATGCATCTGTTATAGGCAGAGGTTACTCCGCTTAACATCAGGGTGGGTCTCGAGCTTGTTCCGTCACAATAGCATAAAAAAAGGTAAAAACATCATTATAAGACGTGGACGTATTATATACGCAAATACTCTTGCTAGACTCCCAAATCACTCAGTGACTGCAACTCTGCGAGAGACGAGTGGCACTTCTGCTTCGCACGCGGGCTCCAAGCTAATGCTTACTGGTACCGATTTAGCGGTGTAATCCAAATCAAACATTTGGTCTTGCGGAAGAAGCTGATTTGTAGGATGAGCGACAGGTCTTGAAGTGTCTCGAGGTGGATGGACGGTCTTATAGAAATCGAATCGGCGAACGAGACGACTCATTCGTGACGGTGACTGAACCGGAAGCGAGAGTGGAACCGAGAGCATAAGAGGAATCCCTAGCGCCACTCGCAACCTCTTCCAGAACCTAACACCATTAAAAGCAATGTACGTGTGACTGTCGATGTAACGTTTCATTTCTTCATCTAGCGGCAACTGGTTCGGATCGTCGAGCAACACGACTACGAGGCGCGGCGTGACGTCACGCATGACCAGCGCGTACGCTTCGCGGAACTCGCTTTTCGCCCAATCCGAGTCAAAGTAGGCCTTCGAGATGAGCATCAAAGTGCGTCGCGACACGCGCACCGACTCCTGGATCTGATGAGAGATCATGAGGCCCGGCACCCAGTCCCTGGAGTGCACGCACAAACGAAACGGGCTCGAGCCGCTTTCGAGCTTTTTCATGAATTTCATCGCAACTTTTTCGTCCTTGTGAGCGAAACAAAGAAAAGCATCGTAGCGAAATCCACCCTCCGGCGCAGGCGGGTCCGGTGGTAGCTGCAACAGGCCCATCTCATGCATCCCTAATTTAATAAGGGCGAGGCGCTCCGGCTGGCCGCAATAGAGGATGGAGAAGGCCGTGAGGACGAGCAGCGCAGCGAGGCCGACGCCGAGCCAGCCTGCCAGCGGGACGTGCGAGCAGCGGTCAGTGGTCGCGTTGCGCAGTGGCGAGTGGTCGAAGCAGGTCGCGTCCCGCAGGTCGGAGGCAGCGTCGCCTGCCTCGCGCAGTGCCACCACGAGTGGCGCAGTGCTGCAGTCGCACGCGAGCGGGTTGCCGCTGATCAACAGGCGCCCCTCTCGCAGTGCGCCTCGCACTGTCTCCACCTCCACCCGCTCCACTTTGTTATTGCGTATGTCTAGTACCTGTAACCGACCGATGAGTTTATCAACTTGTTGTTTCTGAAGTTCACCAATTTAGTTAGTGAATAATAGCTATAATTTTGAAAATATGTTTTAAGTTCAAGATTTTATTTCTCGTGTAGGTACTAAAAATAAGAACACAATAAAAAATTCTATGAGGTGAACATAATATATTATATATTAATATTCACGATAAACCAATAGGTAACTTCCCTAGGAAATAAAAAAAAATTATTCAAACTAATTTTATTATCTTTTGATTGTATATGTCGCCACAGCAATTCTTCGGCGGTTTTATTTAAAAAATTACTTCTAAGTTTTATTGAAATAATTGAGTTTAAAACGCATTTTTATAAATAGTTACGATAATTTATTGTTTCAATCAGTGTGAGAAATGTAAATAGTTAACTTCTTGTTAAATCACTATTGATTTGACTCCAAGATGGTGGTTACATAAAGTAAGTTTATTTAATTCTAATTAAAAGCTATTAATGTGTGCAGTCGTGTAAAAAAACAAGTAGTCATAGGTGGGTAAACGAAGTTGTAGGTGACTGTAGGTACAGGAAACACAGCAATAATTTGAACTGATTTTATTTGTTAGCAATATTTTGTACTTAGGTCTCTTAATATGAATCGCTTAGCTCTTTGATGCCACATGATGGCCAACTGAGTCAGACTCATCGTAATGGGTAACAAAACCAGATATAACAATCACCAAAACCATATTAAACAGTCAACAACAACAAATTAAACAGTCAAAAAAATAAATTAAACAAGAAGATCAATAAACACTCTGAAACGTGTCGCGTAGTAGTAGTACACTGTCGGAGAAGAAAGACCCTGACGCCCGCGTTGTCATCAAACCAAGATGGCGTCTGTTATGACAACCTTAAAAATATGAATTTATTAAAATTAACAATTTTGGGTCACTCATTTAAAATTACGCATAAAATATGGCATTGCTCTATTTTTAAGTTTCTTCTGCTGATCGTACTTATTAGAGTGAATATGAGTGAAGTTAGCCGAGAGCCCGTCCTATTCTTATTTTAATCGCATTGTATGTCATGGCACTTTGTAAATATATCACCTCAGATACATTTTATTCAAAAATGTTAATATTTCATTGTGAACATCAATACAATACGGAAATCGCAAAGAAAATGCGAAGTCTGTGGTGTCGAAACACAAATAAAAATGTTTACACAATAGATTTCCATTAGATCCAGAACCGGTGAGTTGATTAAAATATGTCATTGAAATTACATTATTGTTTCAGAGCTAATCATAAAAACATCGCTTGGTTTTTATTGTAATTTAAGTAGGTATGTGTTATCATGCGAATTGCTGTAATTACATATATTTGTATATAAATTACAAATATTTACGTAACGTAAAGTAAGTTTAGTGTTGCTCAAGGAAAGTATCGATACCTTTGTAGTATCGATTTTTTATAATGTCAGTGGTATGGGTACATATACTTTTTCATAGTGTCAATAAATTAGGAAATATATTCGATGCTGGTGATCATAAACCATCATGCGGAATGTTTTATTATGCCACGAAACTTAACATGTGTACTTTAGGGACTGTTATTTACATCTTCAGCTCAAAAGCATTTTGAAACACCAGGTATTATCAATTTTTCTCTACATAACTGGCACAGTACTTGCTAACTGAACGGCTAGAGCAATATTTATTATCTAACATATGTAAATCAATTAATAATAATAATAATTTAATAATATTATACAATTAATAATAAATAGTGTAAATAACGTCATATCTATGCTTGTGATAATAATCTGAGTTGTTTTTTTTTCAGTTCATTTAAAAGAAACTCCGTCGCTTATATGCTTTCAAAGTAAATGCTGAATCGATAAAGCTATGGCATGGAATTTAAGGTACTATGTCACCTCAAAACTATATAAAAATCAACATGTGTATCAACATACAATCCCAATTACTATTTATTTAAATACTTATAATACTATACTCTAAATTGTTTGATTTTAAAATTAACCAACTTTCGAGTGCAGTTAAATAAACTTTTTTTGTAATTTCAGATATGCATATGTATATGTAACGCAGAAAATATTAATTCAATCAATAAATAAAACAAAACAGTGCAGAAGAAGCATCTTGCAATACAAATTAAATAGATCAGCTGCAAGATTAAATTAAATATCTAAATAATCCAACTACCTACACCAAAAAAGTTTTTAAAAGTCTACAGTCTATATATAAATAAAAAAGGTGCGTCAAAAATACTACATTTAATAATAATTGTTAACAGTTGATGACAAGTTTACTAGTGCAACTTACGTGCAGTATTTTTTACTTTTACATATACGACAATTAGAAAATAAGTATTATACACGTTGTATTTAAAATTACCAAAAAAAATCAAAGGGCCATATCTGCTGCTGGTACTAAGCAAGTACAAATAGTATTTTTTTATTATGACTTTAGAGTAAAAAAGTTATGCATAGTTGAAGTTTTCGAAAATTCATTCTAAAATTATGGACACTAAGTAAACAAAACTATCACACACATAAGTACACTTTTAATGAATGAAAACACATGATGCGCGGAAATGAAACGTATTCATCTCTCTTTCTTATTTCCGGCGTCGCGCGTGTACGTTTCGGTAGGTACCTAATCCAAACGTCTGTTGTACTAGTAGGTATTTGAAGCATTTAATGAAAGATCGACTTTAACTTTCTCTTCATACTTTGATTGCTTCAGGCTTAGCTTACATTATTTGTAGGTACAAGGTGAATTATTTGGATTCAAATAACAATCGGACTCTTAGGTATCTACTTTATGCTTAATAAGGTTATCATCGCGTATTTAAAAGTTAGAATGGATATTTACGACGATTGTTAACTATTACAGCTGTTCCAAAACATACCTACGAGTATGAAACAGAACAAGTCTGTGTTTTGTTTGAGCAATGACGACCGCGGTTAGGCGATTGATGAATGTTGATATAATCTCACCCGCTTGTTTACACTGAGCTAAATAACTAGGTATCGGTTTGCTTACATTATTATTATATCATCTGATCAGTGTCTCTCCTTTTTTGCCCGTTGCACGTTTGAATTGATTGTTTCGTAGTGACATTAAAAAGTCAAGGTTATATTTTGATGGAACAAGCGCGAGGCCCACCTGATGTTAAGCGGTACCCCCTGCTTATAACAGATGCATTTCATCAGAAGAGACGAACTGCACTGCGCCCATCACCTTGAGACATACCTGTTAAGTCTCATTTTGCCTGTTATTTCACTGGCTCTCAAGGACTGCTGCCGGAACACACCGTTAGGTGCTTGGCGACAGATTTTCTACTTCATCAAACGCATCGTTACATTTAGTACATTAATATTGCTTTAACATTTTCACTTCACTTTCATCCACTTGACACAGTTCTTACAGACATAAATAGGTCGTAAGCCATCAAGATATTATTACTAACGTATAGAGTCGCTATTCTAAACAATCGTTATGTTCCATTCTGTTAGGAATAAACTTAAAGCCGCTGCAGCGCTGAAACCATAATTACTGGTGTCTAATTAGACTCTATAGGAACACTGTGCTAGTACGCTTTTAAGGTACAGTTTTCTCGCGCCCAAAAGGTCATAAAAGCTGGGAATTTTCGGGCGCTTACGCGTTTCGTTCAATTGTCTACTACGATTTGTCGCTCTCACAGAGTGAACCGACTACAGAAGTGACATACATAGCTAAATACCTAATACGCTTCAATTGTTTCTTAATCAGTAATTTACGTTAGTATAACCAACTTCCGGTCTAAGAAAGTAAACACGTATCGTATAGAGCTCCTACAAAAACAAATCCTTATTATTTAAATTCATATTCAAGTAACCCTAAATTCAGTGAAAAGTGAGGTTAGTTATCTGCTGATCATTGTAAATATAAACAAACCTCAAGGAAACATCTGTGGACCACGTAAATTCACTTGGTGAGCAGCCAAAATTTGTTAGATACTTTGTTTACATATTTTAAAACAACCGTTAATACCGTTTTTACACAACGACGAACAGTATTATCTTGTGATTTGTAGATTGTTTAGTGATTTGACGTACGAAACAAACAGCTGATTGGATTATGACTTCATTGTCATCGACAAGAAAAAGTTGCCATAACAAAAATAATCTGTAGACCGGATTTGGTACGAATATTTTTTTTTTTTTTTTTTTAAAGTTAGTTTCGTTCAAAAACGGTATATCGATTAACAGATTCGATTAAACTAAAACGTCGATACCCGAATACAAAAATAGAACACTAAAAATCCAAAATGGATAGTTTTAATAATATCAATACAAATCGACGCAGACATGCACGATCTCTATCCGAAATGGATTTATCAATTATTTATCCAAATGAGTCAAGAGAACATTTCCAATCGGGTGGATATACTATTATGGATAGCTCAATGAAAAGTTTACCAAACGTTTCTTTAGACGATAATTCCCGAGTAGCTGAACAACAAGAAAAAGTAAAAAATTTGACTACGCTATTGCAGTCTGCTAACGAAGAAATTGAGCGTTTATTAATTGAAAATAGCAGCTTAAAACAGGAATTGGAGCGAAATAATCAGACTATCAAAGCCCTTAAGGCAATAAGTATTTCAGGATCAGAAACAAGTTTACCTTTTTCTGATCTAAAGTCACGTACTCATGTTCGAACACAGTGCAAGAACAAAACTAAGCAGATTAACTCAACTCCTCTAAAACCCACACCATTATACAAAATGCTGGCATCGTCGACACAAACATCACCCAGTACTATGACTGACAATACACTGAAGGTCAATGGAATGGTCAAGGATGGACTCACGCCAGATCTTGGAAATGTTACCAACCAGAATCAAGAAAAAATACCTGCTTCAGAATTCAATTTGACTCTGAATAAAAGTGAACATGAAAAAACTATTTATAATGAAACGAGCCAAAAAGCAATTTCAACTCTCAATACATCAGTAAAGAACACTGGATCTACTCGTACTTCAGAAAAGAACACCGGACAACGCACTCAACATACCTTGAACGGAAACCAAAAAAACATATTCATACTAGGCGATGAACAGGCGTCAGGCTTTGCGGAAGCATTAATTAAATCTAGGCAAAGAAATAAAACAACGGATAGGTCAGAATACCAAATATCATCCATTATTAAAACGAATGCAAGTAGTGAGCACTTTATTGAAAATTGTAATATTATTGCACAAAAAGCCAAGAGTAATGATAGAATAATTTTATCATACGGTAGAAATGATATCAACCTAAAAAAATGTATTTCTAACATGTCCAATGCATTGTATATATTACGAGATTTTAAGACGTACATAATTGAAATTGTTAACAATCCGAATCTTAGACCAACCAAATACCTCAATGAACGACTGAAATGTATTATTAATCGATACCCAAATAGCGAATTCATTAATTGTCATAACTTTGGACAAACCAAACATCAATACTTAAGAGATTTGTGTCATAAGTTGAATGTTATTATCGATTATGAATACTGCCGCGACGATTTTATTTCATGCAAACAAAATAACAAGGTCAAGGAAATTACAAAAAATACAAAACAAAAACAAGGGACAATTCCTTACTTTTTTAGCCGGCAAATGGAAAATATCAGCAATAAATTGCATAAAAAGAATACTGCGTCAACTCAAATATCAGATCAAACACCTGCGGTTGTAAATTGTGATACAATAAACAAAACGTTTTTTCGAGTCTAAAACAAAATTAACAATTTTTCATCAGAACATTGCGGGTTTATTATCTAAAAAAGATGACATTGAACTAACACTTCAAAACTTTGTAGAGAAAGGTGTACAAATTGACGTTTTATGTTTTTCTGAGACTTTTCTTCAATCAGGCGACGAACTAAATCTGACTTTATCTAACTATAAATTAGCTACGTCTTACTCACGTACAGACAGAAGACGAGGAGGTACGTGCATCTTAATAAAAAACCACCTAGATTATGCAATAATTGACGAGATAAGAGAATTTTCTAAGCGACGAATATTTGAATGTTGCGGGGTAAAAATCTTAAATTTTGATCTAACTATCATATGTATATATAGAACCTCCAGATCTAAAACATTTGAGGTTTACGACTTTTTGAACATTTTAGACGCTATGCTACACAAAATTGTACATAAAAATAAAAAAATAATAATATGTGGCGATTGGAACATAAATATTCTAAAATCAAACAAAATTTCAAATTTGTTGAATGATATTATAAAAAGTCACCATTTTCAAATGCACATAACATCTCCTACGCGAAAGATAACGTGTATTGATCAAATAGCGAGCAACATTGCCAACGCTCTAGGCAAAGTTCATTATTTAAGTTTGTCTGACCATGAAACAGGTCAAACCCTCACAGTTGCTCTCAAAGAATCATCCCAGATTTACAAACATTGGTTTGAATATAAAAGAGACTATAATGTAGACAATATAATAAAATTCATCGACTGCCTTAGAGCTTTGAGCTTCAATGACGTTTATAGTGAAAATGACACAAATGGTTCGTTTAAAAATTTTCATAATACATTGGTACTATACTACAGATTATGTTTTCCCATCATAAAAATAAAGATTAACAATAGACCTTTTAAATCAAAATGGATAACAAGAGGCCTTAAAATATGTAGTAAAGTGAAACGTAACCTTTATCTTCAATACATCAAATCAACTAAACAAGATAAGCCTATAAAAAAAAGACAGTACAAACAATATTCTAAGATTCTTAAAAGATGCATACACCAGAGTCAAAAGTCATCGAATCAGAAATTCATAAACTCCTCTGTAAACAAATGTAAAGCAAGCTGGGATATTATAAACAATAACCTAAATAAAAACATAACTAATAGAGAAATAAAATCGATCAAAGTTAATGACATTAATTATAATGACCTAAATGACATATGTAAAATTTTTAATGATTATTTTATTGACACAATTGACAAAAATATTATATGTAGTAAGATTCATGACATGTGCAATATTAATGTAAATGATAATACAATATTTTTGACTCCAGTAAATGGTAATGATATATTTAAAATTATAATGAAATTAAACAACACACTTTCTGTAGGCTATGATGAAATAAGTACAAAAATATTAAAAATAGTTGCAGATATTATTTCACAACCACTGGCTTATATAATTAACCTGTCACTAGAAAATGGTGAGTTTCCAACCAAACTTAAAACTTCAATTGTAAAACCTTTATTTAAAAAAGGCGACAAAAATGACCCTAATAATTACAGACCGATAACACTTATCCCGGTTCTCTCCAAAGTTTTTGAAAAAATTATGTATCATAAAATAAACAGTTTCATACATAGATTTGAATTATTAAAACAAGAACAATTTGGATTTAGAAAGGGTAGTTCAACTTCTTTAGCATGCTTCTCATTGATGAAGAAAATTACTGAAAATATTAATGCCAAGGTACCAACAGCAGTAGCATTTTTAGATATGTCAAAGGCATTTGACTACGTTAACCATGATCTTCTTCTTTCTAAACTACAGAAATATGGTATAAGAGGAAAAGCCCACGACTGGATCCAGAGTTACCTTAAGGATAGGCAGCAATATGTTGAAATCATAAATATAAAAAACTCTGTTCAGCAAAACCATAAATCCGACCTTAGATTCAATCGTTATGGTGTCCCTCAAGGAAGCATTTTGGGCCCCCTTCTATTTTTAATTTATATAAATGACTTGCCAAATCATTTAAACCATGACTGTGTTCTTTTCGCTGACGATACAACTCTTATTATAGAAGGTAAAAACAAAAATACTCTCAGTGATGAAATTGTAGATGCTTTAGATACCACTTGTAAATGGTTAGAAAGAAACAATCTCAAAATAAATATAAATAAAACTAAATTGATGCAATTTCGCACTTATCAAGCGACTCCTTTGAAAATAAATGTCTTTTTAAATGGACTAACTATTGAAGAAGTAAGCAGCTGCGCCTTCTTGGGAATAACACTGGATCAACACTGCTCGTGGAAACAACACGTTTCATCTGTTTGTTGTAAAGTTAACCGATTTGTATTCGCTATAAAACGCATCCGTCAGATAGTATCTATAAAAGCAGCCCTCTCGGCTTATCACGGTTATATTGGTTCTGCCCTAAGATACGGATTGGTTATATGGGGAAACTCAGTAGAAAATGAAAGAGTATTTAGGAGTCAAAAAAAATGTATTCGGGCTCTATGCTCAGCAAGGCGTAAAGCCTCATGCAGACCTCTATTTAGAAAATTGCAAATATTACCTCTTCCATGTCTATACATAGAAGAAATTGCTATTTTTGTTAAACAACATCCAAATTTCTTCGAAATAAAAGGTAATGTACATCACTCTTCTCGATATAGGAAAAATCTTGTAATGCCTAAATCTAACTTAGCATTGTTTCAAAATAATACATATTGTATGGCAATAAAAATATACAATAAAATTCCAATAAACATTAGAGACTTACCATTAAGTAAATTTAAATCTAAATTGCATACTTGGTTATTACACTATTCATTTTATTCCATTGACGACTTTTTTAGATGTAAAACTAAAGTAATATGTAATTTAATTGATTTACCTTCGGACATAATTTCATGACGTACTGCTTTATAATTCAATTCATATATTTAAATGTTTATATTTTTTGACATTGTATCGCTTCTCATTAGTTTTAAGATATTGTATTTTATTGTAACATTCAATATATTTAAAATTTGTACGCCGCAAGGCAGAACATGCTGGAAACTTTAAATACTGACATAATTTGACAAGACCTATGTATAATACCCATGTTTTTGACAAATAAATAATTCATTCATTCATTCATTCATTCATTCATTCATTCATATATCACCCCGTGGGGTGCCGGGTTAGACTTGCACCTCCCCATATCATCCCGTGGGTGTCGTAAAAGGCGAATAAGGGAAAAATACTAGAAGGTGGGCAGCAGCGCCTTCTAAAGAACTATCATCTGACACTGCGATCCCCAAGACGCCTGCATGGGGTTTAGGGCAAATACCCCCCTTTATAGGGGAGCCTGTGTTCAGCAGTGGACGATCAGGGTGATACAGATATCAGTAGAAAATATGATAATATTGAACACGTGAGCGGGCGGTGTTAGCTCTCATAGACAACAATCAATGCGCGCAGATGCGACATTTTTTAATATTCTGCCTACTTGATACTGTGTACTTACGTAAGGAATAAATAACAAAGTATTTAAACTGCTTATTTTTAGTATTTTCTATTTAATATTTTACTGTCCGTAATTAATAACTTAACATTATACGTCGATAGTGTCAACTCTGCGCATTCAAATGTTCTTACTCTTTGACATTCACCTAAAGATGGCCGCCATTCCGCCGCCGCTGGAATGCGTCATCACGAGTTACAATAAATTGATAAAATAGAATTCTATTAATCGTGTTTTAGAGATAATATGTTGATCTTACTGGTGACAAGTCACTCCTTGACTTTTACTTATGTTTCTCGAGTTGTTAGAACAATATCTCAATACACACGAAGGCATATTATGAAACAAAACTTAGCCCTCAAACGTGTCACGATGCAGCAAGCGCTTGTCACAGACTGAGTGAGTTGGTGCGCGCGCGCTCTAGCTCGTGTTACAAACAATCGAGTTGAGGTGTCTCCTCTAGTACGTAGTACCATATCTAAATGTCGTAAGCACGCTTTTTCCATAGTCCGTATAAATTCCATCCGAATTGATATACCGCGGTAGGTACATCGTCCTATGCTCTAGATGAAATGTCATAGTAGGTACCATAAAGAGAAATCAATTATTTTATTAACGACCCATCACCGGCGCGTGCGGTGCATGACTGAAATCTGAACTTTCGGCTTTTTCTTTCGGAAGGATGAAGGTCAAAGGCGGCGCGTGCGGTGCGTATGACAAGGCGAGACGACATCCGATAATTCCCGAACGCACAAAATAAATAATAATCGGTATGAATTAGCAAGGTCGCGAGTTGACGAGTTATGTTTATGAATGTTAGGTTTCTATGTAGGGATAGTTACGTATGTATACGTATTCATGCATAAACCGCGTGCGTGTAGTATTTCTTAATGAGTGAAGGAAGCGGCGAGAATGAAATGCTTAGTGTGTGTAATCAATGAAGAGGTTTGACCAAAAAATAATGTAAACGTTGGATATTTTTTTTTTACATTATTATATATTTTTTTTGCCTGTAAGTTTTTAGTACCAGCAGCAGATAGTGCTGTTGTTTTTTTTTGGTAATTTTAATGTAGTGGAGTATATTGAAAACTGTTATGTACAACGAAAATTAAAATAAATATATATTGTAAAGATGTTCAAGTACACAAATTACTTTGGAACTATCTTTACAGACCTCAATAATACGGTTGTCGATACTAGCGAAGATATATCGCACGATAAAATATTTTGATGATTTTGAATAATACATCTGTGTGAAATATTTGTTTTATTTTATATTTCGTTAACATATATTTTATAAAGCTAACTTACCTACCATTTATCCTATATCGATAATAATGGAAAGGATTTCATTGTAACTAATCGATTTTAGGGAATCAGTAGTACAACACTCACAAATGTCACTATTATTGTGTTGGAAATATTGTTTTCATTTGTAATAGTTGGTATAAAATAACTTCAAATCTGAGTTTCAAAGCAACAAGGTCCGTGCCAATTCTTAATATTACTTGTTCAGTGAGAGGAACTTTTATAGGCTAAATAAGAATTAAAACCTCTTTTGGAATGAGTTGTTAGGTCTTAGAAAAAAAGGTATGATTGTTGTGATTTACGCTGGATGACGTCACTTTTGTAATCCTATCGAGTTCAGGTTAGCCAGCACACGATGCGTCGTACTGTCAACCATTGCCTCCTGCGTAAACGTACGGGGAACACGATACGATTACGTTACGGACTATCGAAATGTTTGTGCTTGGGCTACAGAAGCGTAAACGTAAAATTTGTAGGACTTCAGTAAAAAATCGACACGTTATTACGCAGGCGAAGTATACGTTGGGAGCCAATACGACAATAGAAGGGGTCCTTACCCTCACGCGAGGTGGCAAGTGTTGCACCAGGGAGATGGCATTGTCGCGCAGCAGCAGGTCGTAGATGGTCGCGTCGGAGTGCGGCGGCGCGGGCAGGGCGGTGAGGTTGGCGGCGGCGCAGTGCACGCGCACCAGCCGCCGCGCGCCTCGCGCCGGCCGCCAGGTCGCGTGGCAGCCCTGCGGCGCCCACGCGGCCGGCTCGGGGCACTCGAGCTCGTCGGGCGGCACCTCCCCCAGCGGGCGCCTAGTGGCCTGAAACGGGCCGGTAGAGGACTTAGCGTTTAAAAAAATAGTTTCTTTTTCTGAAATTTTAAATGGTGCGTTGGATTTATCTATTGATTATAAGTAATTATTTATATGAGGGTCGTTTAGATAACTTGAGTATTTTCGGAGCTATTAATAACCAAAGCAATTTTTGTATGAAGCAAAACATAAAAACTTGAAAATCTAGAAATTCTCAAATTTTCTCAAAGAATTGACTTCACGTATGTATAGTACGTATTTTTGTCCTATTTTAGCACCTATTCTCGGGTTGCGATTTTCTGCGATTTGGTCGCAATTTCAAATTTTGTTCTCTATTCCACACCACCATAGAGGTTAAGAACCAGGCGCGTTTTTAGGGTTCCGTAGTACCTACAAGGAACCCTTATAGTTTCGTCATGTCCGTCTGTCCGTCTGTCCAAGGTTTTGCTAAGAACCCGTTTGGACTAGAAAGCTGCAATTTTGTACGGGTATGTAAACTAACCAAGCCGACAAAGTGGAAGGAAGTTGAGGGAAATATACTCAGGTATATATTCCTCGGCTCCCCGTATCCAGTCCCTAGAGCAGGAAGGATATACGAATGCGAAAATTCACAAAACTCTCCCAAACACCCTGTTTCTGGTTCACACCCAGGAAGAAAAGGAGACCCTGACCAACGAGGGCTACGGAGCAGGCACAGGATCTCGTATCCTTACAATCCACGAAGCACAGGGACTGACATACGAGTCAGTAATCGCAATAAAAACCAAGGGTAGAATGAAGCTGCACGAGAGCGTCCCACACGCAGTCGTCGCACTCTCACGGCACACCGGGACGCACACGTATTACGCTGACGACGCAAATGATGCTATTGGACGGTTCGTTCGGAGAGCGGTGGCTGCAAGGCGCAAAGACATCCGCGATTATAACCTAAAGATGGCAATTAGAGATCGTAACAGCGTGGAGGAAAGTTTTGCTTGCGATAAGCTCCTTTAACCGCGCACGGATTCCGTACAAACACCAACAACAGAACTCGGGGGTGTTTTATTAAAAAACACCCTCCGATTTCTACCCCTCCAAGAGGGCGAAGACTGCCGCCTAAATAGATAGCCTGAACCACGGCTGGTCCGGAACTGCAACCGCAGATGCCGCAGCCGTTGGTTCAGTGAATCGCGCGGATCGCAATCAATCTCAGACGCCATGAGTTCGCCGAGCGATAATAACGCTCCGGCTGAACCTGGCCTCCACTGCCCAGATGCCCCACGGAAGCCCCGAGGTCAACTGCGGACCCCCGCACGGGACAGACCACTGTCCACCCGGCGGGTCCCAGTTGACAACACCGAAGCCGACGAAGATGCGCGGCGGTACAGGGAGTTCCGGCGCTCCATAGAGGAAACGCTGGAAGCTGCCCGCCGCGAGCGCGCAAGCTGGGAAGCGGAGGCGCAGAGTGACGACTCCTCCTCTGCCTCCTCCGCTGCCCCCGCCGATACCGCCGCACCTGTGGTGGTGATCCTGGACTCCCCAGAATTACCACCACCAGTGACGACCGCTCCCGCCGAACCTCAGGTCCCCAGAGCGCGCAGGAAGCGCAGCGAGGAGACCGAAGAGGACGGCAAGCGCGCCTGCGCCCGTGCCCCAGCCCGAATGGACTGGGCATTGACGACCGCACCCGAAGCAGACGTCCAGGCTCCCACTGCCCATAAGCAGAAAACCCAGTCGTACGCTGCTGTCGTTACCACGGCAGCAAGCGTACCCAGGAAGACCGGACCAGCCATAACAACCACGGCGAAGACAACCACAGCACCACGCCCCTCGCCCACCCCGCACCCGCGGGGCGAGAAAGGGACGGCAAGAGCTCCTGTCTCGCGCCTAGAGGCTGTGGCATCAACCTCTAAGGCGCCTCCTACGACGACCACTACAGATGCACAATCGACATCGATACCGCCGCCGCGTAAGGAGCGGTACCCGCCGATTGTGCTTGAGACGTTTCCCGACAGCACAAAGCACCTCCGCGCGCTGAAGGAGAGACTTGGACGACCGCCATCCGTGCGCCCCTTCAACAAGGGGGTGCGCTTTACACCAGCAGACGGGGATGAGTACCGGGTCATCCAGGCGTACCTCACAAGCCTGGACGAGACACAAAGGATGACCTGGTTCTCCTACTCGCTCCCTAAGGAGCGCAGCCAGAAGCTGGCAATAAGAGGACTCCCGGCCGACACCCGTCCGGAAGAAATCAAGAAGGAGTTAGAAGAGCTCGGGTACGAACCCGAGCATGTGAAGAAGATTTCCGCGAGGAAGGGCAGGCCAGGCTGCATCTTCTTCGCGTCGATGAAGCGGACTCCCAACCTGACCCCCGGCATATACGAAGTGGACGAACTTCTGTGCATGCCGGGGGTGAAGTTCGAGCACTGGCGTGGGAGGAGGGGCCACCTCGCGGTGCCAGCCATGAAGGAAAGCACAAGAAGAAGAAGAAGAAGAAAAAGCAACAAAAGGGACCGCGGAAGGGCGCACCCCAGCCGCCCGCCCCTACACCCGAAGAAGACGTCTCTCAGGCCCAAGCACCCCGTGCTAAGGCCGAGAGACAAAGACGGCAACACACACCTGCCTCGCTCCCACGTGCGAGCGAGACAGGCACGAAGAAGACAAGGACGGCGGCGGAGCTCGAGCTCATCGAGACCGCCCTCAGCACCCTGCAGGAAGTGCTCCAGGCGCTCAGGGAGGGAGTAGACCCCATCCCGCTTGTATTAGCGGGGGTGGGTAAGCTCCTTGCCTGCCGCTAGGAAGCACTTCACTGTGACCTCGACGCTGCCGCGACGCCCCGGCTACAGGGCCGGCCAGGGCGCGCCTACTCCCGCCTCCCGAACGACTCGCTCACTGGGCTTCCCGGAAGAGGGATTCCCCCGGTGGGCTGACGTTGATTAGGGAGGCCGAAGATCATGGAACGGACCCTACACCCCGTTAAAGAAGAGGATGCCAACACCCGCTGACACACACCCCCACGACCCGACTGTATAGAAACAGTCGGCGCAGGACTGCCGCGTAAAGGGGCCACCCGTGCCCGAAGACGCGTCCGTGCGGAACACACCGTTGCGCGCGTAGAAGATACGACTGAGTAACAGCGTGGTGATAGAGGCCCTGGTGAAAATGGACGTCGGTGGGTCAGAATAATAAAAAACTCAAGAGTTCAAATTTTATTGTATGCGTAAGAATGTAGTTTTTAATTGTAGTTTTCTCTCCCTTTGGCAAGCGGATTGGCGCAGGCATTCGGAACGGTCATGCTTACGATAAAGTGTAGGCGCACGGCGGCATCGTGTGTCGGGTCGCCCTCTTCCCTCACAAATGGTTGAGGAGGACGATGGCTGGCACGCGAGTCAACTCGTGAACGAGTGCTGCTTGAAGACACTGGTCCATTCAGAATGCCTGTGCAAACCAGTTTGTCTCTTTTCTCTCTTGTAATAGTAATAGTATATATAATATTTGTAATAGTATATATAATAGTTATGTAAGATTAGCATCCCTAATAACTGTGTTCCCCGCTAAATATGTAATGCTCCCCATAGTAATGTAATTAATTAATAAATTTCTAAGTTAACCTAAAAAATGGCACGGACCCTGGAGTCTGTGGAAAAAGTAATAAACCACATAAAAAAAAAAAAAAAAAGCCGACAAAGTGGTAAAATAAAATTTTGAAACATATTTTTTTTGGGGTCTCTCCCATACAAGTGGTGTGGGTTTGAATTTTTTTTTCGTCGTCTATCCCATCGTGTGGATTATCATTGAATAAGTCTTTTAAAATGACGAAAGGGTTGCTAATACTATTTTTCGATTGAATGCTCCATTTACGTATAAGTTATCTTCATACAAACGCACCGCGCGCGGCTTGTATGTGTGCGCCATAATATCTATGCGTCCCGCACGCACACTCTAACAATATCTCGACCCGTTTCGACCGTGCGGCAGTCGGGGCGAAAATTTTTTTTTTTTATTTTTTTTTTATTTATTTTTTTTTATGTTTGATAGGTTAGCCTTTGATCACTATCTCATCTGATGGTAAGTGATGATGTGGTCGAAAATGTTGTTCAGGCTAACCTCTGGTACTGGCTCTCAAGGACAGCTGCCGGACCACACCGTTAGGTGCTTCGCGACAGATTTTCTAGTTAAGGGTGGTAGCTAGCCAGGCGGACATTCGCAAAATACCCTACCACCATGCTATAACGACTGCCATCCTAAGACAACAACCGGGACCGACGGCTTAACGTGCCCTCCGAAGCACGGAAACGCTCAGTAGTAATGTCACTATCGGTCACCCATCCAACTCATGACCGCGCGCGACGTTGCTTAACTTTGCTGATCGGTTGAGAACAGCTAATGCCCGGTTCCTATAACTTACGAACGGATCGTTTTGCTTACTATCGGTAAATTTTTAAACGAGGCGTAAACCTAAAGTGTTCCTATAATATACCGATACCGAGCGAGATTACCGACAGTTCGTTACGTACGGATGGGAGGGTTACTTACGGTTCTTCGTAGGCGTAATCTATGAAAATGAAACAATACGGTGTTCCTATAGATACACCAACCATTAGTATAACTGTCAAACATCTGGCAAAGTCATTATCCGTAAGTAACTTGCGTACCTGCCGATTTCGGTCGGTTTTATGAGTTTTAGTGCGAAAACGACTACTTTTTTTGAAATTTGTGAATATGGAGCTAGAATTACATAATGAAATAACCGATTCTGATGAATCGAACTCAGATTATGACGATCCTGTTTCCCGAAACTATAAACACCGTGCTAATTATACAATGACACTGGACGATGTTGAATTTAAAATACGATTTCGTCTGGACAAATCGGCTGTAGAAGACTTACTTAGAGAAATATACCCATACCTAAGAATGACTGGATCTAGCTAAGTGCCCTAGTGCTCATTAAAAGTAGGAATATGTCGTAGCAAAACTAAACATACAATAACTTCATATTCAATTAAAACACAACCTAATGTTTTTTGTTTTTGTTTTAGGAACCACGGCATATGTCCTATACATCAGTTAATACTAACATTAAGGTTCTATGCTCTAGGAACCATGATGATATCAGTGGCTGATTTTACAGGAGTGTCTAAAGCATCAGCATGTCGCATTGTGCGTGATGTTAGCTATGCTACAGCAAAACTATACAAGAAATACATATACATGCAAAATAACACTGAAGAGATTTTTTATGATATAGCTCGGTTTCCTCGTGTGCTTGGTGCACTTGATGGATCACACATCAGAATACAATCACCAAGTAAATACATAATAATATTATGGAAAATATCTAGAACATTATGGTTTCGCTTTTATTTATTTTATTTACTATAATACAATTACCATGGCTATGTAAATATATTTAATATTCTACAGTTCTGTTTAAATATTAGATTCACAGATTGGAGAAAAATTCAGGAACCGCAAAGGATATTTTTCAGTCAATGTTCAAGCAGTGTGCAATGCCAATTTGCAATTTATGAATGTAGTGGCTCGCTGGCCGGGTTCTGCTCACGATGCTACTATCTTTAATAGTTCCGAGCTGCAAGGTAAATACTTGATAGGCTACATTAATACTGTTAGATTTACTATATGCACATGTAATTAAATACAGATTTGATGAACCAACCAAACCACCATGAAACCAAACCAGAAGAAAATAACACATTAAAATGAAACGGCGGGAGGATGTGACAAATGACAAGACAGACACACAGATGTAATGGCCAATGTCACTTTCACTTATCGAAATTTAGCGTTTCGTTTAGCTTTATGCATAGGCTTTACATACGTTTTAAACACAAAATGTATCATGTTGCTATCACTAAACTGTAATAATTTATAAAAATATCACATTTTAAAATATTTTACCAATAATAAAGCACTTATTTAAAAAAAAATGCATTTTCAACTCATCGACGATCAAAACCCATTTTGGTACAACGAAACGCAAAGAGGTCCGTCGGTAGATACGACAACAGATGTTCGTTACTGGAAGGCAAAGTAAACGAGATGTGAAACACTCAATACGTATCGGTAACGGTAGCTTCAAAACGAATCGTAGCTCGTATACATTGACGGTTCGTATGTTATAGGAACCGGGCATAAGTAAACTTCGCTACGAGCGCTTCAAAAACAAAGTTAATTGAACATCGCACAAAGTATGAGCGTCAAGGCTTTTCGGCACCTCTAAATAAATTAAAAATTTGTGATAATCGCAGGAGAACTTATTGCTGTGTTTGGCTGTTTAAACAGTTCATCTATTTCAGAGTTGTCTCTGTTCAGATTACCTACTGAACAGGAAAGGTAAGCAAGTTATTCTAGCATACCTATAATTTTTAATTGATGATGAGTGAGATACCTATAGATTTTATTTGGTCGTTTTCTATCAGGCAGACGAAGTAGGCAGGCCTACTTTCCCACTACAATGTATTACCTAGGTATATTTGATCTGTCAATTGATATGCCGCTATTGCTTTGTTTACATTTAGTCATGCCGATGTCTCAGTATTGTAGGTAGGTAGTAGTAAGTAGTAAGATTGAAACAAAGTTAATTGAATGTGTCTGTCTCGAGATATTGCTATCAAAGCCCCATTTTTGACATATTTTTAGTTCCACCAATAACTCCCATAGTACAACTTTTAAAAATGTAAGTTATAGTTTTCGAAATATAAAGGTATTTAGCATCAAATTACAGAAGCAAAGTTATTTTGGTTTTTTTCATATAAAATGTATGCGAAAACAAAAAAAACTTACAAACAATAAAAAACTAACGCAATAACTACGAAACCTTACATATGGGCTTGTCCGAAACGGCGCTTTTTTTATAAATAGTACTGTTCTGAATCTTGAATACATTTCTGTATTTGTTAGGAAAACTATTGTTGAACTTTTGTGAATCACTAAATTAGCTATACAGAGATGTGTCATCTTTGGCAAGGCCCGGTCTTTAAACTAGTGAATTGGTTGACAGTACTATCAGTAAACTCACGTAAACTACCGTAGGTACTCGTACACATCACCGCCCCGCGTCGCCCGTCTGTGGCCCCGCAACCACATAGGTATCTTCTGTCGCTCTTTCTATCATCGTGAAAGGCTTCATCATGGTTTAGGTAAAACCGACCTCACTTACCCTGAACCCACACAACATAAGTAAAAACACATCTTCCCGGCCGTTGCCAATTTCTAGGCACTGAATTAAAATTTTGCTAAAAGTGACAACCCTGAGACAGACAAGTGTGGTAGGTAATTATATCGCGGATTGGACCGGAGATGGCCTACTTCCTCTCTTTCTACTATGGTAGGGCGTCCCCCCCCCCCTCTAAAACCTAAACTGCTGGCTTGAAAAGTCTGAAAAAATTCATGATGATGAACTTTCAAGGAAAATTATAGCGGTTAAGATAACTTTATTATTTTAGCAGTAATAGTCGTTGAACTTGGGTATTAGATAATTTTGCACCAAATACAAAATCCTTAGAATAAATCCTTTAAAGTTACTAAGATCCAGTACTTACTGGAAGGACTAGAATCGGTATAGATAGTTATGTACTATAGGAAGGGGTGGAGGAGGGGGGGGGGGGTTTGTCGCATCCCCCCAGAGGGGTGGGGGATTACAGAAACTATTTTTTAAAATATTATTAATAATAAAAAAAAAATGTGTATCTACATACATTAGAAGGACTTTACACTGAGGAAAACTACTTTGGAGCTTAAATCAAATTTGACCTTTTACCGTTGAATTGCAACTACGTAAGATGAATTCACAACTCTTAAGATGATTTTCACCAAGCAAAGCGAAATCAATAAAAATGTACCATGTTTTATAATAAACACAACCGTCAAAAAAACGCCTTCCGTAAAGTATTTTCAGAATTGAACTTGTTATACGATAATAATTGCAGTATTGACAATAAAATAAACCTTACTTTTACGGCGGTTTATATACGGTGATTATCACTATAACGTACGACTTAATCAGCCTCATAGAAAAGTCAATATTTAAGAAAGACCACAAAATACACCTTAAATGAAGACGAAAAGAAACATTCGCCTTCACTGACCTCGTTTAACGCCTTCAAGTTGGAAGGCGTTTTTGTACGTGTTTACGTTTGGTCGGTTTTTTGCATTCATACCATATAAATTGGCCGTCAATAGGGTGCTTTTGACTTTAGATTTTTCTCAGTGTAGGTATGGTATATATGTATATATTTTGTGCAATGGGGAGGGGGAGAGCGGGCGGAATATTCTTCATTGATGGGAGGGGGTAACAGAAACCTATAGTTTTTTTTAATACCAATGAAATTTCTCAAAATTAGCTTCTTCTTCATGAAAATAATTAATCATAAATCACAAGCACGAAAACGTCAACAAAAAATGGTTAGGCTCAGAGACAAATGTCTAATTAGAAGTGAAGTAATTCTATGACAGCTCCGGCGCTGTGGGTACGCAGCTTTAGTCTTCTCGCAACCTTATCGCAGCGTACTCGCTACACCTTCGCAGTATACTTGCTCCGCTCCCTCTCCGCGTCTCTGGCTTATAAAAAACACTCTAGGGAGGGCAGACAAGACTGCTTGGAAGATGGGTGTTCCAAAAATAGCAAGTGACCCAGTAGATCTTAGTAATATTTACTCGAATCACTTCCAATCAGTATTTGAACCCGCAACTGCTACTGACGGTTTATAAGGCAAATAATAAATTTCATATTTCTGAAGATAACAACACGTTAGAATTAATTATCAGTGATGTTTGTTTTACTATAATCAAATGTATATCAAATCGGAACTAGGTAGACTCGATCCAACTAAGGGCGCTGGAGTTAATAATGTTTCACCATAAGTTCTTAAATACACCACTGACACCATTTGTTTTCCAGTCCACCAAATATTCAACCTAATGATAATTTAAAGTTGTAGCAAACTATCGCCCGATCTCAATTTTGCCCACCTTATCGAAGCTTTACTGAAATATTTATAACGTAGACAATAACAAGCAAACAAACAGTGTGTTTACTGATTTTCAAAAGTGGTTTATAAAATGGATCACAGGGTTTCAGTAGACAAAAGAGCTTATAACGTTATTCGAGGTAATTTATGGCGCTGGTTCAAATAATATATCGCGAAACATTGCCAGAAAGCTTTGGCTTTGAATCAGATGTGGTTCCAATTAGTGCAGGGGTCAATATTAGGCCCGTTACTTTATATCGTCAAATGATATTAAAAAGTATTTTAAGTTTTTTAAATTGATATTACATGCCGATGACCTGAAATGTATCATTCAATAAATACTTATCAAGACCACTTAAAATTCCAAAAGGATCTGGGCAGATTTTTAGTGTATTTTATTAAAAATACTTTTACTCCTAAGACAAAAACAATTAATTTTATACAAATACAAATTAATTTTATTCCTCCTTATTGTGATACATTCATGATGAGTCTATGACTCTAAAACTAGGCTGGTGGCCTGTATCTCAAGAGCCAGGTTCTGCCTGGCTTTAGAGAATCTGTAACACATCTATGTATATTACAAAATTACAAATATACGATAGGAAAAATTTAAGTCATGTGCGGGATTCGAACCCGCGTCCATCCGCCCCTTTAGCCGGGGCATGCTGTACTTTTGTAATGTAATCCGCATAGCAGGCGTTATTGCAATCATAACAATATAAAAAATATAAGGTTGCGTCATCATTTACAAGTATAAAACCAATTGCAAAATTGGTCTTGTTTGTAGTACAACGTAAGTGGTACTATAGATGTCGCTCCATCCCAATACGATGGTTAATGAATGGTAGGAAAGATTCGAGTTATGACGTCATGTCATGTTAGCTCAATTGGTTAGAGCATGCCCCGGCTAAAGGGGCGGATGGACGCGGGTTCGAATCCCGCACATGACTTAAATTTTTCCTATCGTATATTTGTAATTTTGTAATGTAATCCGCATAGCAGGCGTTATTGCAATCATAACAATATAAAACATATAAGGTTGCGTCATCATTTACAAGTATAAAACCAATTGCAAAATTGGTCTTGTTTGTAGTACAACGTAAGTGGTACTATAGATGTCGCTCCATCCCAATACGATGGTTAATGAACGGTAGGAAAGATTCGAGTTATGACGTCATGTCATGTTAGCTCAATTGGTTAGAGCATGCCCCGGCTAAAGGGGCGGATGGACGCGGGTTCGAATCCCGCACATGACTTAAATTTTTCCTATCGTATATTTGTAATTTTGTAATGTTATCCGCATAGCAGGCGTTATTGCAATCATAACAATATAAAAAAAACATCTATGTTTATTTTTTCTTTTATATATACTGTTTAGTAACAATTCAAAATTGAACCAATACATTGAAACATATATACATATAGGAAAAATATTTAACGAAATTGTTTTTATTCGAATTAACGTCATTTTGAATATTTTTAATAAATAATATTTACGTGTAGTCATTGTTCTGTGGTGTAGTATAGGTGTACGAGTTTAAGTGAATGTTTGTGAGGAATTTGAAAGGTGTATGTGTCGGTGCGTGTTTCTGTATGTTTGAGTATACGTGCATGTGATTTGTAATGTGTAATTTTACATATGTGTTATGAGATTCTAACTTTGATGAAGTTCAAGTCATAAAGGATTAAGGAATAATATTAGGTAGTAAATTAATCGTTAATGTAAATCATTATGTAGAGCTGCTAAACAAATAAAAATTATTGCAATTAAACTCTAGGAGGCAACAATTAGATATTATGCTTCTGTATGACCTATATCATAAGTCATAACAGATATGAATGTACATAGTTGATCGATAAGCTTCGGTATAAGGTACTTTTTAGACCTCATCCTCTCCGTCTCATAATTCATATTATAAATAAGAATATTTTTCATTAGGAAAATATTCTGACTCTGTTTGTTGGTTCTTGAATATATACATATATATATATATATATATATATACTAGCTTTTGCCCGCGACTTCGCTCGCGTTAAGAAGTATTATTATTGATTAGGTATAGTTGCATTTGTTTTGTTTCGGTTCCAAAACAAATGCCAAATACTAAGCAGAGTCTATAACCAAAACTACTAAACCGAAACAAAACAAATGCAACTATACCTAATTAATAATAATACTTCTTAACGCGAGCTAAGCCGCGGGCAAAAGCTAGTCTCAAATATAATCCGCGAGATATATTATCTATGCACTGTGCACAAAAATGGTTAATTCAATGTTCTGTCCAAAATAACTCAATGTAGATGGCGCTAGCATACAGAAATTCGTATATTTTAAACTGAAAAGTTACTAATCTTATTTAACCTGCATCTCAAAATCCTTTCTTAGGGGATGCCTACGTCATAGTTGCTTTATGCATGCAAAGTCTCAGCCCAATCGGTTTGAAATTGACAAAGTTTAATACAAACTTTCATCCCCTATTTAATCCCCTTGGGGGTAGAATTATTCAAAATCCTTTCTTAGCGAATGCCTACGTCATAACATCTACCTGCATGCCAAATTTCAGCCCGATCCGTCCAGTGGTTTGGACTGTGCGTTGATAGATCACTATGTCAGTCAGTCAGTCACCTTTGAGTTATATATATTTAGATATATATATGTGCACAGTCCCTTCATTGTCGTTATATAGTTTACACTATATATAGATATATATACATATACAGTGTAAACTCAAGGGACTGTGCATTTTATGGCGTTATAGAGAGGTGTCGTTAAATGGAGAGAAGACAAAAGTTTGTGAGCAACTAAGAAACGCATAGATAATCCATGATTCCAACAACAGTCTACACGTGCAAGCATTCACAATTTATAAAAAAAAGAACAAATTGCTTAGAAAGTTATGGGTGATAAAAAGAAAAAGAACAACAGAATTATTCTATATTATGATAACGGGCTACTACGGAACCCTACATTGCGCGTGGCCCGACACGCGCTTGACCGTTTATTTTTTTATGTAGTGGTCTCCCCGTTAAGCCTAATCCACTAAGTACTAATAAAATAAGTAAAAATCACAATCAGGTACTGGTCACTGCACTTTTTTAATTTATTTATTTATTTAGATACACAAAACAAATTACAGTCAATTCCTCATTTATAATAATTATACAAGTTATACAAATTTAATCACAATCAAGAGTATCCATATTAACGAATGCAAAATTTTCGTATTCGTCATCATCAAATGTTTCCGTTTGTTCAATTATTAATAAACCTTATACCACACCCACTCATTATCGTTGCACCAATCAGGTAACGACACGTGTCATAACTCGATGTTGCGGTCGCGCATTCCTATCTCTCGATACCCGGAAATTAGTGTCAAAACAAATTACGTCATACCTACCTATATTACCTATGGTGGTGGAAAATGTCGAACAATTTTTTTTATTTAAAGTTCTAAGTAGGTATTGAAGTACTTTAGTGTACATTATTTTCAATTTCAAATTAATTGGAATACATTGCTAAACTAAAATTTCATGACTCTTCATACAAATTTGATATGGCTATATCTCCGAAAGTACGTGTCCAATTAAAAAAAGTCAAAGAGTAAAAACTTTTCAAATGTATGTCTAGATACTAAAAAAATACATTTTAGTTGTTAAGAGCCCACCTTGTAATCCCAGGCCAGTGTGGGTCGGGGCGAGGCGCACTCGAGCCCCTCGAGCCGCGCGCTGCTGGCGCCCTCTCCCTCGCGCGGGTAGAGCGCTCGCCGCGCCCAGTACGCGCCGCAGTCGCAGCGCAGCGCCGCCCCGCCCGCCTGCACCACCACCGCGCTCACCCGCGCCCCCGCCCGCAGTGACGTCACGTACTCCTCTTCCGAGTAGTGCACTCGGACGACGGGCGCGCCCTCCAGCCGCACCACTGAGTCTCTGATGCTTGAATTCCGAGTGAACACTATTTCGGAGAACTGCAAATTGATTGAGATCGGTTATAGGTGTCGTTTAACAGCGTACATCTTTTAAATGAAGTCAACGTCGGTACACACAAAAGTCAGTGACGTTCGGAACCCGATGACGCCTACAAATTTTGTATGCAGATATCTTTATCATTCAAATTTGCGTCGTCCGCTCCGTGCGCTGCGTTCCAAACGTTCTATGTTCTGTAGCCCAAGCACAAACATTTCGATAGTCCGTAACGTTATCGTATCGAGTTCACCGCCCGTTTACGCAGGAGGCAATGGTTGACAGTACGCCGCATCGTTTGCTGGCTAACGTGAACTCGATAGGATTACAAAAGTGACGTCATCCAGCGTAAATCACAACAATCATACCTTTTTTCTAAGACCTAACAACTCATTCGAAAAGAGGTTTTAAGTCTTAGTTTGCCTATAAAAGTTCCTCTCACTGAGCAAGTAATATTAAGAGTTGGCACGGACCTTGTTGCTTTGAAACTCAGATTTGAAGTTATTTTATACCAACCATTACAAATGAAAACTATATTTCCACCACAATAATAGTGACATTTGTGAGTGTTGTACTACTGATTCCCTAAAATCGATTAGTTACAATGAAATCGATTCCATTATAATCGATATAGGAAAAAATGGTAAGAAGGTTAGGTTTATAAAATATATGTTAAGGAAATATAAAATAAAACAAATATTTCACACAGATTTATTAATTTATTCAAAATCATCAAAATATTTTATCGTGCGATATATCTTCGCTAGTATCGAAAACCGTATTATTGGGGTATGTATACATAGTTCCAAAGTAATTTGTGTACTAGAACATCTTTACCATACATATTTTTCATTGTACATAACAGTTTTCAATATATAATACTTATTTTCTAACTGTCGTATATGTAAAAGTAAAAAATACTGCACGTAAGTTGCACTAGTAAACTTGTCATCAACTGTTAACAATTATTATTATTTGTAGTTCAATCATAAAATGTAGTATTTCTGACGCACCTCTTTTAATTATATATAGACTGTTGACTTTTAAAAACTTTTTTGGTGTAGGTAGTTGAATTATTTAGATATTTAATTTAATCTTGCAGCTGATCTATTTCATTTGTATTGCAAGAAGCTTCCTCTGCACTGAATTGTTTTATTTATCGATTCAATTAATATTTTTCTGCGTAACATATGCATATCTGAAATTACAAAAATGGTTTATTTAACTGCACTCGAAAGTTGGTTAATTTTAAAATCAAACAATGTATAGTATTATAAGTATTTAAATAATTGGGATTGTATGTTGATACACATGTTGATTATTATATAGTATTGAGGTGACATACTACTTTAAATTCCATGCCATAGCTCTATCGATTCAGCATTTACTTTGAAAGTATATAAGCGACGGAGTTTTGTTTAAATGAACTGAAAAAAAACAACTCAGATTATTATCACAAGCATAGATATGACGTTATTTACGCTATTTATTATTAATTGTATAATATTTAAGTCGATTTTCATATGTTAGATAATAAATATTGCTCTAGCCGTTCAGTTAGCAAGTACTGTGCCAGTTATGTAGAGAAAAATTGATAATACCTGGTGTTTCAAAATGCTTTTGGGCTAAAGATGTAAATAACAGTCCCTAAAATACACATGTTAAGTTTCGTGGCATAATAAAACATTCCACGTGATGGTTTATGATCACCAGCATCGAATATGATATTTCCTAACTTATTGACACTATGAAAAAGTATATGTACCCATACCACTGACATTATAAAAAATCGACACTACAAAGGTATCGATACTTTCCTTGAGCAACACTAAACTTACTTTACGTTACGTAAATATTTGTAATTTATATACAAATATATGTAAGTACAGCAATTCGCATGATAACACATACCTACTTAAATTACAATAAAAACCAAGCGATCATTAGCTCTGAAACAATAATGTAATTTCAATGACATATTTTCATCAACTCACCGGTTCTGGATCTCATGGAAATCTATTGTTTAAACATTTTTATTTGTGTTTCGACACCACAGACTTCGCATTTTCTTTGCGATTCCCGTATTGTATTGATGTACTATGAAATATTAAAATTTTTGAATAAAATGTATTTGAGGTGATATATTTACTAAGTGCCATGACATACATTATGACATAGAGAAATGTAATATACCGGGAACAATATGATTAGTCTACAGCCATGACAGTCCAGTTGAGTTGTCAAGGTGACAATGACTCGTATCGTATTTGGTAATTTTGGACAGAAATCGGTACACCTGCGATACTTTACCTTATTTTAAGGTTGGTGTCGCTGGACTGCTTCCTCTATGATTGATATTCGTCAAATTTAGCTTTTTATTTGGTGAAAACCAAACATATTTCTTTCCGGTATGTTACTTTTCTCTATGCGTTACTTGGTCAGTGAACCAAATTTTATTGTAACATCATTAGAGGTATTAAAATAAAACATTATATATAAATTATGAGCTATAAATTCTCAAGCCAAGAATCTACGCCACTGATAATTTACTATATGAATTATAAACAGCTACTATTACACCTTTAAACAGAGGGAGGAGTTTCAAGAAACCCTGAAGGGCCGCCAGCCGGCGTGAAGTGTATTTTGCGCTAAATTTTATGGTGTTTCAGCAGAAAAATAGGCTATTGAGTTCAAGCAGTGCTTTTATAAGTTCTAATTGTTCACTAAAGGTGATTCCCGACAGAACTTTCGTCTCCAGCGGTATTTTACCGTCTGTTCTGGGAAAGAAGAATGCTGTGAAACCTGGAGTGCGTAGTAATGTACCTACCTAACAGTTTTGCAAAGACAAACCACGTAGCATTTCATGAATGCGCCGTTACTACAAATCGAGAGTGCTGTGACTTGTAACCGTCTAGGCTTAGTGTTGTTTTAAGTTCATATTAATTTTAGGATAATTAAAGCGTTTATTTTGTATTAGTCAGCTTATGGTTGGTTTTTTTTTTTGGATTATGATTGTGTCTGTTATTACATTACCAAAAATAAAGAAATTACTTAACTGTTGGTGTAGTTTTGTCTTTTTATCCACCTACTTTCCTTTATTTTTAAGGAATAGTGTGGCAAACGAGCTTGATATCGAACTTACCTAGCCTATAAGATCAGAGGGGGAAGAAAAATGCTTCTCACGGCCCTACTATGAGTTCGCCACCCAATAGTCTTTTATGCGCCACCAATAGAAGCACACACTGATCCATCTCATCATCACTGTTGTATGCGCAATGCGTGGCAACATCCCACTCACACCGACCTTAGTAGTGGCATGCTGCCACGAATTTTGTCTTAGTCGCGTTTCACAACATCCAACGAGATATCCTATTATCCCTAACCCACGAACTGTTCGGTATATAGGTACCAATAAATGAAACGCACAATTGCACTTCGTTTATTTTTATTAAGAACCAAAAGTCCAATAACACAGCTTCTACGTTTCACATTAAAATCTTCTTCTTCGTAGTGGTTATAATGTTGGCGTGAGCATGATCATCACCTCAGAGTTCGTAGGTAGTTAGTCTGACAATCCGTTGGTATTCCTTTCGTGTCGCTGCCTGTGTTCTTCTGGTGCATTTGTTGGCAGCTTTGGTTGATCTTGAAATCTTGAATGCATAGGTGATCTTCTTTGAGCCTTATTGTTTTCAATTTGACCATGCACAATGAAGAATTTCATAGCAACATTATTGCGCCGCAAGACATATCCAACGAGCGAAATTGGTGTAAATGTGGGCCGGAACGGTGGAATATGGACGCTGTTTGATGCAGAGTTTTGGAAAATGTCCTGAATTGGGTTCATCGTACATTAGCATCACTTCCCTCCAGTGCCATAAATTTTATAAATACCTTCTTTGCGCCTGGTAAACGACATGGTACAATACTACTTCTAATCTTGCTGCCATGTTTGTAACTCTTTTCATAGGTAAATGAACAAACACAATAATAACATGAATTTTCGAAGTTTTACCACAATTCAATACGTTACGTCAGCCATCTGACTGAAAACTTCTCAGTGACATGACATTCGTAGATTTTTGACAGATCCTCGATAGCCAGCCTTCGAGCTTACGTTAGAATTAGGTTCGTGCTCGCGATTTCATACAAAACTTTTTACGTGACAAAACGTTCACGTTAAAGGTAGTTAGTCTGACAATCCGTTGGTATTCCTTTCGTGTCGCTGCCTGTGTTCTTCTGGTGCATTTGTTGACAGCTTTGGTTGATCTTGAAATCTTGAATGGATAGGTGATATTCTGTGAGCCTTATTGTTTTCAATTTGACCATGCACAATGAAGAATTTCATAGCAACGTTATTGCGCCGCAAGACATATCCAACGAGCGAAATTGGTGTAAATGTGGGATGGAACGGTGGAATATGGACGCTGTTTGATGCAGAGTTTTGGAAAATGTCCTGAATTGGGTTCATCGTGATGTGACATTTCGATACGTTTACGAAACGGTTACGATTTCGCAAGTTATTCGTGCTTGGGCTACAGTAGCCCAAGCACGAATAACTTGCGAAATCGTAACCGTTTCGTAAACGTATCGAAATGTCACCATTTTGTATAGGATTTGATCAACGCCTCTACAGTGCGTAAAAGGAACTAAATTTTGACAGTAAAATAGGTTTTGACAACTAACGTGTCGAGATTTTAACGTGAACGTTTTGTCACGTAAAAAGTTTTGTATGAAATCGCGAGCACGAACCTAATTCTAACGTAAGCTCGAAGGCTGGCTATCGAGGATCTGTCAAAAATCTACGAATGTCATGTCACTGAGAAATTTTCAGTGAGATGGCTGACGTAACTTATTCAATTGTGGTAAAACTTCTAAAATTCATGTTATTAATGTGTTTGTTCATTCATAATTTACGAATGAAAAGAGTTACAAACATGGCAGCAAGATTAGAAGTAGTAATGTATCATTTCGTTTACCAGGCGCAAAGTAGGTATTTATTAATTTATGGCACTGGAGGGAAGTGATGCTAATGTACGATGAACCCAATTCAGGACATTTTCCAAAACTCTGCATCAAACAGCGTCCATATTCCACCGTTCCATCCCACATTTACACCAATTTCGCTCGTTGGATATGTCTTGCGGCGCAATAACGTTGCTATGAAATTCTTCATTGTGCATGGTCAAATTGAAAACAATAAGGCTCACAGAATATCACCTATCCATTCAAGATTTCAAGATCAACCAAAGCTGTCAACAAATGCACCAGAAGAACACAGGCAGCGACACGAAAGGAATACCAACGGATTGTCAGACTAACTACCTACGAACTCTGAGGTGATGACCATGCTCACGCCAACATTCTAACCACTACGAAGAAGAAGATTTTAATGTGAAACGTAGAAGCTGTGTTATTGGACTTTTGGTTCTTAATAAAAATAAACGAAGTGCAATTGTGCGTTTCACTTATTGGTATATACCGAACAGTTCGTGGCTTAGGGATAATAGGATCTCTTGTTAGATGTCGTGAAACGTGACTAAGACAAAATTCGTGGCAGCATGCCACTACTTAGGTCGGTGTGAGTGGGATGTTGCCACGCATTGAGCATACAACAGTGATGATGAGATGGATCAGTGTGTGCTCCTATTGGTGGCGCATAAAAGACTATTGGGTGGCGAACTCATAGCAGTGCCGTGAGAAGCATTTTTCTTCCCCCTCTGATCTTATAGGCTAGGTAAGTTCGATATCATGTTCTTTTGCTACACTTTTCCTTAAAAATAAAGGAAAGTAGATGAATAAAAAAACATAACTACACCAACAATTTCTTTATTTTTGGTAATGTAATAACAAACACAATCGTAATCCCAAAAAAATTAAATCCAACCATAAGCTGACTCATACAAAATAAACACTTTTATGATCCTAAAATTAATATGAACTTAAAACAACACTAAGCCTAGACGGTTACAAGCACAGACCTAGGATTTTTTCGCTACGCTCACACTGAGAAAAAATTCATGTGCTGACATACGTAATTTTAGGCTCCTCATACGTATTTCCTGTTTAAAACGAGACTAGCGTACATAAAGATGAGTCAACATGACGTGTAATGATGTTGCTGTAATGTTCTTTGCACATTACAACCATCAATGCGAATCATTCGTTCCTTCATTCATTCAATGATTTACTGTCATGCAAATAAGTATGTAACATCTTGACAAAGTAAGGATGTTACTTACGTACATCATGGTGCAGCCTACTTACGATAAGTATGTCCCCTACCTTTATCAAATATAGGCATTCGTACAGTAAGAAGGTTGCCTACATCAATCTTTGTGTAGCCTACTGATGGTAAAGATGAACCCTACGTTTGTCATGTATCGGCCTATGAACAGTAAGGAGGTAACATACGTCAAATTTGTTGCAGCCTACATATGTTAAGGATGATACATAAATTTATCATGCATTGGCTCTCGTATAGTAAATAGGTTGCCTACGCCTATCTTGGTGCAGCCCAATTACGGTAAGTATGTTCCCTACGTTTTTCATATATCGGCCTACGTACAGTAAGTAGGTTGCCTACGTTAACTTTGGTGCAGTCTGCTTATGGTAAGGATGTTCCCTACGTTTGTCATGTATAAGCCTAAGTACTGTAAAGAGATTGCGTACGTCAATCTTGGTGCGGCCTACTTATAGTGAGGATGATCTTTATATCTATTATGAATCGGCCTACGTACAGTATAGATGTTGTGTACGTCAATAGTGGTGCAGCCAATTTACGGTAAGGATGCTACCTACGTTTGTCATGAATCGGCCTACGTACAGTTATATGTTTACTACGTTCTTGTTGGTATATCCTACTTAAGGTAAGGATGATCCTTACATATCTCATGGATCGGTTATCGATCAGTAAGGAGGTTGCCTACGTCAATTTTGGCACAGCCTACTAAAAGTAAGGATTTTTTTATAAATTCGTCATGCATTCGCTTATGTAGAGTATGGATTTTATATATGTACACAAATCTGGACCAGCCTTAAGATGTTATTAAGAGCACCATTTGTAGTATTGTAGTTATAAAATAGCTGTAGTTGCTCCTGGTTTATGTATGTCATAATTATATATTATAATCTTTGTATGCACCCTACTCTAAATAAATTGATGCATGTTATACAATGAAACGATCCAAACCATAAGTAGACTGCACTAAGGTTCACGTATACAACCCAGCTGTACATACCTGTAAAAAAAGACAGTAAATAAGTGGATTAGTTAACTACACATAGTTAATAAAAAATATTTTCATATATTAGTGATCAATTTATAAAAAAAATATACATAATTATTTTGAAATAGAAAATATAAAAATATGTAACTATTGTCAAAATTCTTGAAAAAAAAATCACTTATTATTGGAATGTTTATTTTAATATTTAGAGATAATATAAATCATAAAACGGAAAACTGTCAAACCTCAGACAGTAGTCTGAAAGACATGCATACAATATTTCACGGAGTTTCGGAAAATTTATCTCCAACGTGGTCTCCGTATACATTTTCTTTCTTAATGGGGACATAACAATGTATGCGGGAATCAAAGCAGCGTGGCGTTTGATACAGTTTCAAATTCACCATCTGGAATAGATAAATATATTACATTTATGAAATTAGTAAAATAAAAATGTCACTACTAAAAGTTTTACCAAGGAGGTAGGAAACAACAGCTTATTAATGTCAGACTACTGTCGCTATAAGTGCACCACAATAGTTAATTGTGGTATACTTATAGCGTTACGTTTCCAAATTATTTGTAGTCGTCGGGTATGTTCTAAGGGTATTTAAAGTACTTACCACTAGCAACAGTTATGTACACGTTTATACGTTCTTGTCCCTGGAGTTATTAGAAAAGCCCCTCATTATTTTTTGGATATATATGGTTGAAGTCTTCTAAGAGCTGCAATCAATAACATTAAGATCAAACAAGTGGGATATTTCCACTATAAAAGTAAAATATGAAGAATAAAAATATACATAAATGGGTATTTCCATGGTAATTAAATCATTTAATAGATTTTATAGGTACCTGCAGAAGCTTGTTGTATCAGGACGCTACGCTGAACGTATGAAAATTAAACTTGCATAAGGTAGTATGTACTTTTTCAATAAATACATCAATTAAAAAACAACAAATACGCTTACCTGACTCCCTGTGAATGTTGCCCTTTGAGCATTTGAATTCACTGGTTGCCGGATATCCAGGCTGTGCCTTTGGTGTTCGGCCTTTCTTTGTACATATTGGTCCACTTTCGGACACTTTCGGGCACTGTGTAGCTTTCTTCGTTAATTCAAATTGGATTAGTGGTTAATTCATGCGTGGAAACGTTGTAATAAGCGAGGTTTTTATAAATAATCACTGTTGAAAACTAAAATTACCATTTGCATGCGCGCGTGATGCGATTGCCATGGTCTTACTGAAAAAGAATATTATAGCTGTTGCGCTGCACTACAGCCTGTATTGCTAGCGTGTAAATCGAAAACAGCCGAACTTTCATATAAAATTATATATTGAATGAATGCTGACATCATTGATGCATTGTTTAGATTTTTCAAAAACTATTATAATAATAATTGCGCCCCCCAGTTTCATCCAATGTTGACAAAACAATCCAAGTATTATAATAAATATTCATATTAAACTGAACACTTCCTTACACCCACAAAGTTCTGTTTCACAATTCGTCTGGCTAGCTTAGGAAATACCAAAATTGCCTAATGGTAAATTCCAGTAGGTATCCTTGTGAGCCAATTCCCATTTTAGATTAAACCTTGTTACTACCATAGACTGCATCAACGCATACCATAAGTGAAAATGTGACCAAATGCTAAAATATAATATAATATGTTAATAAAAAAATATGTTTTATATTCTTGTTTAATAACACTAACATTAGAAATGCTGAAGTTGGATGATGATTGAGGATGAGAATGTGTATATTTATTCCTTCTTTACGCTAAAATTGCTGGACCAATTTGGAAACTTGAAATATAGATAATTTAGGTCTTAAATAAATACAACTGATGGTTTTTATAATCGTACTTTTCATTATTGCCAACGCGAATGATACAGCGGGGTGCAGTAGGTAGGTATATATCCAAAATAGGTACTGTACTGTATCAGCCAGACCGTCCACTGCTGGACACAGCCTCCCCTATTTAGGGGGTATTTGCCATAATCCCCATGCTTGGCAGGCGTCTTGGGGATCGCAGTGTAAGATGGCAGTTCCTTAGAAAGCGCTGCTGCCCACATTCCAGTATTTTTCCCTTAGTCGCCTCTTAAGGTACTATTTGAAATACTGGTATGTCAAACGACGCATGTATACTCAGGAGAATATGGATAAATTCCAATCGTGCCTTGAAAGCTTATCTCTGACGGATGTATATGAACAAAATGATGTCAACCTTGCATATAATAATTTCAGTGATACCTTCAAATTATTTTATAATCTTTGTTTTCCCTTCGAAAATATAAAAATAAACGCGAAACAAAGACCTCGCTGGTTAACACGAGGAATCAAACTATCATGCAAACGTAAAAGAACCATTTATGTTGATTTTAGACACAATTCTCAAATGAAAAAACAATACAAAAATTATAACAATATATTACATAAAGTCATTAAAAAATCACAGAAAATACAAAATAATAAAGAAATTGACCGATCAGATAAAAGGTTTAAATTACTTCCCTTAGCATCATTGTATATTCTAGAGGCTTGCCTATTTGTTAAACAAAATTTAAATAGCTTTGACATAAAAATTACACGTAAGCCACGAAAAACTCGTAAAAACTACTATGTGTTACCCCCTCAGGGCTCCAAAACAAAATTTTGTAGCAAAAGTATTTACGTAATATGTACTAAATTATACAACCATTTAACAGATACAATGAAAGCTATGACATTCATCAAATTTAAAAACAATCTAATGAAACTATTACTGAACAAATGTTATTACACAATTGACAAATTCTTAAATGATAATAATCTTGACATTTTACCTATAAAATAATGATTGCATGACATAATATTAATTAGAATGACATAGAATTAATTGTATCATTTGTAATATTGATTTATGTAATATTGTACGCCTGAAAAGGTAGCTGTTGACACTTTCATCATTTTGACCAACATGTAACACACAGCTGACAATAAACAATTTTGAATTTTGAATTTTACGAGACCCATGGGAAGATATGGGGAGGTGCAATTCTAACCCGGCATCCAACGGGCGGAAAAGACCTTACTTCATAGGATCATTTCTGTAGTAAGTTCTTCCCAAGACTGACACTATAAGTGAGTCTCAAAATGGGTACTTAACCAATAATATATTAAAAAATATAGACAAAACCTTACTTCAAAATTTTATTCTAAATAGTCAATGGTAGATTGTATGTGTAAAGATATTTTTTATTATTTCTGTACTTATTAAGCTCATTTTACTAAAGCAAAAGTCAAATTATTGTAATGAAAACAACGCATACCGATACAGGCAACGTAATACATGTTGTATGTGATGGAATTATACGTATATTATTATGATGATACGATGATATATCAACAATAAGATACAAAATATAAAACCACATAATAAACATAACTTAAAAAATGCCAAATCTAAAAATTGGAGTGTTTCAGTTCAGAGTAACTAGTTTTTATTTATTTGCACACTTATTACAATCGATTTGTTTTATTTTATGCGAACATGAATACGAGCGTAAAATTGATTGTAAATGAAGAAATGTTGAAATAAGCAATGGTCGAAAATCAGCGTTTATGAAGTCATCCTGCCGTATTTTTTTATTCGCAATCTGGTAACACTGCTCTTGTGTCGTAAGACAATCTTTAAACTGTCGAGGGAACAGTAAATGAATGTGCCCGTAACATTAAAATAATTTACAAAGACAATATGCCCAAAACGTATAATGATGTACCCTACGTTCATCATGCTTGGGTCTACTCGTAGTAAAGAGTTTACTTAAGTGAATTTTGGTGCAGCATACTTATAGTAACATGCCGTTTATATCTATCCACGTAGGTACGGCAAATAGTTTGCCTACTTCAACTTTGATGCTTTTCACTTGTGGTAAAGATCATTCTTACGTTCATCATGTAATAGCCTACGTACTGTAAGGAGGTTGCATAATATGCATACTTATATCGTGCATCGGCCTACGTACAGTAAGGAGTCTTGGCGTAGCCTATACTTAATGTACCTAAGGATGTTTTCTACGTACCTACATCATGCATCAAGCTACGTACAGATAGGAGATTGTCTACTTGAACCTTGTTGTTGCCTACTGACAATAGGGTTTTATTTCCTAAATACTTAAATTAAATAGACGAGCTACTTATAGTCAGGACGCAAACTACTTGAAATTTTTTTTTTGTAGTGCAATACGTATGTGTCATCCTGTTCATGTTGGAGTACAATTATAAAGATGCGACAGCATGATGTAATGTTCTATCTGTGACGTCATATCCATGGAGTACTTCCTAGCATGTGTTTGACTATATCAGTTACGTATGTTGAGTCTTGTTGACGGACCCGACAGACGGGTACGTATACAACGGGAAGATCAGTACACAACATGTTGCAACTTATTGACGTGTTGATACGCTTCAACATTATTTTGTATTATCCAACATTTGTAAGGTTGTAGATTACGTATTTTAGATAAAACTGCGAATACATTGTGAAAAGACTTCGCTACATTTCAAATTTTTCTCAGTGCAACAGACCTACGAAGTGTGTGAGTGAAAGGTCCTAAGCTGCTACAAACCATCGCGAGAAAAAAAGAGATAGTGAAACAAGAAGACGGTATGTCTCTTCCAAGTCGGCGCGAATTTTGTGTATTTGCTCAAATATCTTACGATTATAATATAAAATATGTATTCTGCAAGCATGGTGTCTTGTTCAGTGAGTGAATGTGAGGTTACAAGACACAGTAACCCGAATATATACACGTTTCACAGGTAATTTATGTTTATTTGTACTGCTTTTTGGATAATCATTATTTTGTCATTTTGTTTTAAAATTACTTATATGAACTATGGAAATATTACATAATAGGTTTCTCTTCACACTTATCATCAAATTACATTGCTAAATGAAGAATTGGTTGGTATTTTACGAAAAATACAAAAACATTTGTTTACGATAGGGCTTGACAAAGTCCTGACGTCACAAGTATCGATAAAGTCGATAGTTTATGTCAGTAGCCCAAGCACGAATAACTTGCGAAATCGTAACCGTTTCGTAAACGTATCGAAATGTCACCATTTTGTATAGGATTTGATCAGCGCCTCTACAGTGCGTAAAAGGAACTAAATTTTGACAGAAAAAAAGGTTTTGACAACTAACGTGTCGAGATTTTAACGTGAATGTTTTGTCACGTAAAAAGTTTTGTATGAAATCGCGAGCACGAACCTAATTCTAACGTAAGCTCGAAGGCTGGCTATCGAGGATCTGACAAAAATCTACGAATGTCATGTCACTGAGAAATTTTCAGTCAGATGGCTGACGTAACGTATTGAATTGTGGTAAAACTTCGAAAATTCATGTTATTATTGTGTTTGTTCATTCATAATTTACCTATGAAAAGAGTTACAAACATGGCAGCAAGATTAGAAGTAGTATTGTACCATGTAGTTAACCAGGCGCAAAGAAGGTATTTATTAATTTATGGCACTGGAGGGAAGTGATGCTAATGTACGATGAACCCAATTCAGGACATTTTCCAAAACTCTGCATCAAACAGCGTCCATATTCCACCGTTCCGGCCCACATTTACACCAATTTCGCTCGTTGCTATGAAATTCTTCATTGTGCATGGTCAAATTGAAAACAATAAGGCTCAAAGAAGATCACCTATGCATTCAAGATTTCAAGATCAACCAAAGCTGTCAACAAATGCACCAGAAGAACACAGGCAGCGACACGAAAGGAATACCAACGGATTGTCTACCTAACTACCTACGAACTCTGAGGTGATGACCATGCTCACGCCAACATTCTAACCACTACGAAGAAGAAGATTTTAATGTGAAACGTAGAAGCTGTGTTATTGGACTTTTGGTTCTTAATAAAAATAAACGAAGTGCAATTGTGCGTTTCATTTATTGGTACCTATATACCGAACAGTTCGTGGGTTAGGGATAATAGGATATCTCGTTGGATGTTGTGAAACGCGACTAAGACAAAATTCGTGGCAGCATGCCACTACTAAGGTCGGTGTGAGTGGGATGTTGCCACGCATTGCGCATACAACAGTGATGATGAGATGGATCAGTGTGTGCTTCTATTGGTGGCGCATAAAAGACTATTGGGTGGCGAACTCATAGCAGGGCCGTGAGAAGCATTTTTCTTCCCCCTCTGATCTTATAGGCTAGGTAAGTTCGATATCATGCTCGTTTGCCACACTATTCCTTAAAAATAAAGGAAAGTAGATGAATAAAAAGACAAAACTACACCAACAGTTAAGTAATTTCTTTATTTTTGGTAATGTAATAACAGACACAATCATAATCCAAAAAAAAACCAACCATAAGCTGACTAATACAAAATAAACGCTTTAATTATCCTAAAATTAATATGAACTTAAAACAACACTAAGCCTAGACGGTTACAAGTCACAGCACTCTCGATTTGTAGTAACGGCGCATTCATGAAATGCTACGGGGTTTGTCTTTGCAAAACTGTTAGGTATGTACATTACTACGCACTCCAGGTTTTCACAGCATTCTTCTTTCCCAGAACAGACGGTAAAATACCGCTGGAGACGAAAGTTCTGTCGGGAATCACCTTTAGTGAACAATTAGAACTTATAAAAGCACTGCTTGAACTCAATAGCCTATTTTTCTGCTGAAACACCATAAAATTTACCGCAAAATACACTTCACGCCGGCTGGCGGCCCTTCAGGGTTTCTTGAAACTCCTCCCTCTGTTTAAAGGTGTAATAGTAGCTGTTTGTAATTCATATAGTAAATTATCAGTGGCGTAGATTCTTGGCTTGAGAATTTATAGCTCATAATTTATATATAATGGTTTATTTTAATACCTCTAATGATGTTACAATAAAATTTGGTTCACTGAGCAAGTAACGCATAGAGAAAAGTAACATACCGGAAAAAAATATGTTTGGTTTTCACCAAATAAAAAGCTAAATTTGACGAATATCAATCATAGAGGAAGCAGTCCAGCGACACCAACCTTAAAATATAAGGTAAAGTATTGCAGGTGTACCGATTTCTGTCCAAAATTACCAAATACGATACGAGTCATTGTCACCTTGACAACTCAACTGGACTGTCATGGCTATAGACTAATCATATTGTTCCCGGTATATTACATTTCTCTATGTCATAATGTATGTCATGGCACTTAGTAAATATATCACCTCAAATACATTTTATTCAAAAATTTTAATATTTCATAGTGAACATCAATACAATACGGAAATCGCAAAGAAAATGCGAAGTCTGTGGTGTCGAAACACAAATAAAAATGTTTAAACAATAGATTTCCATGAGATCCAGAACCGGTGAGTTGATGAAAATATGTCATTGAAATTACATTATTGTTTCAGAGCGTAATGATCGCTTGGTTTTTATTGTAATTTAAGTAGGTATGTGTTATCATGCGAATTGCTGTAATTACATATATTTGTATATAAATTACAAATATTTACGTAACGTAAAGTAAGTTTAGTGTTGCTCAAGGAAAGTATCGATACCTTTGTAGTATCGATTTTTTATAATGTCAGTGGTATGGGTACATATACTTTTTCATAGTGTCAATAAGTTAGGAAATATCATATTCGAAGCTGGTGATCATAAACCATCACGCGGAATGTGTTATTATGCCACGAAACTTAACATGTGTATTTTAGGGACTGTTATTTACATCTTTAGCTCAAAAGCATTTTGAAACACCAGGTTTTATCAATTTTCCTCTACATAACTGGCACAGTACTTGCTAACTGAACGGCTAGAGCAATATTTATTATCTAACATATGAAAATCGACTTAAATATTATACAATTAATAATAAATAGCGTAAATAACGTCATATCTATGCTTGTGATAATAATCTGAGTTGTTTTTTTTTAGGTCATTTAAACAAAACTGCGTCGCTTATATTCTTTCAAAGTAAATGCTGAATCGATAGAGCTATGGCATGGAATTTAAGGTACTATGTCACCTCAATACTATATAAAAATCAACATGTGTATCAACATACAATCCCAATTATTTAAATACTTATAATACTATACATTGTTTGATTTTAAAATTAACCAACTTTCGAGTGCAGTTAAATAAACTATTTTTGTAATTTCAGATATGCATTTGTTACGCAGAAAAATATTAATTGAATCGATAAATAAAACAAATCAGTGCAGAGGAAGCTTCTTGCAATACAAATGAAATAGATCAGCTGCAAGATTAAATTAAATATCTAAATAATTCAACTACCTACACCAAAAAAGTTTTTAAAAGTCAACAGTCTATATATAATTAAAAAAGGTGCGTCAGAAATACTACATTTTATGAATGAACTACAAATAATAATAATTGTTAACAGTTGATGACAAGTTTACTAGTGCAACTTACGTGCAGTATTTTTTACTTTTACATATACGACAGTTAGAAAATAAGTATTATATATTGAAAACTGTTATGTACAATGAAAAATATGTATGGTAAAGATGTTCTAGTACACAAATTACTTTGGAACTATGTATACATACCCCAATAATACGGTTTTCGATACTAGCGAAGATATATCGCACGATAAAATATTTTGATGATTTTGAATAAATTAATAAATCAGAGTGAAATATTTGTTTTATTTTATATTTCCTTAACATATATTTTATAAACCTAACCTTCTTACCATTTTTTCCTATATCGATTATAATGGAATCGATTTCATTGTAACTAATCGATTTTAGGGAATCAGTAGTACAACACTCACAAATGTCAATATTATTGTGTTGGAAATATAGTTTTCATTTGTAATGGTTGGTATAAAATAACTTCAAATCTGAGTTTCAAAGCAACAAGGTCCGTGCCAACTCTTAATATTACTTGCTCAGTGAGAGGAACTTTTATAGGGAAAATAAGACTTAAAACCTCTTTTCGAATGAGTTGTTAGGTCTTAGAAAAAAGGTATGATTGTTGTGATTTACGCTGGATGACGTCACTTTTGTAATCCTATCGAGTTCACGTTGGCTACAGTAGCCCAAGCACGAACATTTCGATAGTCCGTAACGTAATCGTATCGAGTTCCCCGTACGTTTACGCAGGAGGCGATGGTTGACAGTACGACGCATCGTTTGCTGGCTAACGTGAACTCGACAGGATTACAAAAGTGACGTCATCCAGCGTAAATCACAACAATCATACCTTTTTTCTAAGACCTAACAACTCATTGCAAAAGAGGTTTTAATTCTTATTTAGCCTATAAAAGTTCCTCTGACTGAGCAAGTAATATTAAGAGTTGGCACGGACCTTGTTGCTTTGAAACTCAGATTTGAAGTTATTTTATACCAACCATTACAAATGAAAACTATATTTCCAACACAATTATAGTGACATTTGTGACTATTATTGTTGAGTGTTGTACTACTGATTCCCTAAAATCGATTAGTTGCAATGAAATCGATTCCATTATAATCGATATAGGAAAAAATGGTAGATAAGTTAGGTTTATAAAATATATGTTTACGAAATATAAAATAAAACAAATATTTCACACAGATGTATTATTCAAAATCATCAAAATATTTTATCGTGCGATATATCTTCGCTAGTATCGAAAACCGTATTATTGAGTTCTGTATACATAGTTCCAAAGTAATTTGTGTACTAGAACATCTTAACAATACATATTTTTTTAATTTCCATTGTACATAACAGTTTTCAATATATAATACTTATTTTCTAACTGTCGTATATGTAAAAGGAAAAAATACTGCACGTAAGTTGCACTAGTAAACTTGTCATCAACTGTTAACAATTATTATTATTTGTAGTTCAATCATAAAATGTAGTTTTGACGCACCTTTTTTAATTATATATAGACTGTAGACTTTTAAAAACTTTTTTGGTGTAGGTAGTTGAATTATTTAGATATATAATTTAATCTTGCAGCTGATCTTTTTCATTTGTATTGCAAGAAGCTTCTTCTGCACTGTTTTGTTTTATTTATTGATTCAATTAATATTTTCTGCGTAACATATGCATATCTGTAATTACAAAAAAAGTTTATTTAACTGCACTCGAAAGTTGGTTAATTTTAAAATCAAACAATTTAGAGTATAGTATTAATATATAAGTATTTAAATAATTGGGATTGTATGTTGATACACATGTTGATTTTTATATAGTATTGAGGTGACATAGTACCTTAAATTTCATGTCATAGCTTTATCGATTCAGCATTTACTTTGAAAGTATATAAGCGACGGAGTTTTGTTTAAAAAAAACAACTCAGATTATTATCACAAGTATAGATATGACGTTATTTACACTATTTATTATTAATTGTATAATATTTAGGTCGATTTACATATGTTAGATAATAAATATTGCTCTAGCCGTTCAGTAAGCAAGTACTGTGCCAGTTATGTAGAGAAAAATTTATAATACCTGGTGTTTCAAAATGCTTTTGAGCTGAAGATAACAGCCCCTTAAATACACAGGTTAAGTTTCGTGGCATAATACAACATTCCGCATGATGGTTTATGATCACCAGCATCGAATATGATATTTCCTAATTTATTGACACTATGAAAAAGTATATGTACCCATACCACTGACATTATAAAAAATCGATACTACAGAGGTATCTATACTTTCCTTGAGCAACACTTAACTTACTTTACGTTACGTAAATATTTGTAATTTATATACAAATATATGTAATTACAGCAATTCGCATGATAACACATACCTACTTAAATTACAATAAAAACCAAGCGATCATTAGCTCTTAAACAATAATGTAATTTCAATGACATATTTTCATCAACTCACCGGTTATGGATCTCATGGAAATATATTGTTTAAACATTTTTATTTGTGTTTCGACACCACAGACTTCGCATTTTCTTTACGATTTCCGTATTGTATTGATGTTCACAATAAAATATTAACATTTTTGAATAAAATGTATCTGAGGTGATATATTTACAAAGTGCCATGACATACATTATGACATAGAGAAATGTAATATACCGGAAAAAGTATGATTAGTCTATAGCCATGACAGTCCAGTTGAGTTGTCAAGGAGACAATGACATCGTATTTGGTAATTTTGGACAGAAATCGGTGCACCTGCAATACTTTACCTTATTTTAAGGTTGGTGACGCTGGACTGGTTCCTCTATGATTGATATTCGTCAAATTTAGCTTTTTACTTGGTGAAAACCAAACATAATTTTTTCCGGTATATTACTTTTCTCTATGCGTTACTTGCTCAGTGAACCAAATTTTATTGTAACATCATTAGAGGTATTAAAATAAAACATTATATATAAATTATGAGCTATAAATTCTCAAGAATCTACGCCACTGATAATTTACCTAGTATATGAATTTACAAACAGCTACTATCAGAATTTACACATTTAAACAGAGGGAGGAGTCTCAAGAAACCCTGAAGGGCCGCCAGCCGGCGTGAAGTGTATTTTGCGCTAAATTTTAAGGTGTTTCAGCAGAAAAACAAGCTATTGAGTTCAAGCAGTGTACCTATTCCATAAGTTCTAATTGTTCACTAAAGGTGATTCCCGACAGAACTTTCGTCTCCAGCGGTATTTTACCGTCTGTTCTGGGAAAGAAGAATGCTGTGAAAACCTGGAGCGCGTAGTAATGTACCTACCTAACAGTTTTGCACAGACATACCACGTAGCATTTCATGAATGCGCCGTTACTACAAATAGGGAGTGCTGTGACTTGTAACCGTCTAGGCTTGGTGTTGTTTTAAGTTTATATTAATTTTAGGATAATTAAAGTGTTTATTTTGTATTAGACAGCTTATGGTTGGAATTTTTTTTTTTGGATTATGATTGTGTCTGTTATTACATTACCAAAAATAAAGAAATTACTTAACTTTTGGTGTAGTTTTGTCTTTTTATTCATCTACTTTCCTTTATTTTTAAAGAATAGTGTGGCAAAAGAGCATGCTATCGAACTTACCTAGCCTATAAGATCAGAGGGGGAAGAAAAATGCTTCTCACGGCACTGCTATGAGTTCGCCACCCAATAGTCTTTTATGCGCCACCAATAGGAGCACACACTGATCCATCTCATCATCACTTTTGTATGCTCAATGCGTGGCAACATCCCACTCACACTGACCTAAGTAGTGGCATGCTGCCACGAATTTTGTCTTAGTCGCGATTCACGACATCCAAGAAGAGATCCTATTATCCCTAAACCACGAACTGTTCGATATATACCAATAAATGAAACGCACAATTGCACTTCGTTTATTTTTATTAAGAACCAAAAGTCCAATAACACAGAGTTCGTTGGTAGTTAGTCTGACAATCCGTTGGTATTCCTTACGTGTCGCTGCCTGTGTTCTTCTGGTGCATTTGTTGACAGCTTTGGTTGATCTTGAAATCTTGAATGGATAGGTGATCTTCTGTGAGCCTTATTGTTTTCAATTTGACCATGCACAATAAAGAATTTCATAGCAACATTATTGCGCCGCAAGACATATCCAACGAGCGAAATTGGTGTAAATGTGGGCTGGAACGGTGGAATATGGACGCTGTTTGATGCAAAGTTTTGGAAAATGTCCTGAATTGGGTTCATCGTACATTAGCATCACTTCCCTCCAGTGCCATAAATTAATAAATAGGTACCTACTTTGCGCCTGGTAAACGAAATGGTACATCACTACTTCTAATCTTGCTGCCATGTTTGTAACTCTTTTTATAGGTAAATTATGAATGAACAAACACATCAATAACATGAATTTTCGAAATTTTACCACAATTGAATACGTTACGTCAGCCATCTCAATGAAAATTTCTCAGTGACATGACATTCGTAGATTTTTGACAGATCCTTGATAGCCAGCCTTCGAGCTTACGTTAGAATTAGGTTCGTGCTCGCGATTTCATAAAAAATTTTTACGTGACAAAACGTTCACGTTAAATTCTCGACACGTTAGTTGTCAAAACCTTTTTTTCTGCCAAAATTTAGTTCCTTTTACGCACTGTAGAGGCGCTGATCAAATCCTATACAAAATGGTGACATTTCGATACGTTTACGAAACGGTTACGATTTCGCAAGTTATTCGTGCTTGGGCTACTGTAGCTTCGACGTGAGTGCTCGGGTACATATTCGAACCTCAAAAATTACCGGTAGTTAGTTTACTCATAAATTTGTTTAAAAATAATATAATTACATAATAATTAGCGAGAAGTTGACAGATCAGTTTATAGCTTATTGAGTATTTACGAATAAGGGAGTAAATATTATCACAAGATATAGTATTCAAAATGTATTATGATGTTTTTGTGAAAAGTTCCCCTAACTCTCAATAAATAATTGGAAATATCTCTTACTTCTATCATAAAATATTATTATCTTTATACAAATGGCTATTTAACAGAATTTGAAATAACTATATGCACGCGTATAATAATGTTTGTGTTCTTACAGATTACCACCAAATTTTCAGTATGTGATAAAAGGGTTCGGATTATTGACGCAATCTAAATAAAAACTCTACAGTTTGTAGTAAACTTTGAATCAAAATGCTTCATACAAAGAAAACCTCGATGTATACTAATGAAAGACTCAATACCAACTTTTAATGTCCCTGAATGCATAAAGCTGTGGAAATGGTAGTCAATAGCTTTAGGAAATGATGACACAAGTAACGTAAAGTTTAATTTGTAGTAAAATACATGGTCAAATAATTTTTTTTCATGTAAAGACTGTAGGATATGTTGAGTCAATCTAGTAACCCTTCCCTTAGCGTCCCTGGTGCAATAAAATCTACAATACTAGCTTCATTGCAGCGCTGGATATCTATGGCTATCCTGACACAAAATAATTTTTATTTTTCCTTTCAGATCAAATTGAAAATAAGACGGCTCTGACCTTACTTAAATAGAGATATATTACCACCGTTAGCCATTACCTGCCCTTCAAATCAAGTACTGTCTCCAAGGAAAAAAACTTATTAACTAATGTTCTAAATTGTGACAAAAATTACAGAAAAAAATTTGCTCTTTGATTTTTTATTTTTTTATTGATTTGACAATAGAAGTTTAAGAGCTGAAACAAAAATAATGATAAAACGGCTTTTAGACTTAAAAGCAGACTTTAAAGAATTATATGTTTTGTAGGCCAGTTAGTAAACATCATCAAAATTATGAACACATCGTCATTTCTACAGCCCAATGAGCTATGCTTACACAAGGGACAAATTCGACCTTTGCTTACCACATGTGAATGCTTTACGCAAATGGTATTCAGATAAATGTAATTTAATAATTTACAGTACCTGTATATTTGCAGCTTAATGATTTTGTTAATGGTAATCATAATACTTAGTAATGGTAAGTTTTATTTCATCTTGTTACGATGAAGTTGTAGTAGTTTACTTTTAAAAGTGCTGTACCATTTTAGACCTACAATAAATGCATTTGACTTCAACTTTGAATGAGTTTTATTTTTAACAGATCAAAAAGGGAGAAGGGTATCAATAAGGTTGTATTCATGTTATGATATTTCGTTTGATTTTCATTTGAAAACATCATATTTTGTTTGAAAGGATATACTTTAAGATTCATCCCTTTGAAATTTCATCATAATCAGTTAAGTAGTTTGGTTTTTAAATCATAATAACTTGAAAAATAAGTTGTTCAAGTTAATGAAATTGCATATATTGCATTTCTGTGATTTCAGTGTTGTTTACGATCATTACAATAGTCTCAATGAACTATATAAGGCATAATTTCAAACGAATGTGTCCTAAGATTCAACAAGTAAAACTGTCGATAGTATTACGCTCGCGTCATGACAACACTATGTCACTCACACATTTACAATTCATTTTTTGTTACACCATTCATCCGTCACTGTTGGTCTTGTACATCCTAAGCCTATGGTTACAAGTCACAAAACTCCCGATTTGTAGTATTGGCGCATTCATGAAATGCTACGTGGTTTGTCTTTGCAAAACTGTTAGGTAGGTACATTACTACGCGCTCCAGGTTTTCACAGCATTCTTCTTTCCCAGAACAGACGGTAAAATACTGCTGGAGACAAAAGTTCTGTCGGGAATCACCTTTAGTGAACAATTAGAACTTATAGAATACACTGCTTGAACTCAATAGCCTATTTTTCTGCTGAAACACCATAAAATTTAGCGCAAAATACATTTCACGACGGCTGGCAGCCCTTCAGGGTTTATTGAGACTCCCTCTGTTTAAAGGTGTAAATTCTGATAGTAGCTGTTTGTATAATTCATATACTAGGTAAATGATCAGTGGCGTAGATTCTAGGCTTGAGAATTTATAGCTCATAATTTATATATAATGTTTTATTTTAAAAACATCTAATGATGTTACAATAAAATTTGGTTCACTGAGCAAGTAATGCATAGAGAAAAGTAATATACCGGAAAAAAATATGATTGGTTTTCACCAAATAAAAAGCTGAATCTGACAAATATCAATCATAGAGGAACCAGTCCAGCGTCACCAACCTTAAAATAAGGTAAAGTGTTGCAGGTGCACCGATTTTTGTCCAAAATTACCAAATACGATGTCATTGTTACCTTGACATCTCAACTGGACTGTCATGGCTATAGACTTATTATATTGTTTCCGGTATATTACATTTCTCTATGTCATAATGTTTGTCATTGCGCTTTGTAAATATATCACCTCAGATAAATTTTATTCAAAGATGTTAATATTTCATTGTGAACATCAATACAATACGGAAATCGCAAAGTCTGTGGTGTCGAAACACAAATCAAAATGTTTAAACAATAGATTTCCATGAGATCCAGAACCGGTGAGTTGATTATAATATGTCATTGATATTACATTATTGTTTCAGAGCTAATTTTGGTTTTTATTGTAATTTAAGTAGGTATACGTTATTATCCGAATTGCTGTAATTACATATATTTGTATATAAATTACAAATATTTACGTAACGTCAAATAAGTTTAGTAATGCTCAAGGAAAGTACCCCTTACCGTACCTTTGTAGAATCGATTTTTATAATGTCAGTGGTATGGGTACATATACTTTTTCATAGTGTCAATAAATTAGGAAATATCATATTCGATGCTGGTGATCATAAACCATCATGCGGAATGTTTTATTATGCCACGAAACTTAACATGTGTACTTTAGGGACTGTTATTTACATCTTCAGCTCAAAAAAAATCAATAAAGCTATGGCATGGAATTTAAGGTACTATGTCACCTCAATACTATATAAAAATCAACATGTGTAAAACGTTATAAAACGCATACCTCGGGGTGCGAGAATTTCTGTTGCCCAATCGTTATCTTCTTCGATTAAAAACGTTTTGGCTACTAATACTAGGCAAGCCTGGGAGCATCTTCTAGCATTACCACGTATTTCACGTAAATTTTGATCCTTCTAACAAAAAATCCCTTACAACTAGAGTAAAGGAAAACTGCGTGAAATACAAGGCACGGGAAGAGCAATCTTTTGGCTCAACTTTAATAATTCCGCCACTGCGGCGGAATACAAAAACAAATAATGTCGATTCAGCTACTATTAAAATAGTAGAAAACAAAATTAATGATGGTGACATCAAAAACGCGGCACGCATCTTGTTTTCGAGTGATACAATCGCCCCTTTCACATCTGACACGTTGAATTCCCTAATAGAAAAGCATCCGCCTGCAACTGCAGGTCTCCACCTTCCCGACTCTCCTGAACAAAATAATGACATTGTTGAGGTGACCCCACAGGATGTTTCTGCAGCCGTGGCATCTTTTCGAAGTGGCTCAGCCGGTGGTCTAGATGGCCTGACGCCTCAGCACTTAAAAGATATTTTATCTTTTAGTTCTGGTGAGGTAGGCGAGACACTTCTAAGGGATGTGACGGCTTTGGTTAATTTGATGTTGTCGGGTCAGGTCAACAATGAAATTACCGAAATTCTGTACGGTGCGAATTTATGTGCCCTTAATAAAAAAGATGGTGGTATTAGGCCTATAGCAGTAGGCACCACTTATCGTCGCCTCACAGCCAAATGTGGTTGTAGGAAAAAGGTTGCTTTTTTAAGTAATCTTTTTCAACCACTACAACTCGGTTTTGGCTCTCAGGGTGGTTGTGAGGCTGCTGTACATTCACTTCGCACATTTTTTGATCAAAATTGTGGAGATGTGCTTTTGAAGGTGGATGTTAAAAATGCATTCAACTCATTAGATAGAGGCACCCTTTTGACCGAAGTGAAAGATAAAATTCCGGAATTATACCCTTTTCTTTGGCAATGTTACGGCAAACCATCAAAATTAACAGACCAAAACAACGTTATATTATCTTCCGTAGGATGTCAACAGGGTGATCCTCTGGGACCAGCCATCTTTAGCCCTGCCATCCACTCAATAATTCAACGTCTCCAATCAAAACTTAACGTTTGGTATTTGGATGACGGAACCTTAGGAGGCGATGCTAACACAGTATTGAATGACTTGCAAGTACTTATTGACGATTTTCGTCTTATTGGCCTTGAACTAAATTTTTCCAAATGTGAACTTTTTGTTTGTGATACTTGTCCGGATAAAATTTCGATAATTGAAAAATTCAACTTACTTGCGCCTAATATAAAATTAGTAGAAAAACGTTCGCTCCGTCTTTTGGGTTCACCGATTTTTGACGAATCTTTGTCACCATTTGTCGAAGAACAAATTCAAAAGTTTAGAAATGCTTCTAGCAGATTATTCAAAATTAACGCCCATATGGCTTTTACTATTATTAGATTTTGCCTTTTCGTTCCTAAATTTACATACTTTTTGAGATGTTGTCAGCTGTGGAAACACAGTGAGCTTCTTTTAAGCTTTGACAATTTATTAAAAGATACGTTAATATCGGTTTTGAATGTTGAGATGGATGATAGGGCTTGGGTGCAAGTTTCCCTCCCTGTGAGGTTGGGGGGCATAGGGATACGCAAAATTTCTAGTGTGGCATTACCAGCTTTTTTGTCTTCTGTACACAGTACACACAAATTAGTAGAAAAAATTCTTGCACCATCTTTAGGCTCTTTTGACGTAGCATATCTGGCTGAGGTCAAAACTACATGGGGACTGGCTTGTCCAAATACTGAGTTCCCAAAAATTTTGTCATCCCAGAAACAGTGGGATCAGCCCCTATGCGAGCTAGCACGGAAAGATCTTTTAAATACGTGCCCTAGTATCGCAGATCGAGCTCGTATTCTCGCTGTTTCTATGTGGGAATCAGGTCTTTGGTTACAAGCCATTCCTTCTTACAAAACTGGTAGCCTTATAGATCCTTCCGCTTTTCGTCTCGCTATTAGCTTACGCTTGGGTGCAAGGTGTTGTGTTGCACATCACTGCCAGTGTGGTACTGCAGTTGACCAACTCGGTCACCATGGCCTTTTCTGCTCTCGAAGTGCTGGTCGAATTTCCCGCCACGCCAGCCTTAACGATATCATTCGCCGGGCTTTTACCAGCGCCAATGTTCCAGCTGTTCTCGAACCGAACGGTCTGATGCGTGACGATGGTAAAAGACCTGACGGCATGACTCTGGTTCCATGGAAGTTAGGACGGCCCTTAGTGTGGGACGCTACATGCGTAGACACTTTAGCGCCGTCACACCTTTCTGAAACCCACGTGAGGGCTGGCGCCGCGGCTACTTCGGCAGAGCAACTCAAGCGGCGCAAATATGCTAACCTCGGTATGGGTTACATATTTGAGCCGTTTGGTGTGGAGACGTTGGGTCCGTGGGGACCGGGAGCTCATCGTATTTTCCAAAATTTATCAGAGCGCTTGGTCGATGCGACGCGTGATCTAAATGCTGGCACCTATTTGGCTCAAAGAATAAGCATTGCAATTCAACGGGGCAATGCTGCCAGCATGCTGGGCACGCTGCCAACTGATAGTGAGCTAGAGCATTTGAACTCCCTATGAGTCCAAATGCTTTTACTGTAGAAGCTGTAGTATTATAGTAGCTGTAGTGTTGTATATAGTTTGTAGTATTTGTTTAATAAAGGCATGCCGCAATTTTAAAAAAAAAAAAAAAAAAAAAAAAACTTATTATTAAATACTTATATAATACTATTCTCTAAATTGTTTGATTTTAAAATTAACCAACTTTCGAGAGCAGTTAAATAAACTTTTTTTGGAATTCCAGATATGGATATGTTACGCAGAAAATATTAATTAAATCAATAAATAAAACAAAACAGTGCAGAAGAAGCTTCTTGCAATACAAACGAAATATATCAGCAAATTAATATCTAATATATATTAATAATATATAATATCAAAAAAGTTTTTAAAAGTCTACAGTCTATATATAATTAAAAAAGGTGCGTCAAAAAATATTTTATGATTGAACTACAAATAATAATAATTGTTAACAGTTGATGACAAGTTTACTAGTGCAACTTACGTGCAGTATTCTTTGCTTTTACATATACGACAATTAGAAAATAAGTATTATATATTGAAAACGTACGAAAACGTTGTAATGTACGATGAAAATTAAAAAAATATGTATTGTAAAGATCTTCTATTACACAAATTACTTTGGAACTATGTATACAGACCTCAATAATACGGTTTTCGATACTAGCGAAGATTTATCCCACGATAATATAATTTGATGATTTTGAAGAAATAAATACATTTGTGCGAAATATTTGTTTTATTTTATATTTCGTTAACATATATTTTATAAACCTAACCTACCTACATTTTTTTCTTAAATCGATTAAAATGGAATCAATTTCATTGTAACTAATCGATTTAGGGAATCATTAGTACAACACTCACAAATATCACTATTAATGTGTTGGAAATATTGTTTTCATTTGTAATGGTTGGTATAAAATAACTTCAAATCTGAGTTTCAAAGCAACAAGGTCCGTGCCAACTCTTAATATTACTTGCTTAGTAAAAGGAACGTTTATAGGCTAAAAAAGAATTAAAACCTCTTTTGGAATGAGTTGTTAGCTCTTAGAAAGAAGGTATGATTGTTGTGATTTACGCTGGATGACGTCACTTTCGTAATCCTATCGAGTTCAGTAGCCCAAGCACAAACATTTCGATAGTCCGTAACGTTATCGTATCGAGTTCACCGCCCGTTTACGCAGGAGGCAATGGTTGACAGTACGCCGCATCGTTTGCTGGCTAACGTGAACTCGATAGGATTACAAAAGTGACGTCATCCAGCGTAAATCACAACAATCATACCTTTTTTCTAAGACCTAACAACTCATTCGAAAAGAGGTTTTAAGTCTTATTTTGCCTATAAAAGTTCCTCTCACTGAGCAAGTAATATTAAGAGTTGGCACGGGCCTTGTAGCTTTGAAACTCAGATTTGAAGTTATTTTATACCAACCATTACAAATGAAAACTATATTTCCAACACAATAATGACATTTGTGTGTTGTACTACTGATTCCCTAAAATCGATTAGTTACCATGAAATCGATTCCATTATAATCGATATAGGAAAAATGGTAAGAAGGTTAGGTTTATAAAATATATGTTGAGGAAATATAAAATAAAACAAATATTTCACACAGATTTATTAATTTATTCAAAATCATCAAAATATTTTATCGTGCGATATATCTTCGCTAGTATCGAAAACCGTATTATTGGGGTATGTATACATAGTTCCAAAGTAATTTGTGTACTAGAACATCTTTACCATACATATTTTTCATTGTACATAACAGTTTTCAATATATAATACTTATTTTCTAACTGTCGTATATGTAAAAGTAAAAAATACTGCACGTAGGTTGCACTAGTAAACTTGTCATCAACTGTTAACAATTATTATTATTTGTAGTTCAATCATAAAATGTAGTATTTCTGACGCACCTTTTTTAATTATATATAGACTGTTGACTTTTAAAAACTTTTTTGGTGTAGGTAGTTGAATTATTTAGTTATTAATTTAATCTTGCAGCTGATCTATTTCATTTGTATTGCAAGAAGCTTCTTCTGCACTGATTTGTTTTATTTATTGATTCAATTAATATTTTTCTGCGTAACATATGCATATCTGAAATTACAAAAATAGTTTATTTAACTGCACTCGAAAGTTGATTAATTTTAAAATCAAACAATGTAGAGTATAGTATTATAAGTATTTAAATAATTGGGATTGTATGTACACATGTTGATTTTTATATAGTATTGAGGTGACATAGTACCTTAAATTCCATGCCATAGCTCTATCGATTCAGCATTTACTTTGAAAGTATATAAGCGACGGAGTTTTGTTTAAATGAACTGAAAAAAAAACAACTCAGATTATTATCACAAGCATAGATATGACGTTATTTACGCTATTTATTATTAATTGTATAATATTTAGGTCGATTTACATATGTTAGATAATAAATATTGCTCTAGCCGTTCAGTTAGCAAGTACTGTGACAGTTATGTAGAGAAAAATTGATAATACCTGGTGTTTCAAAATGCTTTTGAGCTAAAGATGTAAATAACAGTCCCTAAAATACACATGTTAAGTTTCGTGGCATAATAAAATATTCCGCGTGATGGTTTATGATCACCAGCATCGAATATGATATTTCCTAATTTATTGACACTATGAAAAAGTATATGTACCCATACCACTGACATTATAAAAAATCGATACTACAAAGGTATCGATACTTTCCTTGAGCAATACTAAACTTACTTTACGTTACGTAAATATTTGTAATTTATATACAAATATATGTAAGTACAGCAATTCGCATGATAACACATACCTACTTAAATTACAATAAAAACCAAGCGATCATTAGCTCTGAAACAATAATGTAATTTCAATGACATATTTTCATCAACTCACCGGTTCTGGATCTCATGGAAATCTATTGTTTAAACATTTTTATTTGTGTTTCGACACCACAGACTTCGCATTTTCTTTGCGATTTCCGTATTGTATTGATGTTCACTATGAAATATTTTTTTTTTTTAATAAAATGTATTTGAGGTGATATATTTACAAAGTGCCATGACATACATTATGACATAGAGAAATGTAATATACCGCAAACAATATGATTAGTCTATAGCCATGACAGTCCAGTTGAGTTGTCAAGGTGACAATAACTCGTATCGTATTTGGTAATTTTGGACAGAAATCGGTACACCTGCAATACTTTACCTTATTTTAAGGTTGGTGACGCTGGACTGGTTCCTCTATGATTGATATTCGTCAAATTTAGCTTTTTATTTGGTGAAAACCAAACATATTTTTTTCCGGTATGTTACTTTTCTCTATGCGTTACTTGCTCAGTGAACCAAATTTTATTGTAACATCATTAGAGGTATTAAAATAAAACATTATATATAAATTATGAGCTATAAATTCTCAAGCCAAGAATCTACGCCACTGATAATTTACTATATGAATTACAAACAGCTACTATTACACCTTTAAACAGAGGGAGGAGTTTCAAGAAACCCTGAAGGGCCGCCAGCCGGCGTGAAGTGTATTTTGCGCTTAATTTTATGGTGTTTCAGCAGAAAAATAGGCTATTGAGTTCAAGCAGTGCATTCTATAAGATCTAATTGCTCACTAAAGGTGATTCCCGACAGAACTTTCGTCTCCAGCGGTATTTTACCGTCTGTTCTGGGAAAGAAGAATGCTGTGAAAACCTGGAGTGCGTAGTAATGTACCTACCTAACAGTTTTGCAAAGACAAACCACGTAGCATTTCATGAATGCGCCGTTACTACAAATCGGGAGTGCTGTGACTTGTAACCGTCTAGGCTTAGTGTTGTTTTAAGTTCATATTAATTTTAGGATAATTAAAGCGTTTATTTTGTATTAGTCAGCTTATGGTTGGTTTTTTTTTTTTGGATTATGATTGTGTCTGTTATTACATTACCAAAAATAAAGAAATTACTTAACTGTTGGTGTAGTTTTGTCTTTTTATTCATCTACTTTCCTTTATTTTTAAGGAATAGTGTGGCAAACGAGCATGATATCGAACTTACCTAGCCTATAAGATCAGAGGGGGAAGAAAAATGCTTCTCACGGCCCTGCTATGAGTTCGCCACCCAATTTATGCGCCACCAATAGAAGCACACACTGATCCATCTCATCATCACTGTTGTATGCTCAATGCGTGGCAACATCCCACTCACACCGACCTTAGTAGTGGCATGCTGCCACGAATTTTGTTTTAGTCGCGTTTCACAATATCCAACGAGATATCCTATTATCCCTAACCCACGAACTGTTCGGTATATAGGTACCAATAAATGAAACGCACAATTGCACTTCGTTTATTTTTATTAAGAACCAAAAGTCCAATAACACAGCTTCTACGTTTCACATTAAAATCTTCTTCTTCGTAGTGGTTAGAATGTTGGCGTGAGCATGGTCATCACCTCAGAGTTCGTAGGTAGTTAGTCTGACAATCCGTTGGTATTCCTTTCGTGTCGCTGCCTGTGTTCTTCTGGTGCATTTGTTGACAGCTTTGGTTGATCTTGAAATCTTGAATGGATAGGTGATCTTCTTTGAGCCTTATTGTTTTCAATTTGACCATGCACAATGAAGAATTTCATAGTAAGATTATTGCGCCGCAAGACATATCCAATGAGCGAAATTGGTGTAAATGTGGGCTGGAACGGTGGAATATGGACGCTGTTTGATGCAGAGTTTTGGAAAATGTCCTGAATTGGGTTCATCGTGTATTAGCATCACTTCCCCCCAGTGCCATAAATTAGTAAATACCTACTTTGCGCCTGGTAAACGACATGGTACAATACTACTTCTAATCTTGCTGCAATGTTTGTAACTCTTTTCATAGGTAAATTATGAATGAACAAACATAATAATAACATGAATTTTCGAAGTTTTACCACAATTGAATACATTACGTCAGCCATCTGACTGAAAATTTCTCAGTGACATGACATTCGTAGATTTTTGACAGATCCTCAATAGCCAGCCTTCGAGCTTACGTTAGAATTAGGTTCGTGCTCGCGATTTCATACAAAACTTTTTACGTGACAAAACATTCACGTTAAAATCTCGACACGTTAGTTGTCAAAACCTTTTTTTCAGTCAAAATTTAGTTCCTTTTACGCACTGTAGAGGCGCTGATCAAATCCTATACAAAATGGTGACATTTCGATACGTTTACGAAACGGTTACGATTTCGCAAGTTATTCGTGCTTGGGCTACAGGTTAGCCAGCACACGATGCGGCGTACTGTCAACCATTGCCTCCTGCGTAAACGTACGGGGCACTCGATACGATAACGTTACGGACTATCGAAATGTTTGTGCTTGGGCTACTGGTATGTTTTAACTTACTTAGTTCGTGACTTGTGATGAACTGCATCTGTTATTAGCGGAGGTTCCCGCTTAACACCGGGTGGGCCCTCTGCTTGTTCAAAATAACTTTGAAAAAACTTACCCACAGTTCTGAGATTTTTGTATATCTGAGATCCAAGGTCTCTAAAAATGTCAAACTGTCGCGCCAGTCGCGACAGATATGGGTTATGCTTGTATTGGTCAGAATCAGGTATTTTAGTTGGTCCAACAGTCGCAACTTTGAGTTTTCTGCAAGGAAAATAATTGGTACGGTATAATGTTATTGTATATTCAAGTATTATAATATATTTAGAAACAGATAGATTGAATATACAGAAATAAAAGACACAACGCGACTACTATAGTTTTGTTGCATTAGTCCGGAGTATCTTGCAATATGGTTCTAACATTTTGAATCCATCTTATCAATGTCACATTGATAGACTGGAAAAAATCCAGAAACGATTTTTTTTCTTTATTACAATCACCAAAAAATGAAAAACCAACTTAAATCCTACACTCAAAGGTTGTCTCATTTTAAAATGCACACCCTTGAAAGTTGTCGTTGGCTCATAGACCAGATGTTGTTGCACAAAAGATTATCAGGAGGCTTAGATTGTCCTGAAATTTTATCCAAAATACATTTTTCTATTTCTCGTCCTGGTTCCAGAATTATAAACTTTTCCAACAAACTTTATAATACAAATGTAGGCAGACACAGTGCCCTCGCTAGAATTTTTCGGGAACACAATGTTTTATTTAAAACTGAGCAAATTGACATTCTTAACTGCTCACTGCTCAGTTTCAAAAATTTTATGTATAAGTATAAAAAATAATTAGGATGGGAAACTTTATGTATAAAGTCTATTGCATGCTTATTTCGTCTTATTTAGCATTATTCAATTAATCTATATCTACATTAAATATAACGTTTAACTTTTTCAATTTCTGACGTCATTTCTATTTCATAAATGTATAAATTGTATAAAAGTAAGTAAGTAATTGCAAGGGCGGCTCGTGTGAACACGTCACTTTGATGTTCCTCAGTGACGCTGCACGTGGCACACTCCCCACAGAACACCTCCTATTCATTCAAAATGCTGCATGTTGTGTTTTCCTGTTAGTGGATTTTCACTAAGATTTTAATTTTATATTATGTTCTTTTATTCATGTGTTTGTGTTAAGTCTGTTGGAAAACCTAATAAATAAAATAAATACTTTAAAATAATAACAGAAAAAAAAACAAATTTAAAATATAATATGATTATATCTAGGTCCGTGAATTGTGAATCTGGAATTTGATTATCAACCAATACTATTATACTGCTGTGCCCATAAACGTTAACTAATTTTCCTTCATCCGCTTACTAAAATACGGATCAGCAAAATTGATGTAGCATTTATTAGAAACCTACATAAATAAAGTTTAGTTCTCACGCATAAAAGAACTCTACACAATCTGACAATTAAATTAAAACATCAGTGGGTCCAGTGTGAGTTCTACTTACGACATAACGCGTCCGAGTACTTTGACGCCATTTTGCTGGCAACTTACATTATTTATTCACGTATCGCTTTGTCTATTGTCACATAAATTGCTAAGTGTTATGAGAAAAACTCACTATACCTGTAGGTATACAGTGAGTTATTCTCATACTATATCTACATACATTACACGTACACTTAAGTACGCCTAATACAGATTAGGTACCTACGTAATTAAGAAAAATGTATTCCTAGCGCTTTCCATGCAAACGTAGTTTCACCATAATTTAAATAACTAGAAAGTGTTCAAACTCGATGACATTTCACATGTCTTTAAGCATTGTACGGTGCTCTCCGTACCTACATAAGAAAATTATACGCAGAGTGTGGGAATAAAGTGTTCTTTAATATCCCAAACGAAGCTTAGTATGGTTAATGGTATGGTTGGTGAATACACGCTGTAGGTACGGTGTCCGATTGTGCACTGGTGCCGCGGTCATAGAACATATACTAATACTTCGTATAGAATGGACACTCCTCTCCCCCCACCAAAATGAGAACAACATGAACACACATGAACATGATACAAGAAAGAAGAACATAAAATACCTATTATTGGGATTGTAATTATTATCATTTCTTGTATAAAATCTGAACTTGGAATGATAATTTTTGTATAGTGTAGGTATCTATTATTGTATAAGTGATGGAGTGAAATGTGAAGTAATGTTACCTACTCGGTTATGTGTTGCATATTCCTACGTCATACATGGAGTTGGATTGTTGTGCTTGAAATGTTTCTGAAAGTAGGTAAGGTACGCTTAACCTATGAAATCTAAGAAGTCATAATAACCGCATCAAAAGATTTTAGGTAGATAAGTACAACAATTATTCATACGATGACAACCTTAGACTTCGCGCACACATTTACGCGTGTACTAAAACAACATTTGTGTAGTGTCTGTGTAATAGGTAGTTAGAACGGGGTTTTGGTATCGAGAATGAGTCGAGTGTCCAGGCTGTGCCGCGGTTTAGTTATTGTAGCATTAATGCGGAAACCACTGCAAGCCCGCAATGTGCAGTGCTTACATCGTATAAGCATAATATTCTGGTTAGTCTATTTTCCACAAAATTACGTATTATAAAAACAACTCAGAGAAATCGTGTTGTATAAGAATTATCATTTTCACATTTAGAATAATTATCATTTTTACATGTATGCAAAATTGCAAAACACTGAATTCAATTCACTGAAATGAAACTCTTGGTATTTTAGATATTATGACCCTCATTTACTTCCCTTAATTTTATGGAAACTCGTAGAACATGTAATTTTCATATAATAAATAATTAATTTTCATTATTTTATAGATATTATTATTATGAATAATTGTAGTGGTGGAAGAAGCAGCGCAAAGCTTGAACGTACCCGTATAATCATCACAGAGGTCGTTGAGGTGCAGGTTGTGACTGAAGTCGAGCTTCTCCAGAGAGTGCAGCGCCGCCATCTGCTCCGCGGCGCGTTTATGGAGCATGTTGTTTGACAGGTTTAGGGTACGCAGCGCGCCCTGACTCGCAAACGTACCGCTGCGTAAACGAATCAAGATTCACTTTCAAAGTATTGCAAAATATAAGCTATAATATAGTTGTGTAGGTTGTATGTTCATGATATCAAAAATTGGTTTTGAAATGTACTGCTGTTACATAATTACCTTGAAAAAGTTGTAAGATGATTGTATGATAAGTCAAGGAAACGTAGATTGGGCACGAAGTGTAATAGCCTCTTCGGTAGCGTTTTCAAATTGCATTTTTGCAGCGAGAGGTTCCAAAGTTTGGTCGCGTTTTTTAGCAGATTCTCTGGCAATGACTCTAGTTGACTTGCTTTGGTAATTTCTAGACTCTCCAAGCGATGACAGTTCGCTACCCAGTCCTCAGGAAGCGATACAACGGCCGGAGACGTTAATTTTAAGGTCAGGAGTTTTTCACACTGGGTTAGCGCTCCAGGATGGGTCTCTGACCACGAGCTCAATACGACATTTTCCACTTCAGGAATCGATATCAATGTTAATGTAGTATTATTCGAATGTAAATCAAGCACACTTAGCTTCGGTGGCACTTCAGATACATGAAGATAATCCTCAACTGTCAACTTTAGAATATAGAGATTGGGCAGAGCTAGCACTGCTTTAGGCAAGGAGAGCACGCCACTGGAGGTCAGAGATAGTACCTGCAGCGAGTTGGGCGGGTCCTGCAAAGCCTTTAACGGTAGCTGCACGCCCTGCACTTCGAGCGAGCGCAGGTTGCGGAGATTGCTGAGGAAGTTGGAGTTGACCGCAGGGTGCTCGCCCTTGGCTCTCACGGTAAGTTTGACGAGAAACTCGAGTCCGGTGAAGTGCTGCGCCTGCAGCGGCGGAAGCGATGGTAAATTCTCCAGCGTTAGGTTGCCCTGCGTGGAGGTCGAGTGCAGAAGAGAAACGTTGAGCGAAGAAAGCACGCCTGCGAAGGAGTCATTGGTGGGCGGAGGGCAGCCCTTGAGTGTCACCCGCGTTACGTCTATCTCACTAAGGAAGGCAGGCAGCGCGTCCGAGTCTAGAGCTGCCCAACCATTGATACATGTGACCTCTAAGCTTAGGCTTTCAACGTAACTGATGAAGAGTTTGTGATCTGGAAATATATTATGTGTTAGTTATATTGTTAAATACGGTAAGTAATATATCAACAACATCCGCGATATAAAAATAAAAACGAGTGAGTGAGAACGTTTTTGCTCCAAGAGTGTTATTGATAACTTATACACGAGTGTATTATTACTTTTATCGATAGTGCATATTTGTGTCTTATAGAGTCATATCTGTCAGACAGACTACAGAAGGTTCTTCCGGGTCATTGGTAAAAATGGGAATATCACAGGGATCAATTTTGGGACCTTTTCTGTTTCTAACATATATTAATGATCTACCTTGCACGGTCAAAGATTTCTGCGATATTGTTTTATTCGCAGATGATACCTCTCTGATTTTTAAAGAAGATAAGAAAGACAGTGAACTGACTCATGTAAATAATGTATTATCTATGATCTGTAAATGGTTCGCCGCTAATAATCTTCTCGTAAATTCAAAAAAGACGAAAATATGTTTAAAGTTTTCCTTACCAAATGTTCCTTGTGTTTAACCACATTAAGCTTGGCCCAGATAATCTCCATGTTGACAAAGCGACAGTCTTTCTTAGAATCAAAATGGATTCAACTTTACAGTGGGATCCACATATACATGATCTCTAAGGAAGACTTAGTTCTGCTGCATATGCAGTTCTTAGGATAAGACAGTTAACAGACGTAGCTACTGCTCGCCTGGTTTATTTCGCTTACTTCCACAGTATTACGTCGTATGGTGTATTACTGTGGGGAACTGCTGCTGAGATAGAGACAATCTTTATCATACAAAAGCGTGCAATTCGAGCCATATATAAAATAGATCTGGATCTTTTAAAAAAAATTGATATGTTAACTTTACCAAGTCTGTAAATATATGACAATATTATGTATGTTCCTAAAAAATTGAGTAAATTTAAATTTAACAGTGACAATCACGATTACAATACTAGGAATAAAGATAAAATAGCGGTGCCAGGTTTTAAATTAGATTATCGACAAAAAAAAGGTCCTTCTTAGGTAATTGTGTACGGTTTTATAATAAAGGTCCCAAAAAATATATTTTTAATTTCCCTTCTCTGAGAGAAGGGAAATTCAAGTTTCACGTGAAAAACATATTGATTAAAAAATCCTACTACACAGTTTCTGATTACTTAAACGACAAAATTGCTTGGACAATTCCGCCTCTGCCGAGCTATTGCCTGTCACCTACATAAATTTAAACAAAATTTGTAATAACTCTATTATATAGTGTAATACATTGTTAAAAGATGTTTAAAAGAAAGGCCCCAAGTTTCTTGCCCGTTCTTCTCGCAGTGATGGTACAATTTATTTGCTGATCGTGGCAGTACAATGTAGAATATTTCAATACTTAAACTTGTAATTGACCTTCATAACAACGTCGTAGACGCCTAAATTGAATCAAAGTTCAAAGTCAAAATCATTTGATTTTGACTTTGACTTTGAACATGAAATTGGTGAAGTATCGATACGATGTGACATTTATTTATTTACAACTTATTTATTTATTAATTATTTACATCAAAAACTTACAATCCAGTAGCCCAAGCACGAATAACTTGCGAATACGTAACTGTTTCGTAAATGTATTGAAATGTCACCATTTTGTATAGGATTTGATCAACGCCTCTACAGTGCGTAAAAGGAACTAAATTTTGACAACTAACGTGTCGAGATTTTAACGTGAACGTTTTGTCACGTAATAAGTTTTGTATGAAATCGCAAGCACGAACCTAATTGTAACGTAAGCTCGAAGGCTGGCTATCGAGGGTCTGTCAAAAATCTAAGAATGTTTTGTCACTGAAAATTTTTTAGTGAGATGGCTGACGTAACGTATTCAATTGTGATAAAACTGCGAAAATTCATGTTATTAATGTGTTTTTCATTCATATTTTACCTATAAAACGAGTTACAAACGTGGCAGCAAGATTACAAGTAGAAATAAACCATTTCGTTCACCAGGCACAAGGCAGTAAGGAATAAGTATTTTTTGGCACTAGAGGAAAGTGATGCTAATGTACATTGTACAATGGATCCGACGCAGGAGATTTTTCAAATACTATGCATCAAACAGCGTATATATTCAACCGTTCCAGTCCACATTCACACTAACTTCGCACTTTGGATATGTCTCGCGCCGCAAACATGCTATGACATTCTTTATTGTGTAAAATAAAAAGTTCGCAGAAGATCGCCCATCCATTAGATCAACCAAAGCTGCTATAGTTAACAAATGCACCAGAAGAATACAGGCAGTGATACAAAAGGAATATCAACGGATCGTCATACTACCTGCCTACGAACTCTAAGGTGATGTCCAAGATCACGCCAACAATCTAACTACTACGAAGAAGATTTTAATATGAAAAGTAGAAGCGTAGATTGGACTTAAGGTTATTAATAAAAATAAACGAAGTGCTCTTGTGCATTTTATTTATTGGTATGCCGAATGGTTCGTAGCTTACGAATACAAGGATTATTCTATATCCTCTTGTTGGCTGTCGTGAAAGGCGACTAAGATAAAATGCGTGGCAGCATTATCACTAATCAGCCACTAATCAGGTCGGTGTGAATGGGATGTTGCAGCGCATTGGGCGTACAACAAAGCTCCTTATAATTGGCGCTCACTGATCCATCCGGCACCATATCGACTTCGACTTATATCCTGCACAATTTTTTTGTATGGTAGGTACTCCAAACTGCAACGAGCACATAACAAAGGAATTATTCAACGCTACGATTAGGAAGACGATCGCTAGTTATCGTGAGACAAGGCGACATTGATACGCTGACAAGGCAATACGTGTGTGCTTACTTTACTTTAACGTAGCATGTATACTACAGATGAAAGCATTCCCAAGGAGAGTTTGCGTCTGGTAGGATTACTTTTATCTAAGGTTACAGATATGGTAACACTAGCATTCATGACTAGGTTTATATAACTACCACAATCTCGCCTACAAATTTATAAACCATGCAACACCGTTAACCTACATTGTTATGCTTCATATTGAAGCAAAGGTTAGCCAGTAAAATTACCTAGGGACACATGCATAACAGACAACATCTTGGGTGGAGAACTCAATGCAGTGAGCCTGGGTAAGCTCGATACCATGCTCTTTTTGCCACATATTTCCTTAAAAATACTCGAAAGGAGATGAATAAAGAGACAAAAATACACCAACAATAGTTATTAGAAACTTTATTTTTGGTAATGTAATAACAGACACAAAATTATTATTCAACCATATGCTGATTCATACAAAATAAACACTTTTATGGTTCTAAAATTAATATTGATTTGAAACAACACTCAAGGCTGAGACGGTCGAAAGTCACAGTACTCCCGATTTGTTGTACGGTGCAAACTTTATATGCTATGTGGTTCGTCCTTACAAAACGTATTACATTACTATAGTCCGGTCAATTTAGACCAAAAAATTAGAGTGAAGTTACATAAAGTCCCAACAAGCTGAATTTCTGTGAAATTGTTCAAAACATTATAAACAATGTCTGGAAGTTCCCCATCATTCCCGTGTATGGAAATTTTTTTATTCAAGGTCAAAGGTCAAAAAAATGTGTGTCGCGATTTTCAGCAAAACGGTTTTATCATAAAAGTATCTCAGACAAAAATTGTAGATCATAAAATTATCTATAAAAAATGTATCAATACTTTTTTTCTTACGAGCCACCGTTTCTGAGATATAACGATTCAAAAAGTTATAAAAGTTGTTATCGTCATAATATGCATGAGTACGCCACGTTAGTTTTTAAAAAGAGTAATTCAACTCAACAAGAAGTTATTACCAACGGCATCCGCTTTCTTCTTTCTATGTACGGAGCTCCTAAAAAAACTACCTGTTTAGATAAGCATCGATATGCATGTATCGTTAAAAATACTAAAAATAAAAAACAAGTTCAATTAGCTTGTCTTCCTCCAACCTCAGTTGCTGCTCACCAACATATTTTTCGAGTAGGTATATTACCAAGTTCAAGTGTGGCTTGGTTATCAGCTAGACCCTACAGACTGGGGTTTGAAGTTGGTCAACAATATATTAGAGCCAGTTCAAACTTTACTTCCACCTGCGCCGGAAAAACTGCTGAACACTATTTTTTGCAACTGCAAAAAGGGATGCAGTGCTAAATGTGGTTGCAAAAAAGTCGGACTGTTTTGTTCTTTGGCATGCACAAATTGTCAAGGCCGGTCGTGCTCTAATATTGAATCACAAACAATGGAGAATTCGTTTGACTCCGACGAAGTATCATGCGATACATCGCTATTGACGCAATTTACTTGCATCCAAAATGAAGATGAAGATGAAGCAGGAGAAGAAGAACAAGAAGAAGATCAAAAAGAAGAACAATAATTTAAAACTTACGAATAAGACGAATGAACTTCAACACTTTTTTTTTATTTACATCGCTTTAATCTTTTCCAATCTTTGAAAATTTCCGTTATTTTGCAATAGTTTTACATTAAACAGGATCACAACTGACCCGTGGAGTAGGCCTACTGGGGAAACCTTGTTAAAAAACGCAACGCAAGTACACTACCTCATAGGTGGCGTGGAAACGTGTGCATATTATGACGATAACAACTTTTATAACTTTTGAATCGTTATATCTCAGAAACGGTGGCTTGTAAGAAAAAAAGTATTGATACATTTTTTATAGATAATTTTATGATCTACAATTTTTGTCTGAAATACTGTTATGATAAAACTTACCGTTTTGCTGAAAATCGCGAAAAACACATTATTTTTACCTTTGACCTTGAATATTTTTTTTTCCATACACCGGAATGATGGGGAACTTCTAGACATTGTTTATAATTATGTTTGGAACAATTTCACAGAAATTCAGCTTGTTGGGACTTTATGTAACTTCGAATGTCTAAATTGACCGGACTACTACGCGCTCCAAGTTGTCACAGCATTCTTCTCAAAACAGGTGCTAATTTACTGCTGGAGACCAAAAGTCTGTAGCAGGAATCACTTTCAGTGAGCAGATAGCACTTACATACAGAGAATACACTGCTTGAACTAAGTAGCCCTCTTCTACTGAAACAACCATCAAAATTAGCGCAAGAGATCTTCGCGCCGGTCGTGGTCGAGAGATTTTCAGAATTTCTTGATACGAAGAATATCTTCTCCCTCTGTTTTATAGGTGTAGATTTTCATAGTAGCTGTTGAACTCATACAGTAGGTGAAGTATCAGTGGCGTTGATTCTGGGCTCATAATTTATTTATTTTATTTAACATTTCACAGCTTATAATAAATTTATCAAAGAACAATGGCGCAACATTAGTTGGCAATTCTTTGAGCGAATTGAAATATCTGAGTAGCTTATGTTATTTGAATGTTTTTGCGTATTTTTTCAATAAACGTTTTGTTGGTAAGAGCCTACGAAAAATTATGATTTTAAGAGGAGTTTTCATAATTTCCGATAGTTACATATTTCAACAATGGCTGATACATTTCTTACCTTAGAGCTGTCCTACTGCAAGCAAGCAAGTATCGATATTTATTCAATTTTTTGTTTTAAATTTCACTACTACTTACTTAAAAATGTGACAAGAATTACTGTGATGAAGACTTGTTTTTTTAGAAAGCTCTCAAGTAGTCTCTTTAGACCATTTTTATAATACCAAGAAAGTATCGCTAGTATTAATCGATGATTACAATACTTTTATATTGATTTACGTGTAGTTATTTACAAGTTGTTAATACCAAGTTTAGTGTGAATAACAATTAACAATAACTTCATTTTCAACGGATGAACGACGCAGACGTCGCACATTGACGAGACAGATTACTAGATATGTCAAAACGAACGAGGCATAGTATAATGTATATCCGAATGTCGATCATGTGTGCGTGACATCGATGTTACGACGTTTTGTAAATGCAACATCGATGTTTTATCTTCTAACATCGATGATTTTCGAAAATCGATGATCATCGATCATCCCTACAGATATGACATATCAAATCACGTGACAGAAAACAAACCGCTCTTTTGAAGCGCTCGTAGCGAAGTTTACTAAGCTGTAGCCTAAGCACGAATAACTTGCGAAATCGTAACCGTTTCGTAAACGTATCGAAATGTCACAATTTTGTATAGGATTTGATCAGCGCCTCTACAGTGCGTAAAAGGAACTAAATTTTGACAGAAAAAAAGGTTTTGACAACTAACGTGTCGAGATTTTAACGTGAATGTTTTGTCACAAAAAAAGTTTTGTATGAAATCGCGAGCACGAACCTAATTCTAACGTAAGCTCGAAGGCTGGCTATCGAGGATCTGTCAAAAATCTACGAATGTCATGTCACTGAGAAATTTTCAGTCAGATGGCTGACGTAACGTATTCAATTGTGGTAAAACTTCGAAAATTCATGTTATTATTGTGTTTGTTCATTCATAATTTACCTATGAAAAGAGTTACAAACATGGCAGCAAGATTAGAAGTAGTATTGTACCATGTCGTTTACCAGGCGCAAAGTAGGTATTTATTAATTTATGGCACTGGGGGGAAGTGATGCTAATATACGATGAACCCAATTCAGGACATTTTCCAAAACTCTGCATCAAACAGCGTCCATATTCCACCGTTCCAGCCCACATTTACACCAATTTCGCTCGTTGGATATGTCTTGCGGCGCAATAATGTTGCTATGAAATTCTTCATTGTGCATGGTCAAATTGAAAACAATAAGGCTCAAAGAAGATCACCTATCCATTCAAGATTTCAAAATCAACCAAAGCTGTCAACAAATGCACCAGAAGAACACAGGCAGCGAAACGAAAGGAATACCAACGGATTGTCAGACTAACTACCTACGAACTCTGAGGTGATGACCATGCTCACGCCAACATTCTAACCACTACGAAGAAGAAGATTTTAATGTGAAACGTAGAAGCTGTGTTATTGGACTTTTGGTTCTTAATAAAAATAAACGAAGTGCAATTGTGCGTTTCATTTATTGGTACTTATATACCGAACAGTTCGTGGGTTAGGGATAATAGGATATCTCGTTGGATGTTGTGAAACGCGACTAAGACAAAATTCGTGGCAGCATGCCACTACTAAGGTCGGTGTGAGTGGGATATTGCCACGCATTGAGCATACAACAGTGATGATGAGATGGATCAGTGTGTGCTTCTATTGGTGGCGCATAAAAGACTATTGGGTGGCGAACTCATAGCAGGGCCGTGAGAAGCATTTTTCTTCCCCCTCTGATCTTATAGGCTAGGTAAGTTCGATATCATGCTCGTTTGCCACACTATTCCTTAAAAATAAAGGAAAGTAGATGAATAAAAAGACAAAACTACACCAACAGTTAAGTAATTTCTTCATTTTTGGTAATGTAATAACAGACACAATCATAATCCAAAAAAAAAACCAACCATAAGCTGACTAATACAAAATAAACGCTTTAATTATCCTAAAATCATATGAACTTAAAACAACACTAAGCCTAGACGGTTACAAGTCACAGCACTCCCGATTTGTAGTAACGGCGCATTCATGAAATGCTACGTGGTTTGTCTTTGCAAAACTGTTAGGTAGGTACATTACTACGCACTCCAGGTTTTCACAGCATTCTTCTTTCCCAGAACAGACGGTAAAATACCGCTGGAGACGAAAGTTCTGTCGGGAATCTCCTTTAGTGAACAATTAGAACTTATAGAATGCACTGCTTGAACTCAATAGCCTATTTTTCTGCTGAAACACCATAAAATTTAGCGCAAAATACACTTCACGCCGGCTGGCGGCCCTTCAGGGTTTCTTGAAACTCCTCCCTCTATTTAAAGGTGTAAATTCTGATAGTAGCTGTTTGTAATTCATACTCGTATACTAGGTAAATTATCAGTGGCGTAGATTCTTGGCTTGAGAATTTATAGCTCATAACTTATATATAATGTTTTATTTTAAATAATCTAATGATGATACAATAAAATTTGGTTTACTGAGCAAGTAACGCATAGAGAAAATTAATATACCGGAAAAAAATATGTTTGGTTTTCACCAAATAAAAAGCTAAATTTGACAAATATCAATCATAGAGGGACCAGTCCAGCGTCATCAACCTTAAAATAAGGTAAAGTATTGCAGGTGCACCGATTTCTGTCCAAAATTACCAAATACGATACGAGTCATTGTCACCTTGACAACTCAACTGGACTGTCATGGCTATAGACTAATCATATTGTTTCCGGTATATTACATTTCTCTATGTCATAATGTATGTCATGGCACTTAGTAAATATATCACCTCAAATACATTTTATTCAAAAATTTTAATATTTCATAGTGAACATCAATACAATACGGAAATCGCAAAGAAAATGCGAAGTTTGTGGTGTCGAAACACAAATAAAAATGTTTAAACAATAGATTTCCATGAGATCCAGAACTGGTGAGTTGATGAAAATATGTCATTGAAATTACATTATTGTTTCAGAGCTAATGATCGCTTGGTTTTTATTGTAATTTAAGTAGGTATGTGTTATCATGCGAATTGCTGTACTTACATATATTTGTATATAAATTACAAATATTTACGTAACGTAAAGTAAGTTTAGTGTTGCTCAAGGAAAGTATCGATACCTTTGTAGTATCGATTTTTTATAATGTCAGTGGTATGGGTACATATACTTTTTCATAGTGTCAATAAGTTAGGAAATATCATATTCGATGCTGGTGATCATAAACCATCACGCGGAATGTTTTATTATGCCACGAAACTTAACATGTGTATTTTAGGGACTGTTATTTACATCTTTAGCTCAAAAGCATTTTGAAACACCAGGTATTATCAATTTTTCTCTACATAACTGGCACAGTACTTGCTAACTGAACGGCTAGAGCAATATTTATTATCTAACATATGTAAATCGACCTAAATATTATACAATTAATAATAAATAGCGTAAATAACGTCATATCTATGCTTGTGATAATAATCTGAGTTGTTTTTTTTTCAGTTCATTTAAACAAAACTCCGTCGCATAAATACTTTCAAAGTAAATGCTGAATCGTTAGAGCTATGGCATGGAATTTAAGGTACTATGTCACAAACAATGTGTATCAACATACAATGCCAATTATTTAAATACTTATAATACTATACTCTACATTGTTTGATTTTAAAATTAACCAACTTTCGAGTGCAGTTAAATAAACTATTTTTATAATTTCAGATATGCATATGTTACGCAGAAAAATATTAATTGAATCAATAAATAAAACAAATCAGTGCAGAAGAAGCTTCTTGCAATACAAATGAAATAGATCAGCTGCAAGATTATATTAAATATCTAAATAATTCAACCACCTACACCAAAAAAATTTTTTAAAGTCAACAGTCTATATATAATTAAAAAAGGTGCGTCAGAAATACTACATTTTATGATTGAACTACAAATAATAATAATTGTTAACAGTTGATGACAAGTTTACTAGTGCAACATACGTGCAGTATTTTTTACTTTTACATATACGACAGTTAGAAAATAAGTATTATATTATATTGAAAACTGTTATGTACAATGAAAAATATGTATTGTAAAGATGTTCTAGTACATAAATAACTTTGGAACTATGTATACATACCCCAATAATACGGTTTTCGATACTAGCGAAGATATATCGCACGATAAAATATTTTGATGATTTTGAATAAATTAAAAAATCTGTGTGAAATATTTGTTTTATTATATATTTCCTTAACATATATTTTATAAACCTAACCTTCTTACCATTTTTTCCTATATCTATTATAATGGAATCGATTTCATTGTAACTAATCGATTTTAGGGAATCAGTAGTACAACACTCACAAATGTCACTATTATTGTGTTGGAAATATAGTTTTCATTTGTAATGGTTGGTATAAAATAACTTCAAATCTGAGTTTCGAAGCAACAAGGTCCGTGCCAAATCTTAATATTACTTGCTCAGTGAGAGGAACTTTTATAGGCAAAATAAGACTTAAAACCTCTTTTCGAATGAGTTGTTAGGTCTTAGAAAAAAGGTATGATTGTTGTGATTTACGCTGGATGACGTCACTTTTGTAATCCTATCGAGTTCACGTTAGCCAGCAAACGATGCGGCGTACTGTCAACCATTGCCTCCTGCGTCAACGGGCGGTGAACTCGATACGATAACGTTACGGACTATCGAAATGTTTGTGCTTGGGCTACTGTTCTCAACCGATCAGCAAAGTTAAGCAACGTGGCGCGCGGTCATGAGTTGGATGGGTGACCGCTAGTGACATTACTACTGAGCGTTTCCGTGCTTCGGAGGGCACGTTAAGCCGTCGGTCCCGGTTGTTGTCTTAGGATGGCCAGTCGTTAAATCGTGGTGGTAGGGCATTTTGCGAATGCCCGCCTGGCTAGCTACCACTCTCAAGTAGAAAATCTGTCGCCAAGCACCTAACGGTGTGTTCCGGCAGCTGTCCTTGAGAGCCAGTACTTCTAGGTTAGTCTGAACAACATCTTCGACCACATCATCACTTACCATCAGGTGAGATAGTGGTCAAGGGCTAACCTATCAGGCATAAAAAAAAAAGCGCTAGCGCGCTTGTTTGATGTGATGTGTTTTTTTTTTGAGATTTTATTCGTTTTCCGTCTTTTACCTTCTTTTTTACTTGACGCAGACTGCCTCTTGACGCTGATATTACTAGTATTTCATTAGTGACCTGTGTTTGCTCTTGGTTTCTTGGTTTTTGCCTAACGTGTCAATGTGCATCGCCTTTTGTATTCCGACTTTGCCTCTTTAGCACCAGCTGTTTTTAGATGATGTTGTTATACAAGAAGATGATAAAAATAAATCGAAATCAGTATAAGTATCACTTATTGTTGTTGTATTAGACCTTGGAGTTATATTCTCTTATTTGATTGTACAAAATGGCCTTTTTAACAATTACCCAGATAAACACAGTTTTATATGTCGGTCAGTTACTTAACAAATGTATGCTTGCCTGGAGTAGATAATATGTCGCCTAGCACCTACATTGTATTCTAGAGAACCAGTTCCTATATTATGCTATACTATGCTTAGCCTGATAACAACATTATCACTACCCACAGGTAAAACAGTGGTCGAAGGTGGTGAGGGTGGTGGTGTGGGCAACAAAAAAAAACAATATTTAAAGAATTGCTTAGATTATACATAACCTGGGTTATGTATAACTGTATTATTTTAGAGTATATAAGAGATATACATACATAACCTTCTACCTACATAATCTTTAACATAAGGCAATTATCTAAACGAATTTTAAAAATAAAAACGGCGTGAACGTCATAAAATGAAGCAATGTATCACTTTTATATATTCACATTTACAATTATTTTCGTTTTGTATCTAACATTAACTTATCTAGGTGAGTAACACTAGCAGATTTACATCCTATGCATAAATAACAAAATGTCTTAGACCTAAGACAAATCTAATACTATTTTTCGAAAAAGATAAAACATAACCTACAAACATTCATATCATAATATCTTAAAACGTAGGCTTTCTCTGACAAAAATTCTATTACCATTAGAATCGGAAATTTATAGCTATATTATTTGTATTTTTTTATCTTGATTCGCAAAATTTTTTATCAACCAAAACCATGTATGGGAGTTCGCCATTGTTGTTTGTATCAAATATAAACCTGTATTACATCCTCTTTGATATAAACATACAAAAAATCAACAACTACAAACAAATTGCCAAAGTTGACATATCAATATCTCTCATAGAGGAACTTTGTGTAGACTGAAAGAGATTTCAAAAAGTTTTCGTTCAATAGAGCCCGTTCCTCTTTACGCCGAATGATGCGTCGTGCTGTCAATCATCGCCTCCTGCGTAAACGTACTTAAGACTCGATACGTTTACGTTACGGACTTTCGAAATGTTCGTGCTTGGGCTACAGTCTCGCATCTCCGTGACGCGCTCCAGCGGGGACCGATACATTTTGTAATTATGAATGTGGGGTGAGCGTGATCTTGTGAAAGTTATTATTTTACACTTTGAAATATTAAATTCTAACCTGTTCCGCTCACTCCACTCGACAACACTATCAATATCACGCTGCAACGCTTCACAGTCTGCGACACCATCTATACCTAAGAAAAACTTCAAATCGTCAGCGAACATAAGGCATCCAGCCGCTCTAACAACATTAGGCAAATCGTTGATCATGATTGAGAACTGGGTCTGTCCTAATGTGCTTCCTTGGCTGACTCCTGAAAGAGTGACATATGGATCTGATTGGTATCCTAGGTACTGCACAAATTGTATCCTGTTATAAAAATAATTGCTAAAAAGTTTAAGTGGATTAGGACAGAACCCAATCTCAGCGAATTTTTTTAAAAGTATGTCATTATCTACGCGATCAAAAGCCTTTCTGAGATCAAAGTATGCTGCATCTACCTGCCTATTTCGATCCATGCCGATCGTCGTGTAGTCCACAAAATTGATCAGGTTGGTAGTTGTGGACTTTCGGAAACCGTGCTGACTTTCACTCAGCGAGCATCGAATTTGCAGGGAGATACGACGATTTAGGATAGACTCAAAAACTTTACCAAATGTCGAGAGAACGGCTACAGGCGTGAAGTTCTCAATTTTCGATTTGGTCTCATTCTTAGGTATAGGAGTGACTCTAGATATTTTCCATATCGCCGGATAAATTGACGTTCTTAACGAAAGGTTATAAATATGAAGCAGTGGTATTTGAAACGCACTTACGCAATCCTTTACAAAATGGTGGTATACCGTCCGGGCTCGTGGATGAGTGCGCCTTAAGGCGCCTAATAGCATACGAGAGATCAGCTGGAGTTACGTTTCCTATCGATATGCACGTCGAACAGACGTCCGCGGCGGCATCCCGCTCGGCGGTCTCCACAGACAGGGTAGGAGCGTCTATTAAAAATACGGACTCGAAATATTTTGCGAATGCATTAGCGGCATAATCGCCAGTGACCATGCGACCTTCAATTAAAATTCGTCACAGATATTTCGGCTGACCCGCTGATCTTTCACAAATTTCCAGAAAGTTTTAGGGTCTTTGGAAATATTTTTATATTGTTATGATTGCAATAACGCCTGCTATGCAGATTACATTACAAAATATTTTTAGAAATATCTTGCTCAGTTTTCCGAATGTACAATTCGTAAGCTTCTTTACAATACAATACAAAAATTATTTATTGTTTACCAAGTAAAAGTAAATTACACTGATTAAGACTAATTATCCTATGGCAGTACAATGGGCGGTTTTATTGCTGTGTAGCGATTTCTACCAGACAACCTCTGGATGGACAGAAATAAGGGAAAAGGTAGACGGTGGTGAACAATAAATTAAATAATTATATTCAGATACATAAGTCTAATACGTGATAAATGATGATAAATAAATAAATAAATACCTTCATATATACATAATAAATATATATACTAAAGTTATACATACATAAATAACATACCTTTAAATAACACATATACAGGGTTACTGGTTAAGTCGACCTAGATCCATTAAGAGGTTATAGTTCCCATCATTTCTGACTAATTTGACTATGAAACACCCCAGCCTAAACCTAACCGTTTTTGAGATATTGGACTTAGAAGGTTTTTTAAAAAAATATGCCAATTTCTTAAGAATTGGCATTTTTTTTGTCTTCTATAGCCTTATTTTTTTTCTAATTCCGATTTTTGAGCACTAGAGAAGTTCATTTATTATTCTAAATGCAAAAAGTCCAAATATCTGAACCATAGGATTCATAGTAGAGGACTGAAAGTGTAAAAAAGAAATAAATTTATAAAAACTTTTTATTTCTTTTAGCAAATTTAAAAAAAAAATGTATGGCAGTTGCGCTGCAGATATGCTAAATAATATCTTTGTTCTATTAGCTATCCAACAAGGTATAACAAGCTAGGGGTATTATCACAATTCTTAGAAAAAACTTTAATGCGAGCGGGACAAATTGTGCAAGTGCGAGCGAGATAAATTATTCCCGGCCATTTTGTTGTTACGGTATTTATTTTTAGTCTGCTTCCGTGATTCGTCTGTAGTAGATGCGATATTTAGTGCTCTTGATTTCTTACTCGACTTGGCTTGTATTTCTTCTACGATTTGTGACTGTGCTTGTTAACTGGACTTTGATTTGTGCTTGTGATTGGAACTGTTGAAGATGGCAATCTTCACGAACGAGGAATATGCAGATATTCTGCTTTGTTACGGGTACTGCAATGGCGTATCCGCACGAGCTCTTGACGAATACATTGCACGTTATCCCGGCCGCCGAGTACCGGATGTCAGTGTCTTTGACGGAGTTTACCGGCGACTTAGAGAGACTGGCTCTGTTTCAAGGCGACGAGCAGACTTAGGCCGACCACGTGTCATTGATGATGATGAAGAGCAAGACAATGAAATAGTTCAGCGGTTTAGAGCGGATCCGACTACTTCTACTAATGCTGTTGCCCGAGAACTTGGGCTCTCACAGTGAAAAGTGTGGTTTACAGTGAATACTGCAGGCCTCTACCCCTATCACTACACGCCTGTACAAGTTATCGAAGAAGGAGATCCAGTGAGGAGGTTAGACTTCTGCAGATTTATGCTTAATGCAGATTTGGAATACCCAGCATTTTTAAGACAAATCTTGTGGACAGATGAGTCAAAATTTGATAAAGACGGTATAACAAATTACCACAATGCTCATTATTGGGCCCCGAAAGCGCAACGAAATCCTAATCAAAAGAGGACAAAAGGATCACAAAGAAGATTTAGTTTGAATGTCTGGATGGGCATTATTTCAAATCATTTAATTGGGCCTTTCTTTCTGCCTGACAATTTAAATGGAGAATTCTATGAACACTTTTTAAGAGAAAAACTACCTGATTTGTTAGACGATTTACCCCTAAATCTTATTAGACACATGAGGTTCCAACACGATGGTTGCCCTGCACACTACAGGAGAGGGGTCAGGGAATGGCTAGACCAACAGTATCCAAATAGGTGGATCGGAACAGGTGGACCCATACCATGGCCTGCGAGAAGTCTTGATCTGACCCCCATGGATTTTTATGTGTGGGGCCACATGAAGACTTTAGTCTACGAAGACAATCATCCGATTCCATCTGTTGGGGAGTTGAGACGGAAAAAAACTGCGGCAGCAAACGAAATAAGAAGAGATTTAACTACTGCTGTAGTAAAAAGTGGACTGAGACACAGAATGAGAGTGTGTGTGCGAAACAGAGGCGGTCATGTGGAACAGGACTTGTAAAACTAACAATAAATGTTGTTTTATAACTATTTGGATTGTTTTATTTCATTTTCTGACCCAGGTGATAAGTTTGATCTTAAGTCCCATTTTTTCATTTTGTCATTTTTTATCACCTGTGAGCTTTTTATTAAAGTTTTTTCTAAGAATTGTGATAAGACCCCTAGCTTGTTATACCTTGTTGGATAGCTAATAGAACAATATTTTTATATGAGATATTATTTAGCACATCTGCAGCACAACTGGAATACATTTTTTTTTAAATTTTATGAATGAAAAAAATGTTTTTATAAATTTATTTCTTTTTTACACTTTCAGTCCTCTACTATGACACCTATGGTTCAGATATTTGGACTTTTTGCATTTAGAATAATAAATGAACTTCTCTAGTACTCAAAAATCGGCATTAGAAAAAAAATAAGGCCATAGAAGACAAAAAAAATGCCAATTCTTAAGAAATTGGCATATTTTTTTAAAAAACCTTCTAAGTACAATATCTCAAAAACGGTTAAGTTTAGGCTGGGGTGTTTCATAGTCAAATTAGTCAGAAATGATGGGAACTATAACCTCTTAATGGATCTAGGTCGACTTAACCAGTAACCCTGTATAACAAAATACTTAAATATGCATCTACATATATTACACAAAATATAAACAAATAACTACAATGTTATATAGGTACTAAATAAGTAGTGATTTTTTACCATTATTTTAAAAATTCCAATAGATTTGGCACGTCTAATTTCTAGTGGTAAAGCATTCCATAGTCGTGCAGCCTGTACTGTGAAGGACTTGCTGTAGTACTGAGAGCTATGAGGGGTGATTTTAAGTTGGAGAGTGTTGGAAGAGCGTAAGGACAGATTATGGGTGACATGGAGAAACACAAAACACTTTTTTAGGTATGTAGGAGTACTGAAAACAAAGAGAATACTGTAAAGAAGATGGAGAATATGTGCATTCCGGCGAAGTCGAATGGGCAACCAATTCAATTTTTTACGAAACTCGGATATATGGTCGTACTTGCGGAGGCCATATATGAAACGAATACAAAAATTTTGTAGGCGTTCTAGTTTATCAAGCTGTTCTTGAGTTAGATCGAGATATGATATATCAGCGTAGTCGAGAATTGGGAGTAAAAGTGATTGTGCGAGCGCAATTTTAGTTGTGATAGGTAAAAATTTTTGGAGTCTTCTTAGAGAAGAAGCGGAAGCAAAGATTTTGCGGCTAGTTTCAGCGAGCTGTGGTACCCAAGATAATTTTCTATCCATGATGATACCTAGATTTTTAACTGTGGTGCTGTAATCTATAACTTGTCCATCAAAGATAACATGTGGAAGGCGAAACCAGTCAATCAAGGAAACCATTCTTGAGCTGCCAATAATAATTGCATGTGTTTTCGCCGCGCTGCTGGCAACTCGTTTAGAGGAGCCTGAGCGTATATTTGCAAATCATCTGCATAAAGATGGTAGAAAGAAGATAACTGGTGGGAAATTGAATTTATAAAAATCGAGAAAAGGAGAGGTGATAGAACGCCGCCCTGAGGTACACCTGCTCGCGTAATACACCACGATGAGAAAGTCTCATCGGGGCGTACACGCTGCCGACGTCCATACAGGTAACTACGAAACCAAGCAATAACCATTGGAGATATGTTAAGTGAACACATAAAATGCCTAGGAGTACGTCGAAATCTACGTTATTGAAGGCGTTACTAAAGTCTAATAGTGTTAAAACTGTGAGTTGTCCATTATGACCAACTGAGAACAATGTGTAAAATCTTGCGCGGTAAGGTTGATGCACCGGAGCTCAGCGAGTAGTTATGTCGCCTCCATACTCCCGACAACTATCTTCGGGCTAGGAAACATAAATTGTTTGATGTACCACGCTGTAGAACAGTGGCGCATGCGGCCTCCCCGATACCGCAATCCCTTGCTGCACTTAATGCTTTACTTGACGTTCAACTCGATTGTGATGTGCTAGCGGGCGAGTGGAACGTTGTAATGAGAGATTGTTTATATTACTGTGAGTCTGTCGCATCACAGAAACAATCTAGTATATTTAGGTAGGTCGTGACATATTAATCATATATTATATTATTACTATTATTTTTCTTTATAATTGACATTTGTATATATTATTTTTGTGATTCCTTGTTCTTCATTTTGATAATATAATTTTTGACATATTTATATTTTTGACATTAATTTTATATAATTCTTTAATAATTATCATTGTCATTAGTGTAATTCGTGTAAGCGGTACTAATTGAATAATAAATAAATAATAAAATAAATAAATTATCCATACCATGCCTTATATCATCAGTTATCTTGACCAGTGCTGAGGCAGTGCTGTGCCCTGGACGGAATCCAGATTGGAATGGGTTAAGGAGGTTATTTTTGATAATGAAGGATGTGAGCTGTTGGTGCACTTAGCGTTCAAGGAGTTTCGAGAGAAAAGGAAGGATAGAAATTGGACGGTAATCGGAGAAAGTGGAAGGATTAACTTTTTTAGGTAAAGGAATGATCTGTGCCTCTTTCCATTTGGAAGGGAACGTACCGTGGGCAATGGAATAATTGAGGATATGCTGGATAACGGGCAAAATTTCGTCGAGCACCAACATTATCATTTTTCTGGTGATGCAGTCACTGCCAGCAGCATCGGAAGAAATGGCTTGTATGTTTCTCTTAACATCAGAATCAGTTAATTGCGTGAAGACAAAAGAAGGATAGTCAGGAGTTGGAATGGATGAAAGATGAACAAGTGTTGCAGCTTTTGTAGGGCCATCAAAGTTGGCAGAATAGGAAAAGTGCTGATTAAGTGAATCAATTTTTAAATCTTTAGGAATATCGCTGTTACGAGATTTACCAACTCCTAATGATCGAAGGAATTTCCATACCTTTGAAGGATCTTCATTTTCAAGAGAACTATGAATATGTCGGCGTTGCGCGTTTCTACATTCTTTATTGCAGTGATTGCGACATTCTGTATATTTTGCTTTATTCTCATCGGTAGGATTGTACTTATACTTGGCTTTAGAAACAATTTTTTTATTCATAAGTAACCTGATGTCGGGTGTAAGCCAAGGTGCTGGTAAGTGTTTTATTTTCACTGGTCTCAAGGGAGCATGTCTATCATAAAAATTGGTAATAAAAATAATATCGTTAAAAATTGTGTCTTTAGCATCTACAGACTCGGATTAAAAACACCATACCAGTCTAAATTACGAGCATCGTGTTTCTAACTCTCTAAGTCAATACAGCCAAAATTGCGCCGCAGAAGGATTTTGGGTTTGGCTTTGGGCGGATGAATTTTGTACGAAAGATAGATTAAGTCATGATGAGAGAGGGCGTCCGCTGCGCACTGGCCATGTTTTTTACGTGTGTTGGAGAAGAAACGAGCATCAGGTCGAGAAGAGATGGGGTGGAATTGGGGGGATTATGTGTAGCAGTTAATGGTAGGATGGTAAGATTGTTTGCCCTGACTGTAGATTCAAAGGAGATTGTGCGGGAATCTTGCTTAAGCAAACATGTGTTAAAGTCACCCATGATAATAGAATGATCGTAAGAAGGGGTTAGATCTTCTAAAAGCCTTTGAAAAGAAGAAAAAGAAACTAATTTTGCAGGAGGGTGAGTAATATACGCCAAGGAGTACTTTTGTGTGCGAGAGTATAACTTCCAGAAAAAGATGCTCACCCGAGTTGGGAGGTGGTGGCTGTGTTGACATACTTAATATGGAATACGAGATATGTGTTCGGAGATAGATGGCAAAACCATCACCACGACTGCTCTTGCGATCATTACGAATAAGTGTGAATCCAGGTAAGGCATACAATTTTGAAGGAAGGTACGGTTTTAACCAAGATTCGGATACCAGGATCGCATGGATTTGAGAATGTTCGAAAGACGCCAACATATCGGAAAAATGCGCCGGATTGCTTTGAGCGTTGACGTGAAAAACATTAACATTTTTAGAAATATCGACCAACACGGAATCGATAAAATTTGACAGGTTCGGAATACTACTGTAGTAGGTACATGATGCGATACGTGCCTACATGAGACTATGCGGTCGTAGATAGCTAAGAGAAACGATGATTCAGATCTAGGCCAGCACGTCTCTTCCGACAACCTCTGTTACATGTATCAAGCACGTACTAACTAAGATAAGTACCCATTGTTGTAGTATATAAGAGATGTATAATATAAGGAAGTCTAAATACAGTCTTAATACACGATGGAACGTTAAAGGATATAACACCTCTTTCATTTGGTGGCTCCAGCAGCCACCATCCCTTCATGGCGACCGTGACTGAGAGCCCTACATATGGAAAATACTTTAATTAGCAACGAGAAGATTTTTTTCCCGACGAAGATTTATATGAAGAGTGAAAAAGCAATAAACGAAGATTTATTATGAAGAATGAAAAATAATTTTGCGGCGATTACATGTGAAGATAGAATAAAATATTTAAATATTATTTGAAGATTATGAATGGGAATTAGTGTTATTACGCACGAAGAAATACGAAAGAGACGAAAACGGGATCAAAGGATCGGAGTCCAGGGTATAGCCCGGCCCAAACGCAAGACGTATGCAGCAGTGTGATTATGAATATGAAGAAAAAGGAAATTGACGACGTCTGTGTATTTTCATGTGCTAGAAAATAAGTTAAAGCCGTGAGTATTGTTGTAGGAGAGATTTTGAAGTGTATTTTTTATTTATATATTTTTTGGTGTTTATTCTCATTTTTTAAAATGGAGAAATTTGTTTTAGAAACTGCTATTGCCTTGTTGCCAGTAATGACTGGACAAGAGCATATTACGAGATCTTTAATAGACAATGTTGAATTTTATAGCAGTATGATCAACGAAAATTCTCATAAATTTTTAATCGATTTTGTGTTAAAAACTAGAATAACTCGAATAGCAAAATTTTATTTACAATCGTGTTATGAGAATGTTGAATGCTTACTCAGCGATATGAGAACACACTTATTACCGAAAAAATGTCCAATAGCCTTACAAACACAACTTTTTCATTGTAGACAAGGGAACAAATCAATTGAAGTTTTTGGAAAAGAAATAGAGGAATTATTTTACGAGTTAACTATGGCTCAGTCAGATGGCGACAAAAATAAGTTCAATATATTACGCTCAGATTCAAAATGGCAAAATCGTAGTCACTTCGTAAAATGCGAATAATTCGAAAAGTTGCTATTCTATTTACGTGAAATAAAAAGTATTATAAAAAAAAACTATGTTTTATTTGATTATTTGGCAATATAAGTATATTCTTCTAAAATACTATATATTTTTCAGGTGCTAACTTATCTTTGTGAAAACGTTCTCCATGACGAAAAGATAAGGTCACTGCTCAGGTGCATTGGCTCTAACTGTATGGATTGAGTTCTCTATACAGGAACACTAAAATACTCTTCGCTTCCTTGTATACTTTTAGTCTGTGCATTCTTTCGATATTGAGTAATAGGTTATAGAAGCACAGCCTCGACAATCACGAATATAATATGACAATTTTGGAAAAAATATAACTTTTTTATTTTTGCATTCTATTTTTTGTGTTTGTTATTTATAGCATGATAATATATCCATCTCTCTTTGTCTCATACATTCTACAGATGAAAAATATGAAACATCGCTAATATCATGCAAAAACTAAGAACTGGAACGCGCGGATACATGTGTCCTGTTACCGGTGAATCAGGTTGAACAAATGACGATACGAAGATTTGCTGACGGTCTTAACAATAGCCACATACAAATTATATTAATATCAAGACAATTTCAATATTTAAAAGATGCCATACAGACAGCATTAGATGAAAATATGATGTTTTATTTGAAAAGGCAAAATAATTATCAACGCCGATATTACAATTATCATAATTACAATCATGTTAACCCTAATGTAAAATCATTCCCATGTAAAAAATATAATTCAAAAAATATGAGGAATTCAAATCAAACATCATGTGACGCAGGGACATCACCCAGGCCCAGTAGCCCAAGCACAAACGTTTCGATAGTCCGTAACGTAATCGTATCGAGTTCCCCGTACGTTTACGCAGGAGGCGATGGTTGACAGTACGACGCATCGTTTGCTGGCTAACGTGAACTCGATAGGATTACAAAAGTGACGTCATCCAGCGTAAATCACAACAATCATACCTTTTTTCTAAGACCTAACAACTCATTCCAAAAGAGGTTTTAATTCTTATTTAGCCTATAAAAATTCTTCTCACTGAGCAAGTAATATTAAGAGTTGGCACGGACCTTGTTGCTTTGAAACTCAGATTTGAAGTTATTTTATACCAACCATTACAAATGAAAACTATATTTCCAACACAATAATAGTGACATTTGTGAGTGTTGTACTACTGATTCCCTAAAATCGATTAGTTACAATGAAATCGATTCCATTATAATCGATATAGCAAAAAATGGTAGATAAGTTAGGTTTATAAAATTTATGTTGACGAAATATAAAATAAAACAAATATTTCACACAGATGTATTATTCAAAATAATCAAAATATTTTATCGATATATAATATGCGATATATCTTCGCTAGTATCGAAAACCGTATTATTGAGGTCTGTATACATAGTTCCAAAGTAATTTGTGTACTACATCTTTACAATACATATTTTTTTAATTTTCATTGTACATAACAGTTTTCAATATATAATACTTATTTTTTAACTATATGTAAAAGTAAAAAATACTGCACGTAAGTTGCACTAGTCAACTTGTCATCAACTGTTAACAATTATTATTATTTGTAGTTCAATCATAAAATGTAGTTTTGACGCACCTTTTTTAGTTATATATAGACTGTAGACTTTTAAAAACTTTTTTGGTGTAGGTAGTTGAATTATTTAGATATTTAATTTAATCTTGCAGCTGATCTATTTCATTTGTATTGCAAGAAGCTTCTTCTGCACTGTTTTGTTTTATTTATTGATTCAATTAATATTTTCTGTGTAACATATGCATATCTGAAATTACAAAAAAAGTTTATTTAACTGCACTCGAAAGTTGGTTAATTTTAAAATCAAACAATTTAGAGTATAGTATTATAAGTATTTAAATAATTGGGATTGTATGTTGATACACATGTTGATTTTTATATAGTATTGAGGTGACATAGTACCTTAAATCTCATGCCATAGCTTTATCGATTCAGCATTTACTTTGAAAGTATATAAGCGACGGAGTTTTGTTTAAACGACCTGAAAAAAAACAACTCAGATTATTGTCACAAGCATAGATATGACGTTAATTACACTATTTATTATTAATTGTATAATATTTAGGTCGATTTACATATGTTAGATAATTAAATATTGCTCTAGCCGTTCAGTTAGCAAGTACTGTGCCAGTTATGTAGAGAAAAATTGATAATACCTGGTGTTACAAAATGCGTTTGAGCTGAAGATGTAAATAACAGCCCCTTAAATACACAGGTTAAGTTTCGTGGCATAATAAAACATTCCGCATGATGGTTTATGATCACCAGCATCGAATATGATATTTCCTAATTTATTGACACTATGAAAAAGTATATGTACCCATACCACTGACATTATAAAAAATCGATACTAAAAAGGTATCGATACTTTCCTTGACCAACACTAAACTTACTTTACGTTACGTAAATATTTGTAATTTATATACGAATATATGTAATTACAGCAATTCGCATGATAACACATACCTACTTAAATTACAATAAAAACCAAGCGATCATTAGCTCTGAAACAATAAAGTAATTTCAATGACATATTTTCATCAACTCACCGGTTCTGGATCTCATGGAAATCTATTGTTTAAACATTTTTATTTGTGTTTCGACACCACAGACTTCGCACTTTCTTTACGATTTCCGTATTGTATTGATGTTCACAATGAAATATTAACATTTTTGAATAAAATGTATCTGAGGTGATATATTTACAATCACATACATCACATACATTATGACATAGAGAAATGTAATATACCGAAAAAAATATGATTAGTCTATAGCCATGACAGTCCAGTTGAGTCGTCAAGGTGACAATGACATCGTATTTGGTAATTTTGGACAGAAATCGGTGCACCTGCAATACTTTACCTTATTTTAAGGTTGGTGACGCTGGACTGGTTCCTCTACGATTGATATTCGTCAAATTTAGCTTTTTATTTGGTGAAAACCAAACATACTTTTTTTCCGGTATATTACTTTCCTCTATGAGTTACTTGCTCAGTGAACCAAATTTTATTGTAACATCATTAGAGGTATTAAAATAAAACATTATATATAAATTATGAGCTATAAATTCTCAAGCCAAGAATCTACGCCACCGATAATTTACCTAGTATATGAATTACAAACAGCTACTATCAGAATTTACACCTTTAAACAGAGGAAGGAGTCTACAGAAACCCTGAAGGGCCGCCAGCCGGCGTGAAGTGTATTTTGCGCTAAATTTTATGGTGTTTCAGCAGAAAAACAGGCTATTGAGTTCAAGCAGTGTACCTATTCCATAAGTTCTAATTTTTATATTGTTATGATTGCAATAACGCCTGCTAAGCGGATTACATTACAAAATTACAAATATACGATAGGAAAAATTTAAGTCATGTGCGGGATTCGAACCCGCGTCCATCCGCCCCTTTAGCCGGGGCATGCTCTAACCAATTGAGCTAACATGACATGACGTCATAACTCGAATTTTTCCTATAGTTCATTAACCATCGTATTGGGATGGAAGTTCTAATTGTTCACTAAAGGTGATTCCCGACAGAACTTTCGTCTCCAGCGGTATTTTACCGTCTGTTCTGAGAAAGAAGAATGCTGTGAAAACCTGGAGCGCGTAGTAATGTACCTACCTAACAGATTTGCAAAGACAAGCCACGTAGCATTTCATGAATGCGCCGTTACTACAAATAGGGAGTGCTGTGACTTGTAACCGTCTAGGCTTGGTGTTGTTTTAAGTTCATATTAATTTTAGGATAAATAAAGTGTTTATTTTGTAATAGTCAGCTTATGGTTGGATTTTTTTTTTTTGAATTATGATTGTGTCTGTTATTACATTACCAAAAATAAATAAAGAAATTACTTAACTGTTGGTATAGTTTTGTCTTTTTATTCATCTACTTTCCTTTATTTTTAAGGAATAGTGTGGCAAAAGAGCTTGATATCGAACTTACCTAGCCAATAAGATCAGAGGGGGAAGAAAAATGCTTCTCATGGCACTGCTTTGAGTTCGCACTCACCTTCTCCCAATAGTCTTTTATGCGCCACCAATAGGAGCACACATTCATCCATCTCATCATCACTGTTGTATGCTCAATGCGTGGCAACATCCCACTCACACCGACCTAAGTAGTGGCATGCTGCCACGAATTTTGTCTTAGTCGCGGTTCACGACATCCAACAAGAGATCCTATTATCCCTAAGCCACGAACTGTTCGGTATATACCAATAAATGAAACGCACAATTGCACTTCGTTTATTTTTATTAAGAACCAAAAGTCCAATTCAACACAGCTTCTACGATTCACATTAAAATCTTCTTCTTCGTAGTGGTTAGAATGTTGGCATGAGCATGGTCATCACCTATGAGTTCGTAGGTAGTTAGTCTGCCCCGTGGGGTGCCGGGTTAGAATTGTACCTCCCCGTGGGTGTCGTAAAAGGCGACTAAGGGAATAATTATACAGGAAGGTGGGCAGCAGCGCCTTCTAAAGAACTACTATCTTACACTGCGATCCCCAAGCCGCCTGCCAAGCGTGGGGATTATGGCAAATACCCCCATAATAGGGGAGGCTGTGTTCAGCAGTGGACGATCCGGCTGATACAGTAGTCTGACAATCCGTTGGTATTCCTTTCGTTTCGCTGCCTGTGTTCCTCTGGTGCATTTGTTGACGGCTTTGGTTGATCTTGAAATATTGAATGGATAGGTGATCTTCTGTGAGCCTTATTGTTTTCAATTTGACCATGCACAATGAAGAATTTCATATCAACATTATTGCGCCGCAAGACATATCCAACGAGCGAAATTGGTGTAAATGTGGGCTGGAACGGTGGAATATGGACGCTGTTTGATGCAGAGTTTTGGAAAATGCCCTGAATTGGGTTCATCGTATATTAGCATCACTTCCCTCCAGTTCCATAAATTAATGAAAACCTACTTTGTGCCTGGTAAACGAAATGGTACATTACTACTTCTAATCTTGCTGCCATGTTTGTAACTCTTTTCGTAGGTAAATTATGAATGAACAAACACATTAATAACATGAATTTTCGAAGTTTAATCACAATTGTATACATACGTTATGTCAGCCATCTGACTCAAAATTTCTCAGTGACATAACATTCATAGATTTTTGACAGACCCTCGATAGCCAGCCTTCGAGCTTACTTTAGAATTAGGTTCGTGCTCGCGATTTCATACAAAACTTTTTACGTGGCAAAACGTTCACGTTAAAATCTCGACACGTTAGTTGTCAAAACCCTTTTTTCTGCCAAAATTTAGTTCCTTTTACGCACTGTAGAGGCGCTGAACAAATCCTATACAAAATGGTGACATTTCGATACGTTTACGAAACGGTTACGATTTCGCAAGTTATTCGTGCTTGGGCTACAGGTGCCAACCGTTGTCGTATTCACGCACATCGGACTGCAATGATGTTTTGCGCGATCAGCGTATTGAGCAGCCCACTAACTCACAGTCGAATAAGGAAAGTTATGAAAATGATATTGTATGCGATATGTCAATTTTGTTTTCTGAAAACATGTCTGAGGAATATGAAAAAGAAAAATTTACGGATTTGACAGTTTTGAGTTCTAATAATGTAAGACCTGATCAATCCTCAGTTATAAGCTATCTACGACCGCATTGTAATTTATATGTGTATTTTGCAATATAAGCAAATAGCTGAAGGTCGGCATTAGAAACAATTATGTAATGTTCATATCATGTACATAGTATCAGCAAATAGCTGAAGAAGGTCAACATAATGTAAAAATAAAGTTTATTGTCTAATGATTTACTGAGCAAGTTAATATAAAAAGAAAGCTAATTCATATGAAAAAATAATGTTGCCATTTTGATTTCACGGCAAAGGTTGTTGCCTTGCATGGCAAATATAATAATATGAGCTATAAGAAATAGTTTCATTTTCTGTAAGGGAGTTGGGGATTTCTCAGAAGCCTTCCGCACATTTGGTGCATTTGATTTATTTTTTTAGAAGGCAGAGCTTCACCTTTGCCTTTGTAAGAGAACTGGTTAACAACGCATTAATATAATGCATGTCAGCGCCAAAGAAAATAATGATAGAAAATATATAAAATGGTGATAAGCTGACGAAATTTATTTTGAAGCTTTTCTTATTACGCTTGTTCTCAATGTAATTTTGACCTAAAAATGATTGAAGATATGCTTCGGTCATTTTATTATTATAATGTAACGCTTCTCAAGTTAGACAGATCATTAATAAGTGATTTCTAAGTATAAAATAGGAACTTATTATAAATGTATTGTTATGTGTTTTTTTGTTTATTTATTACTAGACTGCGTTACTTGAGTTAGATGGAACTTGTAAAATATTAATTCAATCAAAAAAAAAAAAAAAGGTTGATGATGTAGTAGGTACATGATGCGATACGTGCCTACATGAGACTATGCGGTCGTAGATAGCTAAGAGGAACGATGATTCAGATCTAGGCCAGCACGTCTCTTCCGACAACCTCTGTTACATGTATCAAGCACGTACTAACTAAGATAAGTACCCATTGTTGTAGTATATAAGAGATGTATAATATAAGTTAAGGAAGTCTAAATACAGTCTTAATACACGATGGAACGTTAAAGGATATAACACCTCTTTCATTTGGTGGCTCCAGCAGCCACCATCCCTTCACTACAAAAACTGTCTGATGAACAAATGGAATGAAAATCATCACTAACTGATTGTGATTCATACATTTACAATACTATACTATAATATATATATATATATATATATATATAAACCTAACTCTATAAAATACTAACAAATACAATACGTATATAAAAATATAACGATATTATATATATATATATATATATATATATATATATAATATCGTTATATATATATACTTATTGGTGGCTGACCACCCGCCAGCTGTGTCTATACAATAAATACACCAGATTATTCAAATAGAAAACAAAACACTCAAAAGGTAAAGAAAATAGAAAAATAATGCATAAAAATATTAAGACAATTACAAAGGGACAGCAGAAAAATCAAGCAATCCATCAACTTAAGCAACACATCATAACTTCTTCTTCTTTTCATAAATGGACATTATACCATAATGACAGTTAGTGACAACTGACAACATAACATTGACATTTACAGTTAGGTACTCAATAATCGTTGAATGAATGTCATACTTCGTATGGCGTATCGATTCTTTGTCAATTATTTTAGCAAAACGAAATTAAAATTGTGAAATATTTATAAAGTGATTGGACGGTGCAAAGCAGAACATATTTATTTCGATTCGTAAAAAATGTGTATCTAGTGTCGACTGTAAATAACTGTACCTAATAGAATTACTTCCTGGCTGCTGCACGCCTGGATTTAGCCGGTGCCGCGGCCTCCTTCGCTGCGATGGGCTCCTTTGTTGCCGTTGGTTTTGAGGCCAAATTTGGAATACCATCGAGGTCTTCCTGACTCAAGACGCGATGTCGGGATCCGTCTGAACCGAAGACAAAAACATTGCCCTCCCTCGTCCAACACTTAGCGATGCCAAAGCGCTGTCGTGCAGCCATGAATACTGTGTGCCGAGTCTTTGTTAAAAACTCCGAGAGTGTGACTCCAGATCCCTTCAAATTGGTCTTGGCTGTCCAAATTTTGTCGCGAACTGAAACATCCTGAAGCTTACACAAAATGGGTCTTGATTTGGCGGTGTTTCCTGTGCGGCCCATCCTGTGGCATCGGCTTATGTCACTCACGGAAAACGACGCCTGTTTCAGCTGCTCCTTAAAAATTTGTTCAGTGACTTCAGCCACTGCTTCTTTTGGGTTCTCAGGCACCCCATGTATTAACAGAATCTTGCGTCTGTTATGCATTTCTTGCCAGTCTGCTTCCTTTGCCAGGCATTGAATTTGCTCTTGAAGTGAGCGCAAGGCCTTACAAACAAAGTCCTTGAAGGCAGCATATTCTACTGCCAAAGCTTCAGTGTCAGAAGACGGTGCAGCTTTCTGGAGTTTACCTTCAAAACTGTCCATACGTTTGAAAAAAGAATCCATAAGGTGTTGAACAGATTCATAGGTGTTGGCATCCATCTTGTGAAATATATGAGTTTAAGTGTACAGCAACAGAAAAATTAAAAAAACTTGTGATGTGAAGTGATTTAGCTTAGGATAACACAGTTTGGCAGGTGGGGCCTCTTATTTATTGATATTATACATGAATTATTGGGGCCATGGGGACCGGGAGCTCATCGTATTTTCCAAAATCTATCAGAGCGCTTGGTCGATGCGACGCGTGATCAAAATGCTGGCACCTATTTGGCTCAAAAAATAAGCATTGCAATTCAACGGGGCAATGCTGCCAGCATGCTGGGCACGCTGCCAACTGATAGTGGGCTAGAGCATTTGGACTCCCTATGAGTCCAAATGCTTTTACTGTAGTAGCTGTAGTATTGTAGTAGCTGTACTGTTGTATGTAGTTTGTAGTATTTGTTTAATAAAGGCATATCGCCAATTGTAAAAAAAATACATGAATTAGTAACCAAAACGCAGTATTTATATTTTTTATGAATAATTAAATGATGTGATCTAAAATTACTTGTGATTATTTGGCCTACCCACAGAGAAATCTTTAATGAGTTGTTTTGTATGTTGTCGATAATATTTAAACATTTTAAGATTAAATTCTTTACCAAGCTCCCTATACTTTTTCAAGTGAAAATATTTATATTTTAAATTACGAATTATTTCTGTCGTAAAGCAAGTTGGGTAGGTACTGAACAAAGTTGAATATACGTCTTTTTTTAAAGGAACGTAGTTGTTCAAAGATAATCTAATTTTTTCATACAATAAATCTACCGCGTTATCGACATTTTCGATTTTTATAATTTCATCCCGATTTAGACGAAAACGATTACAATAGTTGAGTCATATCAAACCGTATCCGAATCTGTATCCGTAACCGTATCGTACAAATAGATTTCACTACTATCATGTAGCATCATAAAATGTAAAAAAAAATATATATAAATTAATTATATAAAATACAAAGTAATGTCAAAGCTAAAATTAAAAAATAGCATAATATTATTGTCATAATAAAGCCAACTAAAAATTAAATATAAAATTCATCATCCTCATTTGTGTTCCGTGCATTCATCTCACAGTACTCCAAGAACTCTGACAAAATATCCTTCCATTCATCCGCAACGCAAACATATCACATTCAGGCATCTTGGTCCAGAAACGATTGAAGTGGCTAAGAGTGTGTTGGATACGGGAATGACTGTGCGCCGCCGTTCTTCACAAGGGGACTGAAAACAGCGGATGACGACCGCGACGAGTGCAACTACCTGGACAGGGAACAAAAAGCCGCGATAACTTAATCAGCAGGTTTGGTGCATCGATACTGCCATGAAGTATCTTGCACATTATAACCATTTGGTGATAATGGCGCCGGACCTCCAAAGAGTTATATCCCAAGCAGCCTAGGAAGAAACTCGTTGGGTACATACAATACATACACATGTAAGGCCCAAATCTCCGTTTATAAAGAGAGCGGAGATATGCTTTTTGAACCTTCTCTATTAAGTTTGTGTATGTTCCCTCATGTGGATTCCACACGCATGAGCTAGCTTCGAGTTTACTGCGGACAAGTGCTTCAAAGAGTAATCGAGTCACGTAGGTACCTTTAAAATCTTTAGAGTATCACGAATCCCAATCTTCTGGCTTATGGCTTATGGCTATAATATGATTATTGAAAGTTAACTTACAGTCAAAGGTGACATCCAAATCTTTTATGCTAGCTGTCCTACTGATATCGTGTGATTCTAAGTGGTATTTATATTCAAATGGGTATTAATACGTCATAGCGTGGCACTTGTGCAGGTTAAATTGAATTTCATTTTTGATGCTCCATTCATGAATCGCATCCACGTCCTCCTGAAGGTGCAGGCAGTCCTTGGACTCTATCTCAATCGCTAGCTTTAAGTCATCATCATTTAGTAAGCATTTTGAGTGCTTGATGATAGAAGAGAGATCATTTATCAGCAATACGAAAATTAGAGGCCCGAAGATAGATCAAGACTGATCCCTGATAGCGTATGGTAAGGGTGTGAGTCGAAGACACCCACCCGATCGAATTCTCTACGATCTTTTAGGTAGTTGGCAACTAACTTGAGAAGTCTCGGCGTGAAACTCAAAGCACTTAATTACGCAAGCAAGACATTTCTTTATTGCATACCAACAAGTGTTTTACTTTCTTGTCAAATGACAGAAAAGCAATCGGTACCGTTGCGCCTAAAGATGTCCCAATCCAAGCGGCAAAAAAAAAAAAAAAACATCGCACCAAACTGTTACTTCTGTAGTTATCAAATTGGTTTTGGGTTGTTATTGTAGTGCATGGATTAGATTTCATAGATCCATGTTGTAGTGCCATTCGCTTGCACTTTGCTTGTGTTGAGGATATTTTTTTTGAGACGGCCTTTTGGAAATTAATTTTGAATTCTCTTGTATTCTCAGTTGGCTGAGTGAGAAAAAGTGGTGTGAATACGACTAAATTCCTGCCCCATTCCCCGACTCTGACTAAAAATTGACTCCATGAGTTTGATCTTTGATTTAGACCCCGTGCCACAGATCCCGAAGAATGCATCGCCAGAAAACAAATTGTAAGGATAATTCAGCATATCATTTGTTAGGTTAGTTTTAACTTTAACTTTAGTTCCGCGAAACGAAGACCAGTATCCGTCCATCCAAAAGGGCTTTCCAACAGATGAGTTTTCCTCCCACTGCACTCACATAATTTCCTACTGGAACGATTCCTGGGCGATACATCTCCTATCGGTAAATTATAATAAGGCTTGTTGCCAGAACAGGTTATTTACTGGAAGGTCATACGATAGAAATGTTTTCTTATTATGTCCATCTGATGGGTTTTCTTTGTAAAAAGAATTGTCCTCAAAAATAAGGAACTGCCACCGCGCGGGGTAGGAACTGGTTAGATAGTAGGTAATTAAAACCTTGAGTAGGGGGCCTATACGAAAGAGTTTCCCAAACACAAAGGAGGTACTTAATTTAGGCAACTAAAATGTATGTGTACACACCATAGCTTTCTCCACCATCTCCCGTATGGAGTCTCTCCTTTGCGGAGGCCGCGGTGCGGTCACCTTTCACGCACGTCACAAAATCTCACGTAGTAAAACAGTTATTCAAGGAACATATGATGATGCACTTGTATTATAAACACGGTGCGGTGATGCGACAATATTTGGACTTATTTAAATGATGAATGTGTGAGATTTGTCAAGATAGAGAGCATTTAGCTATAATATAGGCTCATTAAATTATAAGATGTTTGTCAGGTGGTGATGCCATAATCTAGTCTTAGCTTAATGTAAAGTAAATAAGTACTACTAGTTCAGTACTTAACTAATCTAACTTACTAGGTTTTCTACGCAAAAGGGAATCATAAGGAAATCTCAAAAGACAACATTTATAGGAACACATACAACACTTTAATAAGAATAATACATCATTAGGGTCACATAGATTACTTCAAAGGTAATATTGTATAGTCACATTCCACAGCGATAATATAATAAACAGGGCAAACCATTTTGGAAGCCAACAAACATAGACTCACACACAACACGTGAATATAGTTATGTTATATTAAATAAAATAAGACAGGATGGTTCGTCATTGGCTAGTCTAGAATGAATACAGATTATAAAGGGTTTCAGTATGGCGGTTATTAAAAATGACAAATATCAACAAGTTTTAGAATATTCTACAATTACATAATGAGTAACTTCTCGTAACTTATTTACTTAAGAGAATGTAAGCTTAACAAATATATGATTCTAACAAATGCAAATAATTTACGCCTCTACCGCGTCATGTCAAAGTGCTGATGACATTTACACGACAAATTTATATTTGTCGGAGTGTAGCAGTTAGTTTGATACGAGAATGGCAACACTATGATTTACCGACGTTATTCTAGTCTGTGGTCGCTTCTAGTCTATAGTCGTTTGAGATACTGTAACGGTGACTCAAAGCTTACGTCACAAGACACTGCAGTTAACAAGTCAGTCTTATACTAGCCGCCGATGAGATGATGAGGATGAGGATGAGGACCTAACTATGGAGTGAAACAGTTAACATTGATAGTGATGACCGTGATCAGTGTGCATCAGTAATGAAGATGACAGCAGTTCATTGAGGAGTATACTCTGAAGACGACATAGACGTGATACGCTATTGCACTCATGTCATAGTGATGATGAATTATAAACAGAGTGTGATTGTACACGCACAGAATGTTCCGCGAGGCGAGGACTGGAATGGCTATAGGGGGTGGACGAGGGACATTTCATAAACTGTGGATTGAGGAATAAACCAAGTGCTTAAGTGATATGTGTCTTCTCTTTTGCACGAAACCCATGTACGCCCACGTTATGATAGCTCTGCCATTAAACCAGATGATGTCGAGAAGAAAGGCTTACTTACTACGTATATCTCCGACATGATAACTAATATTAAAAAATTACAAATATACGTTATATTAATAATAAATATAATCGTAAATTTATTATTAATACATTTTATATTTTTTAAATTATATAATTTAAGATTCGAACCCGCGTCCATCTACCCCTTGAGCCGAGGTATACTCTAACCAATAGAGCTAACATGACATGACGTAATAACTCAAATCTTTCATATCGTGATTTAACCACCGTATTGGGATGGAGCACATGATTTAAATTTTTCCTATCGTATATTTGTAATTTTGTATTGTAATCCACATAGCAGGCTTTATTGCAAACATAACAATATTAAAATGTTAAATAATAGTTTTAATCAAATCAAAAAATTAATCAGCATTGATTTACCTAATCAACATTTGTTTTGTCGACGCAAGTCAAATACTCGTAAAACCATCATCTGTAGCCCAAGCACGAATAAATTGCGAAATCGTAACCGTTTCGTAAACGTATCGAAATGTCACCATTTTGTATAGGATTTGATCAGCGCCTCTACAGTGCGTAAAAGGAACTATATTTTGACAGAAAAAAAGGTTTTGACAACTAATGTGTCGAGATTTTAACGTGAATGTTTTGTCACGTTAAAAGTTTTGTATGAAATCGCGAGCACGAACCTAATTCTAACGTAAGCTCGAAGGCTGGCTATCGAGGATCTGTCAAAAATCTACGAATGTCATGTCACTGAGAAATTTTCAGTCAGATGGCTGAAGTAACGTATTCAATTGTGGTAAAACTTCGAAAATTCTTGTTATTATTGTGTTTGTTCATTCATAATTTACCTATGAAAAGAGTTACAAACATGGCAGCAAGATTAGAAGTAGTATTGTACCATGTCGTTTACCAGGCGCAAAGTAGGTATTTATTAATTTATGGCACTGGAGGGAAGTGATGCAAATGTACGATGAACCCAATTCAGGACATTTTCCAAAACTCTGCATCAAACAGTGTCCATATTCCACCGTTCCAGCCCACATTTACACCAATTTTGCTCGTTGGATATGTCTTGCGGCGCAATAATGTTGCTATGAAATTCTTCATTGTGCATGGTCAAATTGAAAACAATAAGGCGCAAAGAAGATCACCTATGCATTCAAGATTTCAAGATCAACCAAAGCTGTTAACAAATGCACCAGAAGAACACAGGCAGCGACACGAAAGGAATACCAACGGATTGTCAGACTAACTACCTACGAACTCTGAGGTGAAGACCATGCTCACGCCAACATTCTAACCGCTACGAAGAAGAAGATTTTAATGTGAAACGTAGAAGCTGTGTTATTGGACTTTTGGTTCTTAATAAAAATAAACGAAGTGCAATTGTGCGTTTCATTTATTGGTACCTATATAACGAACAGTTCGTGGGTTAGGGATAATAGGATATCTCGTTGGATGTTGTGAAACGCGACTAAGACAAAATTCGTGGCAGCATGCCACTACTAAGGTCGGTGTGAGTGGGATGTTGCCACGCATTGAGCATACAACAGTGATGATGAGATGGATCAGTGTGTGCTTCTATTGGTGGCGCATAAAAGACTATTGGGTGGCGAACTCATAGCAGGGCCGTGAGAAGCATTTTTCTTCCCCCTCTGATCTTATAGGCTAGGTAAGTTCGATATCATGCTAGTTTGCCACACTATTCCTTAAAAATAAAGGAAAGTAGATGAATAAAAAGACAAAACTACACCAACAGTTAAGTAATTTCTTTATTTTTGGTAATGTAATAACAGACACAATCATAATCCAAAAAAACAAAACCAACCATGAGCTGACTAATACAAAATAAACGCTTTAATTATCCTTAAATTAATATGAACTTAAAACAACACTAAGCCTAGACGGTTACAAGTCACAGCACTCTCGATTTGTAGTAACGGCGCATTCATGAAATGCTACGTGGTTTGTCTTTGCAAAACTGTTAGGTAGGTACATTACTACGCACTCCAGGTTTTCACAGCATTCTTCTTTCCTAGAACAGACGGTAAAATACCGCTGGAGACGAAAGTTCTGTCGGGAATCACCTTTAGTGAACAATTAGAACTTATAGAATGCACTGCTTGAACTCAATAGCCTATTTTTCTGCTGAAACACCATAAAATTTTGCACAAAATACACTTCAAGCCGGCTGGCGGCCCTTCAGGGTTTCTTGAAACTCCTCCCTCTGTTTAAAGGTGTAATAGTAGCTGTTTGTAATTCATATAGTAAATTATCAGTGGCGTAGATTCTTGGCTTGAGAATTTATAGCTCATAATTTATATACTTATGTTTTATTTTAATACCTCTAATGATGTTACAATAAAATTTGGTTCACTGAGCAAGTAACGCATAGAGAAAAGTAACATACCGGAAAAAAATATGTTTGGTTTTCACCAAATAAAAAGCTAAATTTGACGAATATCAATCATAGAGGAACCAGTCCAGCGTCACCAACCTTAAAATAAGGTAAAGTATTGCAGGTGTACCGATTTCTGTCCAAAATTACCAAATACGATACGAGTCATTGTCACCTTGACAACTCAACTGGACTGTCATGGCTATAGACTAATCATATTGTTCCCGGTATATTACATTTCTCTATGTCATAATGTATGTCATGGCACTTAGTAAATATATCACCTCAAATACATTTTATTCAAAAATTTTAATATTTCATAGTGAACATCAATACAATACGGAAATCGCAAAGAAAATGCGAAGTCTGTGGTGTCGAAACACAAATAAAAATGTTTAAACAATAGATTTCCATGAGATCCAGAACCGGTGAGTTGATGAAAATATGTCATTGAAATTACATTATTGTTTCAGAGCGTAATGATCGCTTGGTTTTATTGTAATTTAAGTAGGTATGTGTTATCATGCGAATTGCTGTACTTACATATATTTGTATATAAATTACAAATATTTACGTAACGTAAAGTAAGTTTGTGTTGCTCAAGGAAAGTATCGATACCTTTGTAGTATCGATTTTTTATAATGTCAGTGGTATGGGTACATATATTTTTTTATAGTGTCAATAAGTTAGGAAATATCATATTCGAAGCTGTTGATCATAAACCATCACGCGGAATGTTTTATTATGCTACGAAACTTAACATGTGTATTTTAGGGACTGTTATTTACATCTTTAGCTCAAAAGCATTTTGAAACACCAGGTATTATCAATTTTTCTCTACATAACTGGCACAGTACTTGCTAACTGAACGGCTAGAGCAATATTTATTATCTAACATATGAAAATCGACCTAAATATTATACAATTAATAATATATAGCGTAAATAACGTCATATCTATGCTTGTGATAATAATCTGAGTTGTTTTTTTTCAGTTCATTTAAACAAAACTCCGTCGCTTATATACTCTCAAAGTAAATGCTGAATCGATAGAGCTATGGCATGGAATTTAAGGTACTATGTCACCTCAATACTATATAAAAATCAACATGTGTATCAACATACAATCCCAATTATTTAAATACTTATAATACTATACATTGTTTGATTTTAAAATTAACCAACTTTCGAGTGCAGTTAAATAAACTATTTTTGTAATTTCAGATATGCATTATGTTACGCAGAAAAATATTAATTGAATCGATAAATAAAACAAATCAGTGCAGAGGAAGCTTCTTGCAATACAAATGAAATAGATCAGCTGCAAGATTAAATTAAATATCTAAATAAATCAACTACTTACACCAAAAAAGTTTTTAAAAGTCAACAGTCTATATATAATTAAAAAAGGTGCGTCAGAAATACTACATTTTATGATTGAACTACAAATAATAATAATTGTTAACAGTTGATGACAAGTTTACTAGTGCAACTTACGTGCAGTATTTTTTACTTTTACATATACGACAGTTAGAAAATAAGTATTATATATTGAAAACTGTTATGTACAATGAAAAATATGTATGGTAAAGCTGATGTTCTAGTACATAAATTACTTTGGAACTATGTATACATACCCCAATAATACGGTTTTCGTTTTATTTTATTTTATATTTCCTTAACATATATTTTATAAACCTAACCTTCTTACCATTTTTTCCTATATCGATTATAATGGAATCGATTTCATTGTAACTAATCGATTTTAGGGAATCAGTAGTACAACACTCACAAATGTCATTAGTATTGTGTTGGAAATATAGTTTTCATTCGTAATGGTTGGTATAAAATAACTTCAAATCTGAGTTTCAAAGCAACAAGGTCCGTGCCAACTCTTAATATTACTTGCTCAGTGAGAGGAACTTTTATAGGCAAAATAAGACTTAAAACCTCTTTTCGAATGAGTTGTTAGGTCTTAGAAAAAAGGTATGATTGTTGTGATTTACGCTGGATGACGTCACTTTTGTAATCCTATCGAGTTCACGTTAGCCAGCAAACGATGCGGCGTACTGTCAACCATTGCCTCCTGCGTAAACGGGCGGTGAACTCGATACGATAACGTTACGGACTATCGAAATGTTTGTGCTTGGGCTACAGTTCCGTCATGTTCCAAGTTTTCAATACAACAAGTTATCAGTAAAATACTGATAACGAACAGCTGACGAGCGACCACTGGCAGCGAGTGCCGGACCAACCGGAAATCGGATAGTACAAAATAAATAAATAAATGTAAATCGAAGAATCTTTAGACTTCACTTGCCATTGCCTGTGTTGAGGAGTGTCGTGTTGACGTTGTATAATCGAGCGGCGCAGTAGAGTCCCGCGCGGTGCAGCTCTACACGAGGATAAGAGAAGCGGCGGCGCGTTCTCATCAGCTCTATTTTTGTCGCAATGGAATAATTATTTGTTTTATCAATATTTTGTTGACAGGAAAGTTGAGTTACAAAATAGGTACTTAGTTTGTAGAGCTTTTGCGTTATTTACCTGCCTTTGAGACTGCTTTGAGCGAAATAAATGCGCCGTTATTTTTATGCTATCGAAGTGGAACAAAAAATAATTTGAGTGGCACCTTTAGGTACGCTTCAGGCGGGAACGCAGTAATGTAAACATCACACGTTGCCGGTACAAATGCGTTTGTTTGTGAGTCACTCGTAGTGGACCTTGTATAGGCTTACGTTATAAGTTCATTGCTATCTAAACTTGGATGGGTGACCGCTTGGTGCGTTTGCCACTGACCGCTACTGAGTTTCAGAAGACACGTTAGTCATGGTTGTTGTGTAGAATAACAGTCACTACTGCACAAGTGGTAGACCATTTTGTGAATGCCCGCCACTTTCAAATAAAAAAGGTACCTGTCACCAAATACTTAACGATATATTTTGGCAGCTTTCCATGATAGCACCACGTTTGACCGCATCACCACTTACCATCGAGTGAGATTGTGGTCAAAGTCAATCTTATCAGCAATTAATATAAAAATGAATGATTGAAGGGTGTAGGATGAGAGGTGCGGTCCCGTGGAGTGGCTGCGTGTGGAGAACTAATGTTGAAGCGCTCCTAGCGAAGTTAACTTAGCTGTTCTCAACCGTGAAGCAAAGCTAACCAACGTCGCCCGCGGTCATGAGTTGGATGGGTGACCGCTAGTGACATTACTACTGAGCGTGCACGTGCATCGGAGGGCACGTTATGCCGTCGGTCCCGGTTGTTGTCTTAGGATGGCAGTCGTTATAGCAAGGTGGTAGGGCATTTTGCGAATACCCGCCTGGCTAGCTACCACCCTCAAGTCGAAAATCTGTCGTCAAGCACCTAACGGTGTGTTCCGGCAGCTGCCCTTGTGAGCCAGTACTTCTAGGTTAGCTTGAACAACATGTTCGACCACATCATCACTTACCATTAGGTGAGATAGTGTTCAAAAGATAACCTATCATGAATAAAAACAAAATAAAAAAATTGATATAGGTATAACTGTAGTACCATCTCAAACCGCCTCCGGTCAGCACACTAGAGAAATAGTCAGTGTTACTTTATAAACTATACGATTATTTGTACATGTTAGCAGTTCCTAGTTATCGTGTCAATTTTGATAATATTTATGGTAACATCTTACGATATAGTAATATGTTCACGTAGAAAATCCGTTGCCAACCACCTAAAATGTGATAATCGAGCAGCTGTTTTAAACACGCGGAAAACACATTTTGCGTCGTCGCGTAGTACAAACTGCACTTTTGTATGAAATCAAATGCAACAGAAATGACGCACAAGAGTCACAAGTCACAAAATAACGCCCATTCGGCCGCGCCTCTAATGTAATCTTTGACCACATCGCAACTTGTCATGTGGTATCGATATAATTATTAGGTATAATACATATCTACATGAACGGCGTTCGATAACTAACAATACCTTAACATGAAATCATAATATTATATTCGATATGGCCATTTATTGGTCGCTCTTTCACTAACCACATTTTGTTTATCAAGTATAGTATTGTTACCTATTTTGAGCGAGTTCGATGCGCTACAAACGATGATCGAAGCAATATTGCATCGATAAAGCAATAATGTATTAAAGGACTCGGTGGTAATAAGTATCGACATCACTACACTAGCTGCACGAGAGGCTGCTGCTGTCATTACATTTATATTCACGGATGGTGTTGTATATCACGATGGTTTGATACAGTATGATGATTGTTTGATTAACCTTTATCACCCTGTAAGTCGAACTCGTACTCGTTTTGTTTACTGCCATCGTTGACGGCAACGCACCCGGCCGCGGCTGCCTGCCGCCCGCACACTGGCACTGCCGCTGGCACTGCCGCTGGCTGCTCCGATGCAATCTCCACACACACACACAGGATAGATATCAATGTTTTGTGCATTGTTGATTATATATGCACTCCGAATGATCTCGTTCGCATTAAGCACTGTATGTTTCTATGATAAAATTATTAAAGTTCGGTTTATTATTTTTGTAATTTGTTTCATCAACTATTTTAGCAAGAACTTTATTTTGATGTTTAATAAACAGGTTCTTTCATCAAGAAAATCTGCGCTTCACTACGTATATATTTGATTGACGTATATAGTAAGTAAGCGTTTGAAATATTTCAATACCCAAATATTGTATTACAAATAGTACGTAATGAGATACGACAGTTGGTACGGTCGGGAGAGGTCGCGCCGCGCGCCCGCTCGCACGCAGAGTGCCGCCGGCTCCAGACGTGCCGCTGCATGTGGGGGGGGGGGGGGGGGGGCAATTCGCATGTGTTATTTATGTGACTATATTATATAATAATAATTCGTTAGTAGATAATGCCGATAGCTGTTGTCTCTGAACTCAACATGTCTTGCCGCGACTCACATTGTACTTGGGTACCTATCGAATCAAAATTTGTTAAAAACATAACAATATTAAAACTCAAATAGATAACTCAAATGAACAAAACAAAAATATTCCAAAACTCTTAGCTAAGTGGGTTTATGTTTTTATATTATTATGAAAATGTTTACCCTTTTCAATTATACTTACTTATATAATATATTATCATAATTGTACATCGGTCTTCATTTATTTATATATATCAATATATTCCGATTATTTGACCGATTTGATAGGTCTCTATTGTTTAACGTTTAGAGTGAAATTCATAAATTACAGTAAAACTGTACATTCCAACGTTCAGTATTTACAAACTTTATACTACTGAATCGATTTTCTTTTCAATAGCAATTCACTTCTAAATATTAGGTCCTTACATATGAAATTGGCGTTTTTCGTACTGGCCACTTTAATCACGAATTTCTCCTCTTTGGTAAGGAATTCCAAATTCAAATTTGTACAGCTATAGACTCATGTATTTGTGCTTCGATGATCGTCATTCATTTGTTTTTTTTCTTCTGTTTTTTTCTGTTTGCGTCACTCATTTTACAAAATGGAAAACCTTAAATATCGCATTATTTACGAGTACGAGTTCCGCCGTGGCACTAGTGCTGCGGAAACAACTCGAAGGGTGAATGATGTGTATGGCGGTCGTGTTGCAAAAGAAAACACAGTTCGTTTTTGGTTCCAACGTTTTCGTTCTGGAAATTTCGACCTGCAGAACAAGCCCCGTGGACGGCCTGAGACTCAAGTTGATAATGAATGAAGTTGAAGGCTATTGTGGAAGCGGATCCATCGCAAACCACGTCCGAGTTAGCTGCAGGCTGCGATGTTAGTGATAAAACTGTTTTAATTCACTTGAAGCAAATTGGGAAGATTAAAAAGCTTGAAAGGTGGGTACCTCACGAATTGACTGAAACAAACCGGCAAACGCGCGTCGACTGCTGCGTTACATTACTAAACCGGCACAATAATGAAGGTATTTTAAACGGAATCATTACCTGTGATGAAAAATGGGTTCTTTACGATAATCGGAAGCGCTCAGCGCAATGGTTAGATCCTGGCCAGCCAGCCAAATCCTGCCCCAAGCGAAAATTAACCCCAAAAAAGTTACTTGTAAGCGTTTGGTGGACTAGTGCCGGTATTGTTCATTACAGTTTTATCAAATCTGGCCAGACTATTACGGCTGATGTCTATTGTCAGGAATTGCAAACCATGATGGAAAAGCTAGCGGCTAAACAACCTAGGCTGGTCAATCGCTCCACGCCACTGCTGCTTCACGACAACGCTAGACCACACACTGCGCTACAGACGGCTACTAAATTAGAAGAGCTTCAATTGGAAAGTCTAAGACATCCTCCGTACTCCCCGGACCTTGCTCCAACAGATTACCATTTTTTTCGATATTTGGATAACTTCTTGCAAGGGAAAAAATTCAACTCCGATGGGGCAGTCCAAATCGCCTTCAAAGATTTTATTGATTCCCGTCCGACTGGTTTTTTTAGTAAAGGGATCAATGAACTACCTATATGAGATGGCAAAAGTGCATAGAAAATAATGGTTCATACTTTGATTAATTAAATATATTATATTAAAAAATATTCGACTTTTTGTTCCTCCCATACAAAACGCCAATTTCATATGTAAGGACCATACGGCAATGAAATATCATAATAGTTTTTACTTCGCCTTCGAAAAATAGTGGAAAAAAGCGAAGGAAAACATTAAGAACTCGATTATTGTCCAGATATGAGTAGTTATGTCAAGTTATATAACTTATCATTGCCATACATGTTTTGCATTTTCTTTAATTCAGAGCCTTATCTTAGAATATGAAATAAAAAACATTTATTTTCTTCTAATTACACTACAGAGCAGGCATATATCATACTAGAATGGTACCGATTTCTTTAAAGCACTGGTGCAGTCATTGGGAAAATTAAGAATTCACAGTGAAGTAGCAGCGGCCAGCAGCGCAGCGGCGGGAACTTTTTCTGCAGAACCATTTTTAACTTTGTCTTTATTACTAGAATGGAAAGTATCACTTTATAGAGTTGTGAGCGCATAACGCGCTACCACTCTACTATCTGTCATCCAATCTTATCGGTAATTGATAACCTTTCAATCGGCCACCAGAACGTCAGATGTTTGACTAACAACACGAATAAGTTGGAAGTGCTCTTGACCCAGGAATTATCCTGTGACGTGTTAATTAACATTTGCTTAAAAACCACGAATTAATGTCTGTCACTATTAATAATTTTGACTTGATAGCTAATTATTGTAGGCCTAGGATCCCCCATGGTGGAAGTTGCATATATGCCCGTGTAGGCATAAAGGTCATATAAATAGGCAAGATTACTGTAATTTGTCACAGGAGCAAGTAATTGACGTGTGCGCCGTGCAGCTTGTCGTAGAAAAATTACTTGTGATAGGTATATACCATTCTAATCAAACCGATGACAATACTTACCTAAAACTGTTCGAAAATCTCCTCACAAAGGTATGTAATGACAACTGTGACGCAATTATAATGGGAGATATTAATATTAATTGGTTAATAACTACTAAAACTAAAAAAGATTTGGAAGATATTTTATCTAGCACAACTTTGTGCAGCTTGTTAAATCTCCCACTAGAGTAGATGGAAATACCTCCACTTTATTAGAGCACGTATATACGAACCTGCCCGTGGAGCGCATTTCGAGCTGCGATGGCGTCGTGACGCACCTCAGTGACCATAACGCTCAACGACTCACCGTTTCCCGCGACTCTGCGTCACCACCGCAGTCTATAGCGAGACGATCAATAACTGACGCAAATAAATTAAACTTTGGAAACGCTCTCGAATCCATCGACTGGGCTCCGGTGGTGGAGCGGTCGGGGGGTGATTGCCATGCACTCGCTGAGAGACTATTAGCCGTCATAGTTAATAACTTTGAGGTCTGCTTCCCAGTTAAGAAACAACCTAATACCTCAAGGCATACCTCCTGGGTAGACTGCGAAGTTCACAATTTCAAATACTTAATATTTGATGTGATAAAATTAAAAAAGCCCTTTCCCAGTAATGTTGACCTTATTAATACTATTGACAGGTACACAATAAAGTACAATACTTTACTTAAAGAAAAACGCACACACTTTTATACTTAAATGATTCAAGATCACCCGAATAAGATGAAATGTATGTGGAGTGTCGTAAATACCGAACTCGGAGGGGGAAACCGCGAAAGAGTTGACTACACTGACCTAATAAAAAACTCTGATGGGGTGCCTTTCGGCTCAAAGTTGCAACTCGTGGACGAGCTGTAGCCCAAGCACGAACATTTCGATAATCCGTAACGTAATCGTATCGAGTTCCCCGTACGTTTACGCAGGAGGCGATGGTTGACAGTACGACGCATCGTGTGCTGGCTAACGTGAACTCGATAGGATTACAAAAGTGACGTCATCCAGCGTAAATCACAACAATCATACCTTTTTTCTAAGACTTAACAACTCATTCCAAAAGAGGTTTTAATTCTTATTTAGCCTATAAAAGTTCCTCTCACTGAGCAAGTAATATTAAGAGTTGGCACGGACCTTGTTGCTTTGAAACTCAGATTTGAAGTTATTTTATACCAACCATTACAAATTAAAACTATATATCCTACACAATAGTAGTGACATTTGTGAGTGTTGTACTACTGATTCCCTAAAATCGATTAGTTACAATGAAATCGATTCCATTATAATCGATATAGGAAAAAATGGTAGATAAGTTAGGTTTATAAAATATATGTTGACGAAATCTAAACTACTTTCTAATAAAGAGGAAATATTTGATTGTTTGTTTGTTTGTTTGCATTGAATAGGCTCTGAAACTACTGGACCGATTAGAATGAAATTTGGTATGGAAATAGTTTGAGACACGGGGATGAACATAGGATAGTTTTTATCCAACTGCGCAAAAAAGAGGTTAATGATTTTGCCAGATAAAAAAAAATAGAACAAAAACAAATATAAATAAAAGTTAATAAAAAATATATATATTAAACATTCTTTATTATTTTCTTTTCTTAGTAACCTGACTTAAATAGAAGGGTTTATGTGTTTGTGTAAAAAATATTATAATTATTTTTTTAATACCCGTGCGAAGCCGGGGCGGGCTGCTAGTATAAAATAAAACAAATATTTCACACAGATGTATTATTCAAAATCATCAAGATATTTTATCGTGCGATATATCTTCGCTAGTATCGACAACCGTATTATTGAGGTCTGTATACATAGTTCCAAAGTAATTTGTGTACTAGAATATCTTTACAATACATATTTTTTAATTTTCATTGTACATAACAGTTTTCAATATATAATACTCATTTTCTAACTATATGTAAAAGTAAAAAATACTGCACGTAAGTTGCATTAGTAAACTTGACATCAACTGTTAACAATTATTATTATTTGTAGTTCAATCATAAAATGTAGTTTTGACGCACCTTTTTTAGTTATATATAGACTGTAGACTTAAAAACTTTTTTGGTGTAGGTAGTTGTATTATTTAGATATTTAATTTAATCTTCCAGCTGATCTTCTTCATTTGTATTGCAAGAAGCTTCTTCTGCACTGATTGGTTTTATTTATTGATTCAATTAATATTTTCTGCGTAACATATGCATATCAGAAATTACAAAAAAAAGTTTATTTAACTGCACTCGAAAGTTGGTTAATTTTTAAATCAAACAATTTAGAGTACAGTATTATAAGTATTTAAATAATTGGGATTGTATGTTGATACACATGTTGATTTTTATATAATATTGAGGTGACATAGTACCTTAAATTCCATGCCATAGCTTTATCGATTCAGCATTTACTTTGAAAGTATATAAGCGACGGAGTTTTGTTTAAATGAACTGAAAAAAAAAACAACTCAGATTATTATCACAAGCATAGATATGACGTTATTTACACTATTTATTATTAATTGTATAATATTTAGGTCGATTTACATATGTTAGATAATAAATATTGCTTTAGCCGATCAGTTAGCAAGTACTGTGCCAGTTATGTAGAGAAAAATTGATAATAGCTGGTGTTTCAAAATGCTTTTGAGCTAAAGATGTAAATAACAGTCCCTAAAATACACATGTTAAGTTTCGTGGCATAATAAAACATTCCGCATGATGGTTTATGATCACCAGCATCGAATATGATATTTCCTAACTTATTGACACTATGAAAAAGTATATGTACCCATACCACAGACATTATAAAAAATCGATACTACAAAGGTACTTTCCTTGAGCAACACTAAACTTACTTTACGTTACGTAAATATTTGTAATTTATATACAAATATATGTAAGTACAGCAATTCGTATGATAACCAGTGATAGGAATAGGTAGTGCTTATTTGCCTAAACTTCGAAGAACAGAGACAAGAAACGGAGACTTCCTTAGCGCTACATTTTTTTACGGGACATCTGTCCCGAAATTCGGGACAACATTTCAAAACATTAAAAAATATGTTATTTGGAATAAGTAATTCGTCTTTATTCACCTAAAGTTTGCGACTAGATATGTATAACATAATTTTCTAAAAAAAATTTTTGGATAACATTTTGTAAATGCCTTGTCTGATCTTAATACTATGAATCACAATGTTTGTATAAGGAGCCGTACACGTTTCGAAGTAAATATCTTCTTTCTAGCTCACTCTCGGATACCTTTAGTGAGATTTCTAAAGTTCAAGTGTATAATTTTATTGAAAAAAAAAAATAACATTTTGTCTTTAAAATAATAAAACGGTAATTTTTATCATTTTAGCATCCTCTATAGTAGGACGAATTTATCATTTCAAAAACAAAAGGTATTTGTATTTTATCTTAATGAAATATATTTCTAAAGTATATTTAAAAATGTGCATGATATTAAAATAATGACCGTATCCATTATTTAGTAACACACTTAAACTTAAAAAATATTTAAAAACATCATTTAATTTTATTGCACCTAAAGTACAATACGACTTTTGCGGCAACGCATTTCGTTATCTATTTTAGAAATTACAAAAAGGAACCGCCATTGTAGCATACGCATACCTGTGCAGTGCGGGGAGGGTCATCACTATTTGCGCTGTAGCTTGGTGCGGGTGACAGATAGAGGGAGAGGGACAGATAGATTAATCATCTGCTAAGTGCGAAAGGGACTCTGCTTTTGTCTCTTTTGTACTTAGTAGATAATTCATCTATCTATCCTGCTGTCACCCGCACCAAGCTACAGCGCAAATAGTGTACATACCTTCCCCTTATCTTAAACTAGCAATTTGACAGTCTAGCTTAATCTGCAGTTGTATGAACTTGACATTTTTGAATTTCAATAACAATGACGCTACGCGTGTTCATATTTTCTAACCGTATTTCTTTATTAGAGCGTAAAATGAAATAATGAAATCTTCAAATCGATACAATCGATGCGCCTAGCTGGAATGCGCGCGCCTCTCCCGCTTTCCCTTCCACCTCCCCGTGTCTATAAGGGTTAGTTTTTCCTTTTGAGGTATGGAAAGCTTTAAAATATTATTTTATTTTAGGTACTTGCTACCGTACCGCTTTTTGGAGACCAGTAAGATTGGCGATGGCGAACAAGCCTAAGGAAGCAACAGTACAAAGTTGGATTAGACTTCATCCTGAATTATATTACGACCCGGCCAGTAATTTTATTCCAGAGGCACGTTAAAGGCCCGAAACACAAAGGGACAAGTAAAAAACCAAATGAAGAATTTTATTTGGACCTAGTACAATTTCTCATATTATGTAATATACCTTGGATTCAAGTAAACAATCCCGCTTTTAAAAAAATTCTTCCATAAATATATTTGCTGTAATTGTACAAATCGACAAAAGATTCCTGAGCAATCATTGCTGAGAAAAGTTTATTTAGATAAGATTTTTAAAACAAATATTGACTCAATTTATGAAAAAACTGCAAATCAAAAGCTGTGGGTAACTTTAGACGAAACAACTGATTTTTTAGGCAGATACATGGTACATTTTCTTGTAAAACCTTTAAATGCGATCACACAAAAACCATTTTTAGTTGCTTGCAAAGTACTAGAAATTGTTAATGGGAACACAATTGCTCAATTTGTAACAGACTGCCTTGAAAATATGTGGCGCGATTCGTATGAATCCAAAGTAGGAGACGTTGCTGTATTATGCACTGATAGTGTAGCATATATGCTAAAAGCGGGACGTGTTGTGAAAAATTATTTGCCCAACATGATACACGTCACTTGCTTAGCACATGCACTGAATCTCGTGGCAGAAAAAATACGATACGAATACTCAGATGTAGATGAATTAATTTCAAACGTAAAAAAAATATTTTTAAAGTCACCTAATAGAGTGCGCTTGTTAAAAAACACCTTTCCCGACATGCCGCTTCCTCCAGAACCCGTTATTACAAGATGGGGTACTTGGTTGGAGGCAGTGTCATACTATGCAAAATATTACGATCAAATTAAAACAATGGTAAATCTTTTAAGAAGTTCCGACGCGCTATCTATTAGGTATGCCAAAAATGTTCTTCAAAAGGAAAACTTGAAATCGGATTTGGACTACATTGAGGAATATTTTAAAGTTATACAAATTGGGTTAAAGAAACTACAAAAATCGAATTTAACTCTAACGGAATCATTTGAAATATTTGATCACGTGAGAACTGTGCTTAGCTGGTGTTCGTCTGAGCCTATAAAAAATAAACTAGATCATGTCATGGACAGAAATCCCGATCTAGATAAAATTAGAGACATATGTGACGCGATAAAAGCAGAAGGGGTTGAGCGATCATACTATATGTACGCGCCTTTAACCTCAGTTGATGTTGAAAGGTCGTTTTCAACTTATAAATGGATTCTAAACATAAAACGAAATCGCCTGACAGTTGAAAATATAGAAAAAATTTTGATTGTGTATTTTAACTTGGATGACTCATCCGACAAAGAAAATTTCGGTTCTGATACTGAACTTGACGAATCGAATCAAGATCATTAAATTAAAATGGTTCTTTATTTTTTATGGTAGGTAAACACACATAAAGATTTTCAAATTCTTAGCAATTTTTAATGCGTCAAGATCTGTATCAAAACCGAACAGTTAGTAAGTTCACTATTAAAACTGATTGTCCTCAATGTTACACTTCCTAAATGTTATACTTCATACGTCCTAAATGCCTCAAAGGTTAATTTGTACTTTGATTTGAGTTAAAATTGCATCCCTCACCGTCAGTGAAATAAATATGACAAAGATAGGTAAACATAAAATTGTAACCGACTGTACATTTTGTTTCATGCTTTCCAATTACGTCATATTTCAAAAATAGTATAAATACATATACATATATTTGTTACAATAAAATTCTGTGTTTTATTTTTCCTTTAGAGCCCATTAACATAAAGCGATATCGACCGGCGATTTATGAGCATTTTTGTTTGTTTTTTTTAAGGAATTATAAATTATAAATGTTATGACTAGTCGCAAACTTTAGGTAAATAAAGACGAATTACTTATTCCAAATAAAATATTTTTTAATGTTTTTAAATGTTGTCCCGAATTTCGGGACAGATGTCCCGTAAAAAAATTTTGTGCTAAGGAAGTCTCCGTTTCTTGTCTCTGTTCTTCGAAGTTTAGGCAAATAAGCACTACCTATTCCTATCACTGATGATAACACATACCTACTTAAATTACAATAAAAACCAAGCGATCATTAGCTCTGAAACAATAATGTAATTTCAATGACATATTTTCATCAATTCACCGGTTCTGGATCTCATGGAAATCTATTGTGTAAACATTTTTATTTGTGTTTCGACACCACAGATTTCGCATTTTCTTTGCGATTTCCGTATTGTATTGATGTCCACAATGAAATATTAAAATTTTTGAATAAAATGTATTTGAGGTGATATATTTACAAAGTGCCATGACATACATTATGACATAGAGAAATGTAATATACCGGAAGCAATATGATTAGTCTATAGCCATGACAGTCCAGTTGAGTCGTCAAGGTGACAGAAATCGGTGCACCTACAATACTTTACCTTATTTTAAGGTTGGTGACGCTGGACTGGTTCCTCTATGATTGATATTCGTCAAATTTAGCTTTTTATTTGGTGAAAAACAAACATAATTTTTTCCGGTATATTACTTTTCTCTATGCGTTACTTGCTCAGTGAACCAAATTTTTGTGTAACATCATTAGAGGTATTAAAATAAAACATTATATATAAATTATGAGCTATAAATTCTCAAGCCAAGAATCTACGCCACTGATAATTTACCTAGTATATGACTTACAAACAGCTACTATTACACCTTCAAACAGAGGGGGTCTCAAGAAACCCTGAAGGGCCGCTAGCCGGCGTGAAGTGTATTTTGCGCTAAATTTTATGGTGTTTCAGCAGAAAAATAGTCTATTGAGTTCAAGCAGTGCATTCTATAAGTTCTAATTATTCACTAAAGGTGATTCCCGACAGAACTTTCGTCTCCAGCGGTATTTTACCGTCTGTTCTGGGAAAGAAGAATGCTGTGAAAACCTGGAGCGCGTAGTAATGTACCTACCTAACAGTTTTGCAAAGACAAACCACGTAGCATTTCATGAATGCGCCGTTACTACAAATCGGGAGTGCTGTGACTTGTAACCGTCTAGGCTTGGTGTTGTTTTAAGTTCATATTAATTTTAGGATAATTAAAGTGTTTATTTTGTATTAGTCAGCTTATGGTTGGATTATATTTTTTTTGGATTATGATTGTGTCTGTTATTACATTCCAAAAATAAAGAAATTACTTAACTGTTGGTGTAGTTTTGTCTTTTTATTCATCTACTTTCCTTTATTTTAAAGGAATAGTGTGGCAAAATAGCATGATATCGAACTTACCTAGCCTATAAGATCAGAGGGGGAAGAAAAATGCTTCTCACGGCACTGCTATGAGTTCGCCACCCAATAGTCTTTTATGCGCCACCAATAGGAGCACACACTGATCCATCTCATCATCACTGTTGTATGCTGAATGCGTGGCAACATCCCACTCACACCGACCTAAGTAGTGGCATGCTGCCACGAATTTTGTCTTAGTCGCTTTTCACGACATCCAACGAGATCCTATTATCCCTAAGCCACGAACTGTTCGGTATATACCAATAAATGAAACGCACAATTGCACTTCGTTTATTTTTATTAAGAACCAAAAGTCCAATAACACAGTTTCTACGTTTCACATTAAAATCTTCTTCTTCGTAGTGGTTAGAATGTTGGCGTGAGCATGGTCATCACCTATGAGTTCGTAGGTAGTTAGTCTGACAATCCGTTGGTATTCCTTTCGTGTCGCTGCCTGTGTTCCTCTGGTGCATATGTTGACGGCTTTGGTTGATCTAGAAATCTTGAATGGATAGGTGATCTTCTGTGAGCCTTATTGTTTTCAGTTTGACCATGCACAATGAAGATTTTCATAGCAACATTATTGCGCCGCAAGACATATCCAACGAGCGAAATTGGTGTAAATGTGGGCTGGAAGGGTGGAATATAGACGCTGTTTGATGCAGAGTTTTGGAAAATGTCCTGAATTGGGTTCATCGTACATTAGCATCACTTCCCCCTAGTGCCATAAATTAATAAATACCAACTTTGCGCCTGGTAAACGAAATACATTACTACTTCTAATCTTGCTGCCATGTTTGTAACTCTTTTCATAGGTAAATTATGAATGAACAAACACATTAATTACATGAATTTTCGAAGTTTTATCACAATTGAATACGTTACGTCAGCCATTTGACTGAAAATTTCTCAGTGACATAACATTCATAGATTTTAGACAGACCCTCGATAGCTAGCCTTCGAGCTTACTTTAGAATTAGGTTCGTGCTCGCGATTTCATACAAAACTTTTTACGTGACAAAACGTTCACGTTAAAATCTCGACACGTTAGTTGTCAAAACCCTTTTTTCTGCCAAAATTTAGTTCCTTTTACGAACTGTAGAGGCGCTGATCAAATCCTATACAAAATGGTGACATTTCGATACGTTTACGAAACGGTTACGATTTCGCAAGTTATTCGTGCTTGGGCTACTGAACCTAGTGTTTACGACCGCCGCCAGTAAATGCGGCGCACCGACGGCAGATGTCGTCGCGCTCGCTCACGCCTCACTCAGTGCTAATGCAGCAGCACAGGACACCTCGCTGCGCCTTAGACCTTTCTCCCCAGACGAAATAGCCGAAATAGTAAAACTAGATATATCTCCAAACAATAGCACCGATCTAGGTATACGGAATATCATCGAATCTTCTGCGAACCATTGCTAAACCTCTCGGTCATATTATTTCCTACCTATTCAACGCCTGCGTCCGCGAAGGCGTGTATCCGGCCGCTCTTAAACGGGTAAAAGTATCTCCTTTGTACAAGGACAAAGGGAAAAAATCTAATATGGAGTCGTACCGACCAATATCATTAGTACCCGCTATTAGTAAGATCTTCGAGGTAGGACTTAATAAAATACTTTTGTATTTCATAGGAGAGTGCAGCGTACTATCCGACAGGCAGTATGCTTACAGAGCCGGGCGCGCAAAAACAGACGTTTTGCGAGAGGTGGTGTGGCGTGTGCTGAGCGCCCGCGAGGCTGGCCAGCAAGTAGCGTTGCTATGCTGCGACCTCTCGCGCGCGTTCGTTACTGCTGACCACCACTTTATCACCCAGAAACTCAATTTCTATGGCATACGAGGCCCCGTGCTCTCATTGTTGATGTCTTTTATGTCGCAACGTACGCAGACCGTGGTCGGTGACCATGGGCGTGTAAAGTCGTCTGAGCTGGAGAACACCATGGGTGTGCCTCAAGGTTCTTGCCTGTCAAATACATTGTTCAGCCTGTTGCTGAATGACCTACCAGAGTCTGTGAGCGACGCGCAGATCTACATGTACGCTGACGATGTTGCAGCTATAGTGACTGCGCCGTCAATGCTCGAACTAGAGGTTAAGCTGAATAGTGTGGTTCGAAAGCTCGAGCGATGGTTTAAATCAAACGGTTTGGCCCTCAATAGAGATAAGACCTGGTTTATGACCTTCCGCCTTAACGGCACTAACTCACCACCCTGTACTGTCATCGCAGGAAACACCGCGCTTCAGATGGTAAACACAACAAAATTACTGGGATTTTACATTGATAGTGGCCTCACATGGGAGACTCATATAGACGACCAGTGCTCCAAGCTAGGCCGTACCTGTTTCGCACTGCGACGGCTCGCTGGCACAGCTTCTCGCAGCGTGGTTATGTCATGCTACTTTGCAACCATCCAGCATCCTCACCTACGGTGTGGAGCTGTGGGCGGATGTCGGGCGAGCCTTAGTCATGCAGGAGCGAGCGGTGCGCGCAATCGTGGGTGTGTCCGATGATGTATCGTGCAGAGACCGATGATTTTCAGCTCCTTGAATAGTCAAGGAACTGAAAATCATGCCGCTCCCCTGTGAACTCATTTATCAAGTCGCTCTTTTCACACACAATAATATAGACAAATTCCAGGAGAGAGGTGTGAACACTTACCGTGCCCTCCGTAGTAACAGGTTCGCTCACGTCCTTGTCATCCCCATGCACAGGCTGTGCAAATCGGAAATGTCTGTATATATAACGGGTCCCGCCATATACAACCGGCTGCCAGATTCGATCAAGAGGGGCGCAACTTCCACCATGGTTTTTAAATCAAAACTGAGAAAATGGCTACTTGACTACTCATTCTACTCTGTAGATGAGTTTTATAATTTGCCAATCATATAACTAACTTATTTTATTGTTTAATTTTTATTTGAATCATTTATTTTATTGAATATTATTTTTTATTTTCTTTATAATTGAATTGCAATGAATAATTAATGTAAATTTAATTAATGACTTTTATCGCAAATGTATTAAAGTGTATTTGTTTATTATGTTATATTTATTTTAGAATTTGATTAATATTAATCAAAATAATGTATATTCATTATTGACTTGTAACTTGGAGTTATAAATAAATTATTGTATTGTATTGTAAGTTATTCGTATTTGTGGTGTTCCTTCTGCTTTCCGAAGAAAAATACGTCCAAACACTGTCCAACAATATTTGTACTCATAGTTTTTGGCGAACGATAAAACAGATTTCTTTCTTTTTGTGTAAGATTTTCTGATATATACACTGGTCAGCAAATAAACCGAGCCACCCGCTACCTAGGAACTCTGATTCGATTTTCTCAAAAAGTATAAAACTTACAACTATCAAAGTTATACCTACAAAAAGTGCGTTTCATGGTGATTAAAATGACTACAAATTAATTCGAAAGTACCGTCAACTCACATTGTAATCAAGCAACAAACACAATGCTGACGATTTGCTCTGTTTTCACCAGAGTTTGAAATTAGCGTTCTTTTTCTCTACAATGAACCCTCATTGTAGAGAATAAGAAGAAAGTCGGATATTTCTTATCATTTCTTTAGTTTTTGTCCATCATTTGCTCAGACGCGTGTGTTTTTGCTACTTTTTTCGATTAATAATGGATACAACACCTCAGGAAGCAGCTCAAGCTGTAGCATTACTTCAAGCAGGCATTGCGCAACGTGAAGTCGCTCGAAGGCTTCGAATCAGCAGATCTTCGGTGCAACGAGTTAACAGACGATACCTAGAGACTGGAGCATTCGATCGCCGTCCAGGTACGGGCAGACCTAGGGCTACATCAGCAGCAGATGATCGTTATATCCACCTTACTGTCCTGCGAAATCGCCACCTCAACGCAGTTCAAGTCCAACAAAGTCTGCGTGACGAACGCCAAGTGGTCATAAGTTCAGATAGCGTCAGAAGGAGACTTGCTGAACGGAACCTGACCCCAAGAGCTGCAACAGGCCCAGCATTAACGGTAGCACACCGTCGAGCATGACTTGAATTTGCTTGAGAGCTAGGGATTGGACATTAGAGCAGTGGAGTAATGTACTCTTCACTGATGAGACCAGGGTGAGTCTACATGGAAGGGATCGACGTCAGAGAGTATATCGTCGCCCTGAAGAACGTTATTCTCAAATTCAAATTCAAATTCAAATTCAAATATATTTATTGCATGAACATGGGTAGTAAACAAGTTCTTAATTATACAAAGTTCTCCATATTCCACCTTTATGGTATGCAAAAGTTAGTAGAATTGAAGTTATATCAGATTATTATTACAATATTATCATACATTATTTATTATACATTAAAATATGATCCAGATAAATTAAATTACTATATTAAGTTACATTAGTCATTTCATTACATATAAATGTCAATTCACAGTGTCAATGATAGATATTTTATCACAGCAATAAGCATAGATTAAAAAATATATTATGTCAATTTGAACTTCACTTTTATCAGTTCTAACAAGATTAAAAACATGAAACACTAATTATATCGGTCATCTAAATATTCGTTAACTGTGTAATAACTTTTATTAACTAGAAAAGTATAAAGTCTTTTCTTAAAGGTAATAACGCAATCAGAATCTAATATCGATTTTGGTATGTGGTTGAATAGCTTTGGAGCCATACCAAATAAGCTTTTACCAAACAATGCAGACGTATGTGGGAGCTCGGCGACTTTGTTTTTATAGCGATCGCTTTTAAAAGCCTCAAACAAATTCCTATTTACATATGTAAACAAGCTTACCTCATATATGTATAGACATGGAAGTGTTAATATCTTGAGTTGTTTAAAATGAGGTTTACAAGAGTCTGTTGTTTGTAAATGACACACGGACCTCAAACACTTCTTTTGTGCCTTAAATATTGTTTCCCTATTCGTACAGTTGCCCCAAAATATAATCCCGTAGCGTAGGGTAGAAGTTACATATGCGTGGTAAGATGTGAGTACTGCTGATTGGCATACAACTTTTGAAAGCATGTACAGCGGGTAAGAATAACTGCTTAATTTAGCGCAAACTACTTCAGCATGTGTTTTCCAGCTGAGGTATGAGTCTATATATCTCAGTGTTGCATCGAGGAAACTGTTGCTTATGGAGGAGGATCTGTAATGGTCGGTAGCGGGTGGCTCGGTTTATTTGCTGTCCAGTGTATATCTACATTATCTAAACTATTCCAACAATAGAATCGAAACCATCCTATAGTCTTAATGAAAAAAAAATACATCTCATAATACCGCTTTCTGACCGACGACACGTCAACAAAGACTAGAAACTATATTTTGAGCCAATTGATTTACTTACGCAAGTGATCCCGTACTATTTACTAGAATGAGTATAGAGAAATGGCGTGCCGTACAAAAACGTCTCCATGCATATGTCATAACTAATGGGTACTTGAGATATCCATTAAACAGTGTAATACGTACAATACGGGCTCGATTGGTTGACAAAGTTGAAGAAGTCGACATCCGGTCCCAGTTGAAGACGTGATCGAAGAGCCGTAATACATTCATGAATCTATTATGGCTTGGGATCGTGCCAATAACCTTGACGCATTGATTGTATATATTGAAGTTATAGATTGTATACATATTTTTATTAGTTATAAATATAATATTAGTAGTAGGTACTTACATATATGTATATTATGCGTATAATATGCGTTGCAGCTATAGGCTGCTTTGCTAGGCGGCGCGAATTTCAAACCTCGTTCCACTGATTCAGATCGATTGCTCAAACCAGAAATAATCCTAGTGAATTATGGTAACGATACATCCCGCCCACCAATATGCCTACGATATTTTACTAAGCACGTTGAATGATGTAGTAAAATTAGTTGACCATATTCGAGGCAGCGCTATTAACTCCATAGATTATTCAAAGTTTTGTGCGATGAAGTTGGTTTTTTTTATTCAATGTTCTTTTGTACCACACAGAGGTACGTCGGTTATCGAGAGGGAAGGTTCTAGGAAGGGTATACGAACTTCGTGAAGAAATAGCACTATTTTTTAAATATCAGAAAACATCGATAGTTAAAGAGTTTATCTTAAAAATAAAAAAAAATACATTGTCGAAAAGCTGGCATCTCTGGCTGATTTTTTTCAGTGAAATGAATATCTCACTACAATGAAATATGGTTAATATATAGACAGTGCAAGATATAGTGGCCAGTTTTATGCCGTTTATGCGCCGAAGCCCGCTTTCAACTCCTGGTGAAAGTGCATTTAATGAACTTTAAAAGAAAATTATATCGGGTAAAATAACTTTATCAGTTTAGCAGTAATAGCCGTTAAACTTGGGTATTGGAAGGGTAAAGACTTGCATTTAAAAAAAGTTTTACAAAGCCGCCGCTAGATGGCTGTACCAATGATGGGTTCTGACTCGCGCTAACGTCACGTTTTCATTCGAGTATCTATACAAGTCACAAATGAACTTAGTAAAATCTTTGTCCGACTTTAAAAAGGAGGAGGAGGTATTCAATTTAACTCTATTTTTTATGGTTGTTACCTCAGATCTTTTGACTGGGTGAATCGATTTTGATGATTCTTTTTTTATTTGAAAGCTGATGCTTCCCGTGTGATCCCATTTAAATATCTTCAAAATCGGTTGAACTGTTTTTGAGTTACACTCCAACAACTAAAAATTATTTTCCTATCTTGATGATATAGTAACACTGACAGTAAATGCCAATCAATCCCGTAAGTAGCAAAGATCACTATAGTACCACCAACTTAACTGTGCAGTATTCGAGGGCGCTACTGGTCATGGAAATCAACTACAGACTGTCACAATTTGAGGGAAAGGTTTTAGTTCTTTTTTCTGCCCCTTGAACAGATAAGTTAGTGGGTCTGTAAAGAGGGTGTAGGGGGCTAGGTTAACTTTTTAAATAAAATATGGTTTAATTCGACTGATACGTGTAATCTCCACTCAACCTTAATAAAGTAAGAGACAAAAAATGGGAGGGAGGAGGGTAGACTATTTAAATTTAAAACTATGAACACTATAATGTTACTGAACGGGTGGCGCGAAGATTTGAATCCTGAACAGAGGGTGAAAAAAGGTTTTTACATTAAAATGGAACCGATTGCAACACGCAAAAGTGTGAAATAACATGTCGAAGTCGGTACCACGCGCACGATATTGTGATAGTAGGTACTTTATCATGGTACCAATTTCAACAAGTTATTTCACACTTTTGAGTGTGAAGTCGGTTCCATTTTTAAGTAGAAAAAAAAACGGATTACAATTTTGTGTTTTAAAATAAAAACTTTTCGTACAGATGCATGTTATTCTTTTATTATTTATCAAAATTAAGTATTACAATAGTGATATGACAAGTAGTGTCTAAAAACCTAAGTAAGGTTTATCGAGTCACTTACGTTCTCCACAAGTATACGAAAACATTTTAATACTAAAGTGGGTTAATTATAAACTACATCAGCGCAGTTCACAAGCTATAACAAAGTGTGCGTGATATCTGACAGTTGCGCTTTGTTACAAATACTTTCAATACAATTGTTGCGTACGTACACACAACGAAAGATCATTGTCTGTGCGTACGCCTTACATAGGATGATCCAATTTATTTGACCAAATAATATTGTATCAGTACAGTTTTGATATTTGTATGATTTATTTTTTCTTTGATTTCTTAAGGTATCTGGTTAATTAGTAGAGGTATGAGGTATTGAGATGTTCTTTTTCCGTATGAATTATTAAATTTAGGTAGAATAAGTTTTCTGCGAGCAATACTTCTTGTGTGGTAAGTATGATTCATTGGGATTTGGATGTCAGTCCTGAAGTAGTGTTCAAGAAGCAAGTTAAGCTCGACCCTGTGATAAATTGGTATAATTCCGCAGTGTTTAAAGATGCCTTCAGGATCTGCCGCGTACCTGTTTTTAATTGTTAATGGGACAATTAATTTTAGTAGTCGATATTGTATATTGTAAATTTGGTTAAGATAAGTTTTGTAAGTACGCCCATAGCTGGTGAGCCCATATGATATAATGCTCTCAACAAGTGCTTTAAACATTGTGTGCAATACGTTGTAAGGTACTTTAAACTTAATTATATAAAATTTTGCCATTATTGCTCTGAGTCGGGAGCATGTACTATCAATATGTTTTCCCCAGTTGAACCTTTCATCTATGAGGAGACCAAGGTATGTATGCCTATCCACCTGGTCAATTCTTCGGCACTTAGTCGTACAATTATCGTTAGAAGTATGGAGGCAGTCATGACAGTGGGCTATAACTTTGACACTTTTGCACGTATTCGGGTTGCGGCTGGAGTGAACGTGAACTAACTTTGTCTTATCAGGGTTCAGTACCAAACCTGCGTCATGTGACCACGTACATATTGCTGTGAAGTCAGCCTGTATGTTACTTATCGCAAGACTTAAATCTCTACTTGAAGCCACCAAACATTTGTCGTCAGTAAATTGATACACTGTGCAATGTTTAATTACATTATTAAGGTCATTAACGTACGTTAGGTAGTGCAGGGGCCCGATCACTGATCCTTGCGCTGTTCCTTCGGTAACGTTCACGCTATCACTGTATGCATCAGCTACTTTGACCTTTAAGCTACGTTGGTAAATATAGTCTTTACACCATTCTAACAAACTGCCTCTGATACCACAGTCATTCAGCCTTTTTAATAGTAGGTTATGCCGTAGTGTATCAAGCGCCTTGCTATAGTCTATAAAGACTAGAAGTACGTGCTGTTTCGCATTAAGGTAATAGTTAACATCGTCGGTAAAGCGAGACAAAAATAATGTAGTGCTTTTTAGGTTGGAAACCGTATTGCTGAGGTGATAAAACGTTATTTGCTTGGTAGAATTTCTTAATTATATTACAAACATATTTATCAACAATTTAATCAATGACTGGTAGGATTGTTATGGGCCGATATTGACCACAGTCACTAGTACTTCCAGATTTATGGATAGGTCGTACGATACCTGTTTTAAGTTCTTTTGGGTAAGTTCCAGTAGCTATACTGGTATTTATTAGGCGAGAAATTGCACTAACAAGTTTATTAGACAGTCGCACGATATCAATTGCTCGGATACCATCCGCGCCTGGTGCTTTAAAAAGATAAGTATTTTTCAAAATTTTTGTTACCTCCGAGTTAGTAGCTTTTTTGGAATAAATAGATCTATCTAATGGTTTTATATAATCAGATTCATTCAATAAGGTGCGTGTGCAGGTGGGTATGATAGATTTAACATTACTTTGAAATTGGTAGGCAAACTTATTTTCTATATTCATATTGCTTCCAGCAACGCTAAAAGCATTTTTGATGATGTTATCAATGGAGTTGATATTTTTATCGGACATTTTATTGATTAATTGCCATAACTTTTTAGTGTCAGTTTTGTACTTAATAATTTCAGCTTTATAATAATTATTTCTTTTTTTTAATATTATTTTATTTGCTTTATTACTCAATTTGTTGTACCTAACTCTCAGCTGTTTATCATTAGTGTCTTTCAACCAATCTGAAAATAGCTCATCCCTTTTTTGACATATGCTTTTAATACTGTTATCAATCCACCCTCGCTGGTTACGCTTTGAGTCAGTAACTTTTTGGATGTATTTAGATTTAGCATAGCAGTTGTTTAAATTTTTATAGATATAATTATATATTTTATTTGGGGAGTTAATATATTCAGTTTGATTCCAGTTGATTTTTAAAAACAAGTCATTTAATTTTTGGTTGTCAAATCGGGTTACATAAATTGGATCACGCCGTATATTAGATTTACCGATCAGCGTTATGACAGTCGGTCTGTGATCGGCCATTACGGTACAAAGGGCTGCGGTGAACACATCTCTCGTGCGGGAGGACGAAAATGTGGTCAATGCAAGTTTTAGTCAATTGATTATTCAATATTTCTAACCTTGTGTAGTTACGAAACAACTTCTAAAAGCTTTTCAACTTCCTCGTTACTTTGCGTCAATAGCCATTAATACTTAAATATAAGTATTATTTATAGTACTACAGAGGTGGGTAGATTGCTAAACATACCGTCTCGATGCAAATCGAGAGCAAGTAGTTACTTTAGCAGCTACTCTATCATTTCTTCTATTAGACAGGTTTATAGGTTTGCACTCAAGAGAAGAGTCTTTAAAACGGTGTTTCGGATGTAGAGTTTTCTGAGTGTAAGCAATCCGGACTCTCGATAGAGCATATCTGTAGAGTATTATTTAAGCAAATATTTTAAGCCCTACCGACTTAAAATACATTGCTTTAACTAAAGATCTCTGTGCTCTTTCGAGTTCCAAGAACTTTGTCTTGGTAGAATTGATTGTAATAAAGATGTGTAGATTTGGTTGATAAAGTATTTTGGTGGAACAAGACGTAGAATTTTTAAAACCCAAACTAATTTACGATTCCTACACATAAGAAGTTCAACGAGAGCATGCCAGGACAAACGTCGATCATGATTCCTACGTATTTTGTGGTTGATATTTTATAGATGTAAGTGCAGTCACAAGACGAGTCAATAATTTGGTTACATTTGTGTATTTTGAGGCTATTATTTGGAATGAGTTAGGTCTTATTATATTTACTAAAAGTCTAGAGATATTTCAGACAAGCAAATTCTGGATAAAATCTTCAGCATACCAAAACATATTCGCTTATATGAAATTTGAGGCTACATAGGTCATTTATGTAAATCAAGAATAATGTGAGGTCCACTTTCTTGAGGTACACCATAACTAATAGTATTATAATAACAAATTCGTTTATGTAAACTCTAAATAAACAACAGAATCATATATTGTGATAACGGGCTACTACGGAACCCTACACAGCGCGGGGCACGTCACGCACTCGGCCGTTTTTTTTATTCATTTAGTAGTGCATGGTATAAGGGAAATTTAGGTGATAAAAATAAGCTTAAGGCTTCTGGTGAGAATTCCAATTTATTTTTATTAACAAAACGATAATCTTTTACTTGTAGCACATCTTGTGGATTCTTATGCAAATGCTGCTTTGGCGTATAAGGGCTCTTATTGCCTATTAATATTAAGATGATCGAGGGAAGCTCTTAATAAAACTCTGGTGTCGTAACTATTGTGTCTGGTATATAGGTATCACCATATTTATTTCAAGCGCAGCCTTATATTTTATATATTGTTATTAAATTAATTATTGCCAATGAGAATTAAGTACTAGTACTACAACCAATGATTGCTTTCGATTATAGGCCAATCCGCATGAGCATCTTCTTATCGCCGCCGCTGCATTGTTTAGTTCGAAGTGGCGTGATGTCGCCCTGTCTCTCTTCAGCGCAGCTTGTTGTTCCGCTCAGGCGCTCGCGTCATCTCTTCGACCTTTGAATATTATTCCGGTGGGTCGCGGCCGCATACCGTTCGCGGCGCGCCTTCGGAGCGCGCGATTGCTTCTTCCTCATCGAGACAGTGCGTGCGCGCGATGGACGACGACGACGAGTGGTGAAGGTGATGATGCTGTGCTGCCTGGTGAAAAACGGTGATAGTGCTTCGTGCTCCTTCAGCTCAAACCGTTCTTTTCAGAACGACTGATATCTCCTGTTTCTGGTTACAAACAACATGCAGACGTTGCTCTTTTCAGGGCGGTTTCTTCCATTGTTTCTTGACATAACAACATTGCAAAATATAGATCAGTTCATCGTGTGTGTTTTATTTGTTATTCCTTGGTACTGGTAATGCGGTAATTGGTAAGGTATGGTTTGTTTTGTATGTGAAGGTGTTACAAACTTCTTGTATGCTTCTGTGCTGCTACAGGACTCCCCTCTTAGCGGAAGCGTACCGGTAGTTTGATAGTACGTCCACTTCGTGTGGTTTTTAATATTGGCTTCGATAAGATAACTTGATCTGGTACTTGATCTTGAGGTAAGTTAAACGTAGTTTGCCGTGTAGGTTTGCGCCACCATTGTCACAGAATATTTCCGTTGGTTTTCCGCGTCGAGCTATGAAACGTCTCAGATTCATTATGAATGCTTCTTTCGTTAAATCACTGACGGCTTCCAGATGAATACATTTGAAACGCAGACATAATAATAAGCATAAATAACATTTGATCAAGCGACTCCCACGACCCTTTCGATTTAAAATATAGAACGGACCTGCGAAGTCTAACCCAACTGACGCAAATGGGAAGTGTAGATTTACACGCTGGGGAGGTAGATCACCCATTTTGGGTTGCAAAGTCTTGCCTCTTAAACGCCTACAGCGAACACAGTTATTGACTGTACTTCTAGCAATATGCCGTCCGTTTACTGGCCAGATTGTCTCCCTCACTGTTGCCAACAACAGTTGGGGACCAGCATGCATGTTATCTACATGCACCTTTTCAAAATACAATCTTGTCAATCTATGTGATGCATGAAGTTAAATAGGATGTTTCTTTTCATAAGAATTTTCTGACGCCTCAATACGACCACCAACACGAATTAAACCATCCGTATCAATGAATGGGGATAAATATAATCTTATATATAATCTTTGTAATTTGTTTAGTGACGAATAATCACAAATGTTCACAATGGGTTGACTTACTACTACAGAATGTACCTTTAGCTGGTTTGTTGACATTCAACACTTGCCATTCAGATTCGTTTTTATACAAGAAACTAGGACCTGTCCACCACATGTTCGTTGTAGCCAATCGTTTCGCATCTAATCCCCTGCTAATTAGGTATGCAGGGTTAGCATGTGTAGGTACATATTTCCAATCAGCAGCAGAAGTCAATTCTTTAATTTCGCTGACACGGTTAGCGACAAATACCTTTAGTTTTGTTGCATCACTCTTGATCCATCCTAGAACTACACTTGAATCACACCAATGAACTATTCGGTTTGGTCTGTACCTAAGTGAGTCTACTACAGACTTAGTTAGTTTGGCTGCAATTAGGGCAGCCGATAATTCTAACCGCGGTATAGTCATGGGCTTTAGTGGAGCTACCTTTGACTTTGCACATAGTAGCCTGATAGTGACATTATCATTGGGACTAATGGTTTTCATGAATATGCATGCACCCAGTGCCACACTTGCAGCATCGCTGAAGGAATGCAATTCAATAGACTTGGGTGATTCGCCTAACACTAATCGTGGTAATTTAAAGTCAGATAAATGATTTATATTATTGACAAACTTTATCCAATCATCTTTAATTTCTTTAGAAACAGGCTCATCCCAACCTAGGTTTTGTTGCCAGAGCCTTTGTAACATTATTTTAGGTTGCACTACGACAGGACTTAAAATTCCTAATGGATCAAATATTTTAAATGCATTGGACATAATAAAACGTTTTTTAATTATATCAGTTACATCCTGTGAAAACCCCTTTATAGGAAAATGCAAAGTGTCACTTGAAGGGGTCCACCCTAGTCCGAGTGTACTTGTGGACTCACTTATAGTTAAATCATCTTGTTCATTCATGTCAATATTGTCAAAAATGTATGGACAGTTAGTTTTGTATTTTCTTAATTTAAAACAACCCGAGCTCAAAACATCAGATATGCATTTTTGTAAGAATTTTAATTGATGTGGATCATCCGAGCCTGTTATTAAATCATCTACATAGAAATATTTCTGAATTATGTTTTTAATGAGTTCATCATCCTGTTCCACGCCTAATTGCCACAGACAGCGGGTACTCAAATAACTAGCGCACGCTGTGCCATACGTCAAAGTATTGAGCACCCTTGTTTCTAATGGCTTTGATTCATTTATGGACTGTACATTCCTGTCATCATTGTGTACCAATACCTGGCGGTACATTTTTTCAATGTCTCCAGTGAGTAGGAATTTATATTGTCTAGCTTGTATTAAAATTGAAAAGAGAGAGTCTTGGACATTTGGACCCACCAATAAGAGGTCATTCAATGAATATCCAGAAGAGGATGCAGCCGAACCATCAAATACCACTCTCAACTTGGTAGACTCACTTTCTTTCTTAAAAACTGCATGATGGCACAAGTAGTAATATGGAGATTCACTAGAACGATAAACATCATCTAATGATGAGAGATGACCTAACTCTGCATATTCATTAATGAAATTTGTGTATTCTGTTCTTAAGTTGGTATCTCGTTTTAGCCGCTTTTCTAAACTAATAAAGCGCCTTTTGGCTAAATTGTAGGTATCACCCAAACAATCGGCAGTTTCTTTGAGAGGTAATTTTACACAAAATCTACCGCTATCATCTCTAGTAGTGTGGGTGATGAAGTGCCTTTCACACTCATTATGATTTTCATCGCTTATGTGATTTCCAGGCAAATCTTCTAAGTCCCAAAATTTTGACAACATTATTTTGATATTTTCATCATCAGATTTAGACATTAATGCATGATTACAATGAATTCTTTTCTGTGGCATAGTGGGACCGGATATTATCCAACCTAATTTTGAACTTCTTAATTTGGGACTACTGATGCCTAATGAAAATTGTTCATTACCTAAAATATCCCAAAACATATCAGCGCCTATCAATAAATCTATAGGTGCTGGCTGATGGAACATGGGATCAGCTAATTTAATATTTTTTGGTAACTTTAATGACCTGATATCGATAGGGCCCTTTGGCAGATGACCTGTCAACTCCTTCAACACAAGGCATGAAAGGGTTGCAGTGAAATTACTATTGATTGATTTTATTTGTACATTGCAACTTTCTGTAATTTTGTTCATGGTATTTCCTATGCCAATGACCTTCAGAGAGTCAATGGGATGGGTAGTGAATGATAATTTGGTCTTTAGCGATTCAGAAATAAAAGATGACTGACTTCCACTATCCAACAGCGCACGAACCTTGATCTTTCGCTGATCAAATGGATTCGATACCTCAATCATAGCAGTGGATAACAGAACCTGACTTACAGTATGCTTAGAATAGTTCACCATTACAGCTTCTTCTTAATTAACTGTCGAGATGTGGTTCGATGACGACACCGGACGATGTAACAAACTGTTGTGCCTCTCGGCACAGTCACGCTCACGACAGGGCCCCATGCGACACTCGCTTGCTGGGTGTCCCTGCCTTAGGCAGTTTTGGCACAGCTTGTACTTGGCTACATCCATCAACCTTTCATCAACCCCCTTAGCCTTGAAAGTTGGACAGTCATAAATCCTATGATGATCATTGCATATAATGCACATATACATATTAGGTTTTTTTCCTTTATTAGTGTTACTGCTAGTAAATGTCTTTACAAAGCTCTTTTGAACCTGGCGTTGGGTGATATTATTGCTAGGGACAGAGCGCATTGATGGAGTTTGCATACTTGCCTTTGACATTGTATTGTCTGACTTGTTATGATTTAGAGATTCAAGCACATTTGCACGGTCTGTTATGAATTTGAAAAATTGATCTAACGTGGGTGTGTCACCAGGTAAGCTATTGCGCTGTTCCTCCCATTTCAGTAAAGTTAGGCTGTCCAATTTAGATGTCAACATAAATATAATCAGCACATCCCATTTGACCGTTGGCTGACCTAAACTGGCCAAGGCACGCAAATTTTTAGTAACATGATCAGTCAGAAATCTTAGTGAACGCTCAGACTCACGAGGCAATTGTTTAATACTAAATAAAGAGTTTAAGTGATGATTAATCAATATTCTTTTATTATCATACCTATTACACAGTAACCTCCAAGCTTCAGTATAATTATTTGTAGATATTTCAAGATTAGATATAATTCTAGCGGCGTCTCCTTGCAAGTATGAAGCCAAATAGTGAAATTTGTTAATGTCAGATATGCGTTCATTTTTATGAATTAAATTCTCATAGGTATCCCTAAACTCTAACCAACGTAAATATTCCCCACCAAATTTAGAAATTTGGATCTGAGGCAGTTTGAGACCTGCCACTTGGTGATCTTCAACACAACATGAAGCATTATGAGTAGAATTGCGCCTCTGCTCACATTCATTCTTTCTGGAAAATGTATCAACTAAATGTTTTGCTGCAGCTATGTTTATTATTATATCTCTTTCCATATTATCCCGCTCATCAATCTCAGCTGCTACATTTTCCGGATTTAGCACCTCTATTTCACTTTGCAAGTCATCAACCCTAACCGACAATGCCTCAAACTTTGCAAGTCTCAAAGTGAGTTCAGTGAACTGAATGTTATCTAATTCCTCTTCATTAGAAATACTGTTTAAATAGTTTTTAAATTTGGTGATCTGTCCTTTGGCAGATGCTCTCTTTGTTGGTAATTCCCGATATCTTAGTTTAGTTTCAGTCATAGTTGTAGGAAGATTTTGAACACAAAAAAAAAATTAAACAACAGAAGTAGATAAAAAATTAATAATTGATTACTCTCCTCAATTCAGTGTCACCTTTAACTCGAAAGCTGGTGCTAGCTGTATGAAGTCAGCCAAATATCCACAGATGCTGCCAAGCTGACTGCAGGTTTAACTTTATCTTGGCAACTTTCCCGTCAGTATGGCAGGCACAAATAGCATATAGTGATGCTAGGCATGTTCTGAAACAGCTATAGTAGGATACTGAAAGTTGGGTGTCAGATACCTATCAACTGCGGAGAACCTTTTTAAAATATTGAAATTAAAATTGACTATGAATGTTGTACATTGAAATTTATGATCTTGAACTGCTTGTGGTACATCCACTAATACACCTCACTGAATTATAAGCACAAATAGAATGAAGAATTAAACAGTGGGAATTTAACAAAGAAATTAAATGACAAATATTCTTTACTGTGGGATTTTACATACTAACTGAGTATGCAAATGAGTGCCATCAAGGTAAGTACCTAACTTTGATGCAATAATGAGTAAAATTACGAGAAAATGCAACGATGAAATTTTTTTAATATTACACCCTATTACAGGGTAGAGGCAGCATGTTGCAATTCCACACTTTGTGGGGTTTTTGGCATTAGCTGCTCAAAAACGTAAATTTACACAAATATAGTTGTATTTTGAATAACTGTTACGTGAAATAGGAATGTTGGATGTTGATGGGATCAGACATTACAACAGGAGGGACACTTAACTCTTTGCAGAAACGTCGACGCTGATGCAATTCTTTTGTTGAATTACTGCTCAGATCTCGATGTCTTTGTCCGTTTAGCGACTTTCTTCTATCATCAGGGCTCCGTGGCTTTTGGTTGTCCACTGCGCGGCTCCAAGGAATGAAAATTTTGTCTTCCAACCGGCGAAGGCGTGCTTTGAAATTTAGCAAATATTGGTTAAATTGAGTTCCCCTCGTGGGCCACCATGTTATTTCTTTAGAGGAAATAAAGGTGCAAATGGTACAATGCAATGGCTTTATTATTATTGTTTTACATAATTTTCTATTAGCGAAACTAAAGTTGAATGACGCCATTTTTTGGCGGCTTGGATAGAAAAGAAAGATAATATATACTATAGAGCACAGATAACACTATGGTTTGACTTTCACAGCATAACGAGTTTCAGTTGGAGCATGAATAGGTGGCGCCACCGCCGTCTTGAATGGCGCTAAGCTTGAACACTGCCAAGTCCTGCAAAAAGGCTCTCAAGAAGGCTCGCTTCGACCACATACGCCGAACAGGGAACAAACTTGCTTCTTACCCATCGGGTAGCAAAGCGTTCTGGTCCCTGGCGAGGTCGATCGAAGAGAACTTCTGCCGTCCCTCACTGCCTCCACTGCTGAAACCCGACGGCTCACTAGCACATACTGCTGAAGAGAAAGCAAATTTATTTGCTTCTCTGTTTGCAGAGTCTTCACGTTTAGATGCTGGCAATGGTGTACCCTCTAGTCTGCCAAATTGCGGGACGTCATTGTCAGAAATCCGCATTCGGCAGTCTGAAGTACGCAAAGCGTTGCGCAATCTAGACGTGAACAAAGCTAGTGGTCCAGACGGTATACCAGCTGTAGTCTTGAGGATGTGTGCGCCAGAGTTGACTCCTGTATTGACTCGCCTCTTTCGCTTGTCTATGACGACTGGTCAAGTGCCGAAGTCCTGGAAGCTTGCAAACGTGCAGCCCGTGCCCAAAAAAGGTAGTCGCGCAGACCCTGCCAATTACAGGCCTATTTCAGTCACTTCCATACTATGTAAGACGTTGGAACGTGTACTGAATATACTAAATACTGAAACACAGGCTCCTGGCATACCTAGAAGTGAACGATCTCCTCAGTGACCTGTCGGTCATACATATATATCCATACGGATTTCGCCGAAACCGGTCTACTGGTGATCTTCTAGCGTATGCCACTCACATCTGATTCTGGAGCTCAGCCATCGAGAACCACGGAGAGGCGCTTGCTGTCTCTTTCGATATCTCGAAGGCTTTCGACAGGGTCTGGCACAATAGCCTCATTAGCAAGCTTCCTTCATACGGCCTTCCCACTAGTTTGTGTGTTTGGATTTCAGATTTCTTGAGGGATCGGTCGATTCGAGTGGTCATCGATGGCTGTTCTTCCGCCCAATTGGCTATAAATGCCGGAGTCCCCCAAGGATCAGTACTCTCTGCAACACTTTTTCTGCTGCATATTAATGACCTGCTGAAACCCGGTATTTTTGGGTACGCAGATGACAGCACCGTTGTGGAGAGTTACACATCTAACGCACGAACCAGTGCATTATAAATCGAGTCTTATAGGGAAGCGATGGTTCAGCGCTTGAACTTTTCTTTGCAGGCAGTCTCCGATTGGGGCGATGCCAATCTAGTTAAGTTCAATGCTGCTAAAACCCAGGCGTGTCTTTTCTCCGCCAAGCGGAGCCCTTTTCACCTGGCTCCTACTTTCAGGGATGTGTCCGTGCCGATAAGTAACCATTTTGAGCTTCTTGGCATCTCATTAATACCAACTCTCAATTTCGGCTCCTATATTGAGTCCAAAGCCCAGCTTGCCTCAAAAAAGCTTGGTGTTTTGGCTAAGGTGAGACAATACTTCACACCGGAACAGTTGCTTAATCTTTATCAAGCCCAAGTCCGGTCGTGTATGGAGTACTGTTCTCACCTTTGGGATGGTTCTGCCAAATACCAGCTGGAGACACTGGAAGCTATTGAGAGGAGAGCCAAGAGACTCATTAACGACGACCACCTAGTACGAAAGAGACTCCAGAGTCTCGAGCATCGCCGTAAAGTCGCTTGTTTATCGGTTTTTTAACTAGGTGGTGTGCAATGGAACTTCAAAATTTGATTCCGCCATCCCCATTCTTTAATCGGACTTCCAGGGATACTCAGAAGCGCCACCGCTTTATGGTGGATATTCCATTTACACGAACGAAGCGATTTACTTCTTCGTTTATCATACGAACCGCCAGGGAATGGAACACCTTGCCTGAGTCTGTGTTTCCGGTTAAGTACGATATGGGGGTCTTCAAAACGCGAGTGAATAGGTATCTTCTGGGTAAGCGCGCTCCATCATCGATCGCATCATCACTTAACATCAGGTGAGATAGTGGTCAAGTGCTACACGGTTCAGTATAAAAAAAAAAAAACGTAACTTCGACGATTTTTTGGTCACACTCAAAAGTTTTTAACTAAATTTTGATGCCATTATTTTAACAGAATGCTGGCTTACAGAGGGCACATTACTTACGTCTCTCCCCGTTGTAACGTCTTTCGCACACAAAAGCAACTAAATAAAAATGGCGGGGTAGTGATTTATGTGAAGTCATTGTATAACACGATCGCACTTGAATCTAAAATAAGGGATGCTGACACTATTGTCGTAGTAATTGTTGACGATAAAACAGCTATTCTAGGCATTTACCGCTCCCCTTCAATCACAGACATCTACCTCGTTTATAGACTCGCTTGATATAGCTTTAAGTGAATTAAAACAAAAACCGTCTATCACCATTGCTGGTGATTTGAACATAAATCTTTGTGACACATCCGAGGAACAATTTGACTTACTGTGCCTAATGGCCTCGCATGGCCTGCTTCCCGCTATTACCAAACCAACAAGACTACGTTCATGCTTAGATCACATTTTCATTAAATCATCAACTATGAGCACAGGGCTGATTTTCCATTCTTCAATCACTGATCATGCTATCGTTATGGCTGGCATCTCTCGACAGTCTAGTACACAGTCAACTATGGCTAAAATGCGAAAGAAAACGAACGTTGACGCAGTTTTAACAGAATTAAATAATACTGAATGGTCTAACGTTTTGACAAAACCTTGTGTGAATTCTGCTTTGAACACGTTTAATGAGATCATTACTAGTTCTATCAATAGGCATACGCAACAAATTAGAATAGGACGAAAAATAGTGAACCTAAAGCCCTGGATAACTCCAGGACTAATTAGATGTATGCATCACCGCGAAAAACTGCATCGTGATTGTAGAGCTTTTCCTGGTGACGTTATACGGCATAGGATTGTAAATCCTATGCCGACTAGGTACAGAAACTTTTGCAATAAACTTCTCCGTAAAGTTAAAGCTCAATATAATAGTCAGCTACTCAACCAGAACAAAGATGATACAAAAAAGCTCTGGAGGACAATAAAAACCATTTGCTATAACTCAAACCGCAACGTGCCGTCTGAACTGTTTAACCACTCAGCAAGTTCAAATAACCCGCTAAATCACTGTAATGAGCATTTTGTTGCGGTGGGTAAACTACTTACTGACAATATTTTAAAGAAGTTAGCTGTAACCGAGACATCTCTTATTGATTCATACATGCCCATTTTAACTACTCCGTACTCTTTGCTTCTCTACCCCACCGACCCAAATGAAATAGCCAAAATTATTAGCAAGCTTAAAATCGACAGTGCCACTGGCCCAGACCTAATTTCTGTGGCTCTCATAAAAAAATGTGCTCAAGCTATACTAATTCCATTAAGTTTTATATGTAATCTTGGTATTGAGTCGGGTGTGTTTCCAGAGTACTGGAAAATAGCTGCCATAACTCCAATACACAAAAATGGTCCAAAAAGCACATCTGATAACTACAGGCCTATTGCACTTCTCAGCTTTTTCTCTAAGATTCTGGAAAAAATTGTAAATGACAGACTTTTAAAATACCTGGAGAAATATAGCCTTATCTCTGAAAAACAGTATGGTTTCCGCAAGGGTAAGTCGACCGAAGACGCTGTTACATTGCTAGCTAACTTGGTCTCATCATATGTTGAACAAGGAAGCAAATGTATTGGTGTATTTCTTGATTTGGCAAAAGCTTTTGACACGGTCTCGGTTGGCTTGCTTTTGAGGAAACTAGAAACCATTGGTGTTAGAGGGATTCCGTTGCAGTGGTTCTCAAGTTATCTAAATAATCGCGAACAGTTTGTAAAAGTGCTAAGCCACTCTAGTGACCGCCAACTAATTAACTGTGGTGTTCCTCAGGGTAACATACTCGGCCCTACGCTTTTCCTAATTTATATCAACGATATCCATATCATTCAGCTTAACAATACTGAAATAATAGCATATGCTGACGCCACTGCGATCTTGATAAATGGCGAAGCGTGGGACCTAGTGTACAATATTGCAGAAAACAGTCTTTCCGAAATTGCAAAAGCTCTGGACAGGAATTTACTTACACTAAACTTGAAAAAAACTAAATATATTGCTTTTGCAAAGACCATCATCTTTATGCCACCACCTGAATTTGTCCTGAAAATCCATCACTGTTCAAAGGATGATAGAAGCTTAGATACGTGCATTTGTAAGTTCATAGATCGAGTTCCTGTCATAAAATATCTAGGTGTGTCAATGGATGAAAATTTATCCTACAAACATCATATAGCAGATTTGTCATCAAAAACACGTAAACTTATCCATGTTATGAAAAACCTTCGCGATTGTGCTCCGGTTCCGCTGCTACGTCAAGTGTATTTTGCCTTATGTCAGTCTATTATCCAGTACTATGTAACGGTGTGGGGGTGCTGCTGGTATAACTCATTTTATGAAAATCGAAAGAGCACAACGTGCGCTTATAAAAGTCACGCTACGGAAGCCCTTCTGTTTTCCAACAGATGCTCTTTACAATGAATTTCAAGTTTTACGTGTTCGCCAGCTCTTTATTTTCAGGGCGACAATAAAAAATCACATTGATCTAAAAAATCACTTAGACAATAATAATAATAATAATAATAATTGTTTATTTCTTGAAAAAGGCAATTTTACAAAATAAGTTTAATAAAAACTCCTGATTCCTAAACTAGGTTCTCGAGAACCCGTAAAATAGGTACCAGGACCTCTTTCTTCCGAGTACTGATTTGTTGTTTGCCTTAGCAGTATTCATACAATATATATAGTACATTTATAAGTTATAATTATAGAAAATACAAAAAACATTTTAGATTACAATTTCACAATACTTTACTGTGTGTGTGTGTGTGTGTGTGTGTGTGTGTGTGTGTGTGAGTGTGTGTGTGTGTGTGTGTGTGCGCGTGCGTGCGTGTGTGTGTGTGTGTGTTTCAATTCAAAGCACTGGTGTGATCAACTGTTCGGTTTGTTCATAATTCATTTTGATTAGTTTGTAAAACAAAAGTTTTTTGACTTCATACTATGATTTTGAATATATTTTATCACTTTTGTGTGTCTCGTTCTATAGGTAAGGTCCCAGAAAGGTAATAGATTCCTTAGCGAATGTAGTGCTCACTATTGGTACTATAACAACGTTGTGGGAAGCACGTTTGGAAAAAACATGACAAGACGTGCTTTTAGAATTCCAAAACCGTTTGTTACATCCTTATTAGCAAAATGCTGCCCTTCTTTTTCACACCCCCATACGTACAACAAAGTCGCTAAAAAGTGTGATATTAAAAATCTCTCACTCAATGCCTGCAAAAGAACTGTTAAGGATTGGTTGCTCACTCTCTCACAAAAACACAGAAGAACTAATGTGAAACCGCTACTGCTCAGCACACTCATTCAATATATTTCACACGCAAAGTACGTATGAAACCAACGAGTAGACGAGGGAACGAGTATATATGAGTCCACTCACTTCAGGCATATACGCGCACATCTACTCACTCTCTCATACAAACTCTCTTACACACATATACACATCATCATACACACATACACACATCATCATCCACACTTTGCATCTACATTATAAGTCATTAGCAAATTAAAATTATTACGTGTAAACCGCTTCAAGGAAATTCTTTTCACTTACTTGAAGATAACGGGCACATTATTATATTATTGCAGTGGCATTTAATGATTAAAAAAATATTGATTCACTATGGTATTGAAACGCATTGTACTTTCATGTAAACTTAATTTTATATTGCCACTGTATCTACTTTTATTTTGTCATGAACAACATAACGAACTTTTGAAAACCGCACTCGATCCCCAAGATACAGGCTTAGTGCTTAGTTTGGGGCTCGCTGTCAAGCTATTACCCAATAAGAATTTTAATTATTCTAGAATCTAAGTTAACAATTGTATTTACTTACTAGCTGTACCCGCGACTTCGTACGCGTTTGCCGTACCTGCAAACTAATTATTCACATTTGAGCACTGTTTATCTCATATTAAGCAACGTTGTGGTCTGTGGTGAAGCACTCTTAGTAAAGCATAGCTCAGAAAGGAGCTTTTTACTTTGGGTTTGACAACTCCTAGCTTGTTTTTCCAGAAGACAGTAGTTAAGTAACTCAGAGAGTTCCTTCGCGGTTCGCTCAATAAATGTTGAAGCAAAGTAGGTACTTTGTGCGTTTCTTTACAATTTCGATTATAAAACGATATCTTTTTGCCGAGGTTCTCCTTGTTTGGCGGTAGAACAAAAATATATTAGATTGTACACTTCCATTGCGCAGTCTCCAAAATGTATCCGGCAAAAGATAGATAGTTAACAAAATTGATTGTGGCGAATGTTCCAGATTTTAGAGTTTTATCTTAGCAAGCTGGCAAATCTAAATAAGGATGCCGAGATGCCTGTGGGGTGCCGAGCTGCCCATGGGGCGCCGGGATGCCCGTGGGGTGTCGGGATGCCCGTGGGTGCCGGGCTGCTCTTGGGGTTCCGAGCACTATTCTAACACAAAAAGAATAATTGAAACTGGATTACGCGTTCATAAACTACAACTAAGTAACATTTTGACTTTCATCCCCTTTGCCGAGGGAACCGTGCTGAATTTCGGGATAAAAAGTATACAATAACGTTCTTCGTGGTATGAACTCAGATCGTGTTAAGTTTCATTGAATTCCATTCAGTAGCCCATGGGGTGCTGGGCTGCCCGTGGGGTGCCGGGCTGCCCATGGGGTTCCGGGCTCACTTATCATTATTCTAACGAAAAAGAATAATTGAAATCGGACTACGCGTTAATAAATTACAACTAAGTGTACATTTTGACTTTCATCCCCTTTCCCGAGGGAACCGTGCTAAATTTCGGGATAAAAGTAAACAATAACGTTCTTCGTGGTATGAACTCAGATCGTGTTAAGTTTCATTGAATTCCATTCAGTAGCCCATGGGGTGCTGGGCTGCCCGTCGGGTGCCAGGCTGCCCATGGGGTTCTGGGCTCACTCATCACTATTCTGACAAAAAAGAATAATTGAAATCGGACTACGCGTTCATATATAAGTAACATTTTGATTTTCATCCCCTTTCCCGAGGGAACCGTGCTGAATTTTGGGATAAAAAGTATACAATAACTTTCTTCGTAGTATGAACTCAAATCGTATTAAGTTTCATTGAATTCCATTCAGTAGTTTTGGAGTGATGCGCGGCCGGGATACAGACAGACAGACAGACAGACAGACAGAAAGACAGACAGACAGACAAAATTAAAAAAAATACAGTTTTGGCATCAGTATCAGCTACAGAGTGCTCTCAATTTTTTTTTTGCTAAATATCTCTTATGTACAGAATTGGACCTGTTACAGTTTTATTATAAGTATAGAATAGATAAATCTTTTATGGCAATAAATTATCTTATCTTATCTTATTTTGACTTTCATCCCCTTTCCCGAAGGAACCGTGCTGAATTTCGGGATAAAAAGTATACAATAACCTTCTCCGTAGTGTGAACTCAAATCGTGCTAAGGTTCATTGAAATTCCTTCAGTAGGTTTAACGTGATGCGCGGCCATGATACAGACATACAAAAATAAAAATCAATACAGTTTTTGAATCAATATCAGCTACAGAGTGCTTGTCTTGATTGAATCATGTACAGATTTGGACTTGTTACAGTTTTATTATAAGTAAAGATAATGACATGATTTTTTTTGTGTATTGTGCCCTTGCCCTGCTTTAGCTTCACCACCCACCCATAAGTGTTTTTGTGCACCCACAAGGGAAGGAAGAAAATGGGTATTTAGAGACGAAGCTACAAAAAAGATTAGATTGATTAATTACATAATTCCGACAAAATTCCCAGCTGAGATAAACTGACGTCACCTTAATAGAAACGATGTAAATTCTCCAAATGGAACTAAGAGCGTGAAAGATCGAAATTAATCTCAATAAACCTGCAATAAAGCATATAGGTACCACATACATTAAAGAATGAAATTGGATACAAAACTAGATTGGGTTTGAGATCATGCAATTAGAAGTCAATTTATGGTGTAGTGTATAGTATAAGTATATATATTATATATATATATATACTTTAGTGGGTTTTTTATGCCTAATTATCAGCTAACCTATCAGCCTTTGACCACTGTCTCATCTAATGATAAGTGATGATGTGGTCGAAGATGTTGTACAGGCTAACCTAGAAGTACTGGCTGTCAAGGACAGCTTTCAGAACACACCGTTAGGTGCTTGGCGACAGATTTTCTACTTGAGGGTGGTAGCTAGCCAGGCGGGCATTCGCAAAATGCCCTACCACCATGCTGTAACGACTGCCATCCTAAGAAAACAACCGGGACCGACGGCTTAAAGTGCCCTCCGAAGCACGGAAGCGCTCAGTAGTAATGTCACTAGCGGTAACCCATCCAACTCATAACCGCGGGCGACGTTGCTTAACTTTGCTGATCGGTTAAGAACAGCTAAGTAAACTTCGCTACGAGCGGTTGAACGTGCAGTTTTAGTGACGTTAGCTTTGTAAAGCGAGTCCAGATAATACAACATCATCCGTTACCTACTCGAAATAGCCGATATTTAATAGTTTTACACTTACCCCACCTTTACGTATGGAAACAAGGAAAAAACAGGGTAATATACTTAGTAAAGTGGTTGAGAACAGCGATACCAGTGGTAGTCGGCGACGAGCGCAGTCGTTCCTGCTCCTCTAAGCTCAGCCGTTAGCTGTACAGTAGCAATGGCGTTGGGTGCGGCACGCGAGTTCGCTAAAGGCGCGCGGTCGCGGACCGACGACATCGGCACTCTCAGCACGAAGGCGCGCGCTCGGCCGCGGACGCTGGCGTCGCGCGCGTTGGAGAGCTCGACGAGGGTAGCGCCGTTCCTGCTGCCGCACGTCTCTCTGCTGCTCGCTGTAAGATCTGTTTCTTTTATCCGTGCTTATGTAATCGACGATAACTTGTACATTATTGATCGTAGTTACGTTATTATTATTGAAAATTATTGCGGATGATAGATTGTGAAGCGCATTACGGTCTGTAACCAGGAATCTGAGGGATCACCGAGCTTTCTTAATATCTCGAGAAGATGATATGGGTCAGATCGCAAGCGGAATTTTAAGTGTGTGCGTGTGCATTGAGTGAGCACCCTCAGAAAAAAAAACAACAAATAGGATAATTTAGTAAAAGCTCTAAAACAATTCTAAAACCAAAATCCCTTTTTGTAAAAAGGTAAAACAGAAGTATTGTTTTTTATGCCTGGTAGGTTAGCCTTTGACCACTATCTCACCTGATGGTAAGTGATGATGTGGTCGAAGATGTTGTTCAGGCTAACCTAGAAGTACTGGCTCTCAAGGACAGCTGCCGGAACACACCGTTAGGTATTTGGCGACAGATTTTCTCCTTGAGGGTGGTAGCTAGCCAGGCGGGCATTCGCAAAATGCTCTACCACCATGCTAATATATAAGCGATAAATCGTTTGTAATGCGCTCACTCAGTTCTCACAGAAAACTGTCAATATATTCAAATGTATTGAGCTTACAAAAATAAATTGTATACTAGGTTTTAGTAAAACTTGTGGAGAGTATAATTTTTTATTGAGAGATTGCCTAGTGCCGTATTTAAAAATTTACAAATAGTTAATTGTGCTCACTCAATCCTCCAATTTCGCAAGGGCCGATTGCTCTCTAATAAACTATATAATTAAACTTCGTTATATTACTCGTGTTTAGTTCATGTTCAATAGGGTTTCGTAACATACTAAACGAAACTCTATTGTGATACATATATAAGTAATCAATTATTTTATGTGCTCACTCAATCGACACATTTATGAAAACCATAAAACATGAATATCATCAGATTTGTTACCATAACAAAAAGTCCAGATAGCTCATGATTTAGTAAAAATTTTTACTAAATATCTGCCATTTCACTTCTAATCACAGCCTGGACACTCAACTCATTCTCTATATAAAAGCCGCGTTATAACTATCTATTACATAGACGCTACACAAATGTTGTTTTTGTACACGCGTAAATGTGTGCGTGAACTCTAAGGTTGTCATCGTATGAATAATTGTTGTACTTGTTTAGATACCTAACAATCTTTTGATGCTGTTATTATGACTTATTAGATTTCGTAGGTTATGCGTACCTTACCTACCTTCAGAAACATTTACAAGCACAACAATCCGACTCCATGAACGACGTAGGAATATGCAACACATAACAGTAGGTAACATCACTTAACATTTCACTCCATTACTTATACAATAATAGATACCTACACTATACAAAAAGTATCATTCCGAAAAGTTCACATTTTTTACAAGTACCTAATGATAAATTACAATCACAATAATAATTTATGTTCTCGTATAATAAACAAACACGAAGTGTGCCGCGTGTCAACCGTAGCGAAGATCGCTATGTATATTGCTTTTCTCTATGGTAGGTATAGGTCTGGGGCGTATACCATTTGGCACTAAATTCGTTATTTTCGATAATTTTCATCACTATTGTGTCTATGGTTCATATTAATGGTTCATATGGTTTTGGCGGTGAGTAGTAACAAACTAACACATACACATACTTACTTTCGAATTTATAATATTAGTAGGATATATTATAGGATTAACTTGAAAATCCCACACAGATATTTTTTCTAAAACTTTACAATGGTCAAATACACTAATATGTGGAGCCATATATAATAGAACAAAAGGTAGGTATATCAGAACTTATACATAGCGGATGGTTACCCTACATTACGAAATTTCATACAAACAATAAAATAAGTAGGTATATCTCATAAAGTAATCAAGTTTAATTAGAAGTGAAATGGCAGATATTTAGTAAAAATTTTTACTAAATCATGAGCTATCTGGACTTTTTGTTATGGTAACAAATCTGATGATATTAATGTTTTATGGTTTTCATAAATATATTCTACAATTGTAAACGATATTTAGATATTATTATTATTTTTATTTATTTTTTTCCTGATAGATTAGCCTTTGACCACCATTTTACTCGAAGGCAAGTGATGATGCGGTCGAAGATGTTGTTCAGGCTAACCTAGAAGTGACAAAGACTAAGACTATTATACAATTGAGATACATTTATGTAATTACACTGTTTTCTACTGCATACCGAAGAAAGTCGCACTGAAGGTGCGTCTTGCCGTGGGAGCACTACTCAAAAATGGGTCAATATTATGCAGTTTAGTGAGTTTATTAAAAGTTCTACTCGCTCGCACTATATACGTATTCTGCCTATACTTCGTGGAAGCTCTAGGGACTCGGAATGGGGGGTTGAACCTCGGAGATTTCTGCGGAATATTGAAGAAGATTTTGCTGAGCAATTCATACAGCAATTATATAGTTTATTAGAGAGCAATCGGCCATTGCGAAATTGGAGGATTGAGTGAGCATAACTATTTGTAAATTTTTAAATACGGCACTAGGCAATCTCTCAATAAATATTTATACTCTTCACAAGTTTTACTAAAACCTAGTATACAATTTATTTTTGTAAACTCAATACATTTGAATATATTGACAGTTTTCTGTGAGAACTGAGTGAGCGCATTACAAATGATTTATCTTCTGTTTTACCTTTTTACAAAAAGGGATTTTGGTTGTACAATTGTTTTAGAGCTTTTACTTAATTCTCCTATTTTATTGATTTTTTCTGAGGGTACACAAGCACACATTGTAAGTTGGTGCTTGTAAATAAATGACTAGATAGATAGATAGATAGATAGATAAGGCATTTATTTGTCTCTCCAATACACACGTACAATCAAATAAAGTTTACAGACAACCATACTCTTAACTAATTCCTAATATAAAATAAATTATTTATACCTACAGTTTTGCATACATTATTATACAAAGTCTCATTTCACTTAATGGATGCCTACTTACAACAAGACGATGTAGGGATTACTACCAAAAAAAAAAAAAAAAGTACGTGTGTGTTGCAGTATAACAAATAGGTCATAGCTCAGCGAATAATATTGCTCAAAGAGCAAACACTGATTTTCAGCTATCACCCTTGAGATGACAAGGCGAGACGAGTGCAATACAACAATCTGTGTACCACAGATTAAATATATTTATATTTGTGTAGCTTAATGCAAGTCAGGTGAAAAGAAATATAAAATAAAAATAAAATATGTGCAGAGGGTAAGAGTGTGTGTGCGGTTTTAGCAGGTTAAACGAACGGCGTACCTATTAAGTACATCATAGTTGGCATACGAAGTGTTTGGGAATGCCTAGTTTTTGTTTTCCTAGAAGATAAGCTCGGAGATTAGATTTGAAAGTGAATTTTGATTTGAGGATTCTTATGGGTGGAGGGATGTTATTCCAACACTTCGTCGCCAAATATCGGAAACTGCCAGTAAATGCTGCAGTTTTATGACTGTGATATAGGAGTGCTGACCTTATAGACCTTAGGAGATTTCTAGAGTTTTGATTAACAAACTTGATCTTTGCATGCAAGTATTCAGGGTTTTTATACTTTACAACGTCGAAGACAAGTCCCGCTAAATGCAGCTCTCTACGAGATTCCATATTAAGTATAGAAGCATTGTTTAAGATGGGAGTAATATGGCTTCTTGGAGGGACATTAAAACAGTACCGGCAACATGCGTTTTGGACGCGCTGTACTAAACGTTGAGTCTTGCCGAATAAGCGAGGGCCATAAACAACGTCTCCATAGTTAAGTCTGGATAGTATTAGTGACTCGCAGAGACTGATACGCGACGTTTCCGATAATTGGTCCCTAATTTGGTATAACACTTTGAGGCGGTAAAAACAATTTTTGACCATACCAAGCACATGGCTTTCAAATCTCAGATGACTATCGAAGATTATACCAAGATTTCTAGCTTCATCTACACGAACAACATGTTCTCCACAAATCTTAACGTCTGGATCACCGCAGATTTTATTCAGTTGCTGTCTTGTGCCCATGACCATATATTTTGATTTTGTGGGGTTTAACACAAGTGCATTACGCATTGACCAGTTAGCAATTCTCTCCAAATCCTCATTAAGCCGTATTACTGCTTGTGGTATATTATTGGGCGACACTGACAAGTACACTTGTACATCGTCAGCATAACAGTGGTACTTACAATTATGGATAACATTGGTGAGATCAGCACTGTATATAATGAAAAGAAGTGGGCCAATTATAGAACCTTGAGGAACACCGCGATCAATGAGCCTAGGATTGGACAGAACACTGGTACCATCTTTTCTAACCAATTTCACTGACTGGTACCGGTTGCTCAGGTAATTTTCAAACCATGTGACTGAGTTTTTGTGTAACCCATAGTATGATAGCTTAGCTAGAAGGAGACGTACATTAAGACAATCAAAAGCACGGGAGAAATCTAACAGAGTTAGAACGGTGCTATGGCCAAGATCTTGTTCCGCTAATACGTTGTCTGTGACGTCAAGCAAAGCCGTCGCAGTACCACGACCCTTACGAAATCCAGATTGTAAAGGAGGCAAAATATTATTAGTTTCTACAAATTTTGTCAGCTGTACGCAGACAGCTTTCTCCAGCAGTTTCGACAGGAATGGCAAAATACTAATAGGCCTAAGGTCTTTTAGATCAACCAGGTTATCATTTTAGGGTCTGGGAGTTACTATCGCTTCTTTCCATTTACTGGGAACAATACCTGACATAATTGACCTATTGATTATAGCCGTGATTGCATCTAATGTACAAGGAAGTGAAAACAAAACCATGTCTCGGCTAATTGCATCACTTCCAATAGCATTTGATTTAATTGACATTAAATATTTAGCAATATCTGTAGAACTAACTGGAGCTAGTTTTAATTCTTCTGTATTGAATCTATTATGCTCAAAAAATGATAAATCTGCGTCGGAAACTAAATTATCGCCAGGTACATTCAGAAAATGCTGATTTATTTTGTTTGGGTCATTGAAATGTTGTGGCAAGAACTTATCTTTACTGGGATCAACCAAGATTTTTTCCTTCAAGTTTTTCCAGAACATTTTAGTATTATTGGTTTGAGAATTGACTAAATTATTAAAATAAGCACGCTTCTCACCAGCAATGCTTGTTAATACTAGACTTTTTAATTCCTTATAGTACTTCCTATCTTCTTCTGTACCTGACTTTCGATATGCATCATGAGCTCCAATACGCTCGTCGATCATCATTTTACAGACATCTGTTACCCACGGTAGTGAATTATTGTTTCTCACAGTTATGGTTTTTGATGCTGCATGTTTGTCAAAGAGAGATATGATCATTGAATTAAATTTGTCAACCATCATATCCAGCGTAGGTGAGTCAATAACTTCGTCCCAATTCATTGCATATAAATCATTATTAAAATCATTCAAATTGATGTTATTAATAGGTCTGAAAGTGAACGTCCTTGGTGAGGTTTTTACCTTTTTGAGAGACAACGTCACATTAATCATTGCATGCCCATTGGAACCCGTTATATTGTTTACAGTAACACTACGCACCGGTGCATTAGTACAAACCAGATCTATTAGAGTCTCGGTATCCGATGTTTAATGTGTCGGTTCACAAACAACTTGACTTAGGTCCATGTACTCGAGAAACTGTTTAAGTTTTATAGTACTACTATTTGATCCCATGATCATATTAATATTAAAATCTCCCAACAAGACAATAAAATCATACTTTGAAAAATAGTTAATCGAGTCAGTCAGAGCATCAATAAACGCATCTACATTCACCCATCTTGGACGGTACGCAGTCCCTATAGCTAGACAATAACCATTTACGCGAGTCGATAGCCACATTTGCTCAATTTAATCATTAGGCCTAGCCAAATAACGCACATTAACGTTCCGTTTAATGTAAAACGCAGTTCCGCCCCCACGCCCGTGGCGCATGTGCTGCGGGCGCGGGGTGGCGCGTAAACGGTAGCCAGGAACGGCTGGTGCGAGTGCTTCCTGTCCACTTGGAATCCATGTTTCATTAATTGCGACCAGGTCTGCATCACATCGATCCATCGCAATAATAAAGTCATCATGCCCAGTATTCAATGATCCCGCATTATAAAGACCTAATTTTAAGAACTTTAGCTTAGGACCCATTGTAACTAAAAATAAATTTTAGGTGATTGCTATTAGAACAAAAATAATCAAGCGAGCGGGTATGTGTTAATGTATTGAAAGTGTAATGAAATGGACATGTCATACTGGGTTCAATTTTCTTACGATTATAGTTAACTAAAAGCATATCTGCAACACACACGTACCGGCAACAAGAAAATATGCACCATGAGTGATTGTTATGAAAAATAATTGGCGTTGAAAATGTAACACAAATATCATATTGAATAAACAGGTTCGTTTTCTTGTCTATTTCATGTGGATTAACCAAGCCAATAGGCATAAAGATAACTAATAAAAATCTTATTAACATTTTCACCAAAACAAAACAAATTAGATACATGTAGATATAAATTAGCCGCAGGTAACATGCACTATACACAACTTTTTTAACGATTTCTAATACTACTCTTGACAGTATTATGCAATAAAAAAATATACAAAATATTAAGCATACAGAGTGACTAAAATGACAGCAATGCACACAACTATTAGTTACTTTTGTTGAGAGGCGCTCTAACAGCGTCAGACCCAAAAACCCGGAGCAGATCACTCTCGTTACGAATCCGATGACGCGGTGAGTCCGCGCCCTGGTGTCTCCGCGCGTATATCCTGCCGTCCTTTGTCCAGATGAAACGCCACCCCAGTCTACTTCCAGTTTCACGTGCCCGCCAGAATAACTGCCGATTCGTTTTCGTTAATCTTTCATTGACGTAGAACCGGCGTGGCGGAGCAGACAACCCAGCATTTTCAGTGGTAATGCCCCGGCGTACTCGGGTCGCCGTCAGTACCTGGTCCTTTAGAGCGCGTCTACTGAGCCGCACGACGATAGGCCTCGGACGCGGTGCAACAGCCGAGTCAGATGACTCATGAATCCTACCCATCCTTAAGTAGCACTGACTAGATCCTGTTCGGATATTTTGACACCAAGCATCATACCGAGAGTGATGACAGTATGAATTAAATTTTCACCCTTCTCTTCAGGGACGCTAGTGATTTCTATGTCATTGCACAGCAGTTCCTGATCACGGTCATTTACATCAGCTTTCAGTTGTTCAATTGTGTCAAGCAGTAAACCATCACTGGTCACCACACTCTTTTCCGCTTGACGACTTTCAAGGCCCTCCATTCGGACTTCCAGCTTAACAATCCTTTGGTCGCATTCATCGATTTTAAGGGCCAGACCAGAAATAGTACCATTCAATATTTCCATTTGGAGTCGTGTGGCTCTCATCTCTTCCTTAAACTGACGCACCTCCAATAAAAGAGAATGTAGGTCTGTTGCTGATATGACGGCACTTTGCACTGTACTATCATCTAACAAATCCTGGGGGCTCACAGCCGCCGCACCTCTATTTTCATTCACTCCTCCGATACCTGCACGTACCGGGGTACAAGTGTTGTCAGTTTTGGGCTGTTTGCTTATACATAGCACACACTTCCAATTAGCCTTAAATTCCCTTGTCAGGCTATTGAACTTGAGCTCCTTGATGTTTGCGCATTGGATGTCATAAGGCTGTTCACATTTGCTACATTTAAGATGCTTTCTTCCCTCAATAGGATTTTGGCAACCAGCACATACCATTTTATTCGCCATTAAAGTATGTAGAAAAATAAAAATATAACAAGAAAGTACAGTAAACTGGCAAGATAAGCTTCAACCAAAAAATATAATATCACAAAAAGTTTCTCTGGGCACAAGATTCGATCCAGGTATCTACGGCGTACAAGTCTCACAGTTACACCGATACACCAATCGAACAGTAGCGAGATAGGCGAAAATAGGCTACAGAATCGCGAGGGTCGTAATATACTGGTTTCAAAGTAGTAGTGGGGCGAATGGCCGGTTCAACTACCAAGGTCGCACGACACGTATTGAAGGTTACTTAGGTGTTTGATTTAACTTTTCTTTAATTAACACACGATCACTTAAAACTCAGAACTGTTACATACACCAATCGATAGGTAATTTTATAAGGATTACACTGATATGAGGTTTACTGTATTTAAACTGTATTTGCTGCAAGTTTATGATTTTTTAATTAATGTTAAGGTCAACAGACGTGCACTCAGCAACTCGCTCGACTCGTCACTCTACTAAAGCTTAATATATTTTATTATGAGTTGGCCTTAATTATCATCTGTTTGATGTTGTTCAAGAACATAACGCGACGGGTGTTGGTACTTGGCAGCTGGTGGGCGGCGCTGGGCTGGCGACGTCTGCGCGGCTCAAGTGGGACCCGAGCACGTACATAGCTGTGCGCGAGCTGTTCCCGGTAGAGTACCGCGTGGTGGCGGTGGCGCTGTGTGCCGTCTCGTTCTCTCTCTCTAACTAACGATGTTGGTACTTGGCAGCTGGTGGGCGGCGCTGGGCTGGCGACGTCTGCGCGGCTCAAGTGGGACCCGAGCACGTACATAGCTGTGCGCGAGCTGTTCCCGGTAGAGTACCGCGTGGTGGCGGTGGCGCTGTGTGCCGTCTCGTTCTCTCTCTCTAACTAACGATGTTGGTACTTGGCAGCTGGTGGGCGGCGCTGGGCTGGCGACGTCTGCGCGGCTCAAGTGGGACCCGAGCACGTACATAGCTGTGCGCGAGCTGTTCCCGGTAGAGTACCGCGCGGCGGCCGTGGCGCTGTGTGCCGTCTCGTTCTCTCTCTCTAACTAACGATGTTGGTACTTGGCAGCTGGTGGGCGGCGCTGGGCTGGCGACGTCTGCGCGGCTCAAGTGGGACCCGAGCACGTACATAGCTGTGCGCGAGTTGTTCCCGGTAGAGTACCGCGTGGTGGCGGTGGCGCTGTGTGTCGGCTCGGGCGCGCTGCTCGCTCTCGCTCACGTCGCTGCGCTCGCGCTCACGCTCCCGCTCCGAGTGCAGGCCGCGCGCCGCGCTCTGCTCCTGGCGGTCAGTACTAACTGTCAAATTCAATATCATTTATTCAATTTAGATATGTACGACACTCTTCTGAAGGTCGATTACACATTTTAATATTGAAATATTCTACATTGTCCTGCCACGTTCAGCAAACAAAATGTAAAGAGCCACTGCGAGAAGAACGGGCAAGAAACTCGGGGCCATTCTTATAAACGTTTTTTAACAATGTGTTACTAACTATGTAATGAAATTAATACAATATTTGGGCTTATTCCAGAAATCTCCTTAGCAAATCCCCTGCAAAGGGGATTTATGGACTTTTTGTCCATTAATCCCCTGCGCGTCGTCTTTGAGTGTTGGAAGGGGACAATTGGACAATAAGTCCAAAAATCCCCTTAACCATTTAACTGGACAAAAAGACCAGCCATCCCCTTAAGAGTGCGCCTAATGCCAGGAAAAAACCGTTTTTACCCCCACTTCTTCCATCGCCCGCTCTAGTGCGAAATACAACCACAGCTAGGCGGCAGCGTCACGATCGCAAACAGCCCTGCGCCGCGCTCGCTCAAGCCCCTGACGTTGAGCGCAGTATGTGCGTTACAGTCAGATAAATTATATCTATACCACTAGGACTAGGACTGGGTAACGATTATTAAGAAATTATTTAAAAAAAACGGCTTCTATTACTGAAAAGTACTTTATTTGCATTACATAGGTATTGTTCCAGTTATTTGGATTTTAAAAAATCATACTAGCGGAACTATTTAAATAAAACTCATATGGAAGAATCATCAAAATAAATTCATAATTGGTGGAATAAACACGTAAAATACATAAAAATACTGTCATATAAAAACTTCTTCCTTTTTTGAAAATGTTTAAATATATTAATTGATTTGATTTTTACTATTAAAATTGCTTAACAGATAGTAATTGTTTTGAGAATGGAGATGAATGATGATTTAATGGAAATTAAAATGTGGTGGCCATTTAATTTCGACTATCATATTATTTTCGATCAATCCATCTGGTGTGGCAGCTAGAAATGGCATTTCGCCATCAATGAATAATCTACAAGGACTTATTTCCACTTTTTCTTGTTTTGAAAGTTGTTTTACAGCAATGGTTTCATTGTCCACGCTGTGCTTGATTGAAACTACGCTTGAAATATTTCTTTTATATAATAAGGCTTTTACAATACTTGCGCTAGTAGTTGGGCGGCGATTAATGATTTTCCCGAAATTGAAAGGCGTTAGCAAATTTCTTCGAAGCTCTACTATCCCTTTGTAAAACAGTAACTCACTCAATTTGAGCCCTTTCAATTTCGGTTCTGTTAAAATTTTTCAAGAAATTTCACATTGACAGGTCATTAGTTTCTCCATCCATGTCAGGTTTTTGAAAACAGTCTGTTCCATAGTTTTTATCTAATGTGATTGACGTGAGTCATTTAGTAAACGGCAATTTCCTGACTCTTTTGTTTTTCTGTCTCCATGCATTTTTTTCTTTCCTCTTGCTATGCTTTCGTTTTTGATTTTGGGCTTCTTCCTAGCAAAGATATCTTGCACGTTGTATAATGGCGTTTTCGTGTTAAATGCCACAACTGCTGACACACATCTGGACTGGTATGTCTTTCTTTGTACTAAATTGGTTCTTTTACCTTTAAACTTCACATATCAAGCATAAATGTACAAAGTTAAACCAATTTTCATATGCATTGTATATGTTACGAAAGGTAGCGAACGATAAAGCGCTTTTAAGCGCCTACCATGCATATGTAGGCTCCACTTTAAGATATGGAGTTCTAGTTTGGGGAAATGCCACTGAAAAAGAATCAGCATTTAAGGCTCAGAAAAAATGCATTCGCGCCATTAGAATCAACAGAGTCCTGTAAGCCGTATTTTCAAAAATTAAAACTTCTCACTCTTCCGTCTATGTATATTTATGAAGCAGCTATTCTCATGAGAAATAATCTTAGTGACTATAAAACGTTGGCAACAAAACGATATGATAATATACTATGCGCTCAGAGACATAAAAAGGCTTTAATTAGTAAAAGTGTGTTTGGCAAAATGATTAATATATATAATAAAATACCGCAAACCATAAAAGAGCCAAAGAATATTGACATATTTAAATTGCAATTAAAGGAGTTTCTTATTGATAAGTTTTATTATACTATTGATGAATTTCTCACAGATAGATTATAAATTAATGATTGACATGAATAATATATTTTTGTAAGTAAATGAAATGACATTGTAATAATAATTTGTTAAATTAATTTAGATGAACCCAGTAATTTGCACGCCTTTAAGGTTTAAATGTAGAGTCACATATCATTTTAGTTAAGACCTGTACTGTAACTACATTATGGCAAATAAATGATTTGAATTTGAATTTGAAACATTTTGCTATTATGCTCTTAAATTGTTCAACAGCATTGCTATCACAATAATTTATTAAGCTTCGTGAATGCGATGCAACCAAGCCAACAATATATTGTAGTCTAGCCCAAAACGCAGAAGATTTTACTTGCAGCACAAGTTCTTCGTTTTGTCTTTCACTGCGACAGTAATGATCATTGCACTTATTATGATGACCAAACGCATGATTCTAGGCATTCGAAATATCAACAAAAAGGTTATTTATTCGCACTCCTAGATCAGCAGTACCAACAGCATTACCGTTTTTATGCTGTTTTATAGCAGAACAAATAACTTTCCTGATGGCCAGAATTCTCTGCGTCGTTAGCATCTTTCGCATAGCTAATGGATACTTCGTATCTTTACTGACCAATTTATTGAACATATTGTGCAAGTATGTGATTTTTGGACGCAACTTTCTCCACAGTTGTCTTTGTAATGACTCACTACCAAAATTCTTGCATATGTACTCGAATCGCCATCCGCTATGAAGCGTCCATATATGACATACATATCAATAGAATACCCTTTTAACTCGAAATTTTTAGGATATTTGTAGGAATTCGAGCGATTGAGATTACACAGCTGTTATACGGTAACGTACCTTTCTTGAGCTACTAATTGAGCGTGAGTTGCAACATTGTCCAAAACAGTCAGATAATGTCCGAAAGTAATTGAAGTAAAAAAAATTATGAACAAGAAAATTGCTAGAACTTAACAAGAGTTAAAACACCTTCTGTGTGGTTGTGTGTAACTGAGCCGCAACGTTTGCATGGGATTCAAACCTATTTGTAGGGGTTTCAAATTAATAAGTATTTTGTAAAGTTCCTAGAAATCCCAAACGGGTGTTGCGGCCGAGTAATCACACAAAAGGTTTTTATCTATTGTTTACTTCACAAATCGGCAAAAAAAAAATTATTTTCCTGTGAAGTAGGTATGTTTCACTTCCATTTGACCCAGGTGTAACGTTGTTACAACCAAATAAATAAGAAGTTATAAATAAAATATACACATGTTTATCTTATAAGAGATAGTTTCTCATTACTGATTGGCTCTGCAAAGGTACCAGGTTGGTCAATATCTGAATCGATGTTGCGCTTCTTTGACCTAAAAAATAAATTTGGTATATGACAAAGTTCATATAACGTCATCAATAGCATTGTTAGTACTTACGTATGGCTATCTTAATTACATGGAAATGAATTTGTAATATGAATAATTTATTTATGTGATAAGAGCACCTGTTGTCGACTACACATACAATAATTTATAAACATTTTTGGATATACTGTGTAGATAACGTAAAACGTGGCACGGCCCGGCCGCATCTGAGCGTTAGCCCAAATTACGATGTCACTAAGTATTATATAATGTAGAATCAATTTGCAGGAGAATGTGCTACCGCTAAATTTAACAACTCGAAGTATGTTTGTCAACGTAGTGGGGACTAGCGATTAGCCATTTCTTCTCTGTTCTACGTTGTCAAGCAATTTTGGTGTTTAGTCCAATAGTAAGTAGGCTTTATTCCTAAGATTATATAGTGCAGCCGTTCATTTTATCTGAAAGGCGAGTTCGTCTTTTTCAGTGAATAAACATAATGTAAATTGCATTTAGCTGGAAAGGGGCCTAAATAATATGCATTATAAATTTGTGACTGAATTTTATTAAACATATTCGATATAACAAAATCGGAAAAGTACAATTTGATATTTATATTCAATACAAAACTCAACTTACCCGAACATTCCATCATGTTTTTTAGTTCTTTTTTTCGCAAAAAAGTTAAATCTCGTATTTTGTCCTTTCTCCCAATTTTCAAAATACCATTTACAGGCTTATAACTTCACACACAACACAAATAAAGTATAACTTATTATTTCCAAATATTTTTTTAGCACAATTATACAAGTTCATAAACTTAACATATAATACAGGCTATGTAACAGTTCTTATTAACAACATAAACAACTTATTTCTCAAATAAAACTACGCGCTGTATTGCCAGACAGAGCGGCCGGAAACAACCTTTCACGTTGAGCGCTGCCCGACAACTAACCGCAATGCTGTACTCCATTTTTTGTCTAAATAGCTTCGTTTAAAGTCGAAAATAATTCTTAGCATTTAAAGTAAAACAGTTTTTTTAGCGCTGTTTCTGTTATTTATTTTTATAATGCTTTGAGGTTTTATTTCAAACTTCTATTCAATTACTGTACTTCTTCAAGATTATCCTCTGCATCCTATATTTTTTTTATTGGAATATTTGCGTTCGTTACCATCAAAAAGTGTGTTTGAAAATACTCTTTTTGCGTAATTTTGGCATTATGCCCACCCTTAACCATTTATTTGCATTAATATTAAATAAAAATAATATATATTTGTTTACTGTTTTTTAAATATATTTGTTTACATTACGTAGAGGCGAAACGTTCCAAGCATTTTTGTCTACATACTGTGGATTTTATAATCATAAAAAAATGTCTCTTTTGTTCTTTCTAATCAAAATGTTTTTCACGTGCAACTTGAATTTCCCTTCTATGAGCGTTGTGATATGATTGTGGACTTTATTATAAAACCGTACACAATTACCTAAGAAGGACCTTTTATTTGTCTTTGCTAATCTAAAACCTGGCACCGCTATTTTATCTTTATTCCTAGTATTGTAATCGTGATTGTCACTGTTCAATTTAAATTTACTAAATTTTTACGAAGAAACATAATATTTTCAAGTATATATAGATTCGGTATTTTTTTTATATATCCCTAAGAGATTCCCCGGGTTTCATTTCATATATGGCGCTAATTGCACGCTTTAATCAGAGCTTTTCCACGAATACCATAGTGTGAAAGTTTACGAATCAGAGTGCAGTGCTCTACACAGTCGAATGCCTTGGAAAGATACAACAATAGCATCATGTGAACTCTCCCAGGCTTCAAGTATATGTGACACCAGTTTGAACACCTGCATCTGTTGTGGATCTGCTCTTTGTGAAACCAAACTGATACTCATTCTATATAATCTATACTTATAATAAAACTGTAACAGATCCAATTCTCTACAAGGCAAATTTGAAAAAAAAAAATTTGTGGTCTCTGTAGCTGACACTGATGCCAAATCTGTATTTTTTTTAATTTTTGTCTGTCTGTCTGTCTGTCTTTCTGTCTGTCTGTATCCCGGCCGCGCATCACTCCATAACTACCGAATGGAATTCAATGAAACTTAACACGATTTGAGTTCATACTACGAAGAAGGTTATTGTGTACTTTTTATCCCGAAACTCAGCACGGTTCCCTCGGGAAAGGGGATGAAAGTCAAAATGTACACTTAGTTGTAATTTATTAACGCGTAGTCCGATTTCAATTATTCTTTTTTTGTTAGAATAGTGACGAGTGAGCTTGGAACCCCACGTGCAGCCCGGCAACCCACAGGCCACCCGGCACCCCAAGGACAGCCTGGTACCCCACGGGCATTCCGACACCCCATGGGCATCCCGGTAACCCACGGGCAGCCTGGCACCCCACGGGCAGCCCAGCACCCCATGGGCAGGTCGGCACCCCACGGGCAGCTCGGCATCCTTATTTAGATTTGCCAGTGTGCTAAGATAAAACTCTAAAATCTGGAACATTCGCCATAATCAGTTTTTTTAACTATCTATCTTTTGCCGGATACATTTTAGAGAGATTTTCATTCTACCGCCAAACAAGGAGAACCTCGGCAAAAAGATGCCATTTTATAATCGAAATTCCAAAGAAACGCACAAAGTAGTTTGCTTCAACATTTATTGTGCGAACCGCGAAGGAACTCTCTGAGTTACTTAACTACTGTCTACTGGAAAATACAACCCGGGAGTTTTCAAATCCAAAGTAAAAAGCTCCTTTCTGAGCTATGTTTTACTAAGAGTGCTTCACCGCAGACCACAGCGTTGCTCAATATGAGATAAACAGTGCTCAAATGTGAATAATTAGTCTGCAGGTACGGCATTCGCGAGCGAAGTCGCAGGTACAGCTAGTTATTATATAGTTCGTAGTATTTTGTTAATAAAGTCATACCGCCGGTATATATCATTATTATACTCATTAAAATAGGATAGAAGTATGATATTGAGCATAGTTTTTTCAAATACTTTACTCAGAAAAGTGATTTTACTTTGTTTCATTATTATTATTCTGTTCCCGGCGGAGTACCGCTTGACGGCCTCTATTATATAGGCTAACCTTTGACCTGTATCTCACCTGATGGCAAGTGATGATGTGGTCGAAGATGTTGGTCAGGCTAACCTAGAATTACTGGCTCTCAAGGACAGCTGCCGGAACACACAGTTAGATGCTTGGCAATAGATTTTCTACTTGAGGGTGTTAGCTAGTTTGTCTAAGGATAACAGTCGTTTCACATGGTGGTAGGGCATTTTGCGAATGCCCGCCTGGCTAGCTATCACCCTCAAGTAGAAAATATGTCACCAAGTACCTAACGGTGTGTTCCAGCAGCAGTCCTTGAGAGCCAGTGAAATTACAGGCACATGAGTCTTAACAACTATGTCTCAAGGCGACGGGCGCAGTGCAATTCGTCACATTACATGAAATGCATCAAACACAACAGCTTAACAATATGACCTAGATAATATACAGGTTTACTGAAAAACAGGCATTAAATACTAATGACTAAACAGCGGTAAGTACTAACCACTAATCAAAGCGCTAACAGGCTACGTTTGTTACCATATACCTAATTGTATTGTAATACGTAACCCAGCCACAAACTTATCGTATCGATGTAAACAAAGCCTTATATAGCCATTGGGAATTCGGGATGTCCACAATTATATATAGACGAGGAAAAAGTTGATATACAAGTGATTCAGTGAGTGAGTTCAGTCGGTGAACGCACAACAATGGCGTCCGATAACCATACCATGCAAGCCCGCGCCGCGCCGTTTCAACTTGTCTACACTTGTGGTACCTACTTACAATCCATTACGGTATCAACTATACCTTGTATAACTTGACAATTAACATCTACTCAGCGAATTAACTAGTTATATCATTCTTTTCCTGTTTATCATGACTAAAAACGTTTTGGTTCAATCACATGTACGGGCGCACAGAAAACCCTGCAAGAATAAGAACGGAATATTGATTGTGGACAAAAAATAATTTACTATTATCAAAAAATATTCTCCGTGCACTCTTTTTTTATGATATTGTGACGGAACAAGCTCGAGGCCCACCTGATGTTAAGCGGACTAATCTCTGCCTATAACAGATGCATATCATCTCAAGTGTCACGAATTGCACTGCGCCCGTAATTTTGAGACATAGTTGTTAAGTCTCATGTGCCTGTAATTTCACTGGCTCTCAAGGACTGCTGCTGGAACACACCGTTAGGTGCTTGGCGACAGATTTCCTACTTGAGGGTGGTCGTTAGCCAGGCGGGCATTCGCAAAATGCTCTTCCACCAGTGTGCTTCCTTCCGCGGTGAAGCTCAGCCCGGGCCGGGATTCGAACCATGCACCTGCTGCACGGCAGTCCATAGCCAATGTCACTGAGCCATAACTGCTTCAAAATATGAATAAATTGATGATTTATTGATAAGAATAAACCAAATTTGAAAACATTTCTGTTACTCCTCCGTTGCTGAAACATTCATTTCCAACTTTTCGACAGCTTCCGCGCAATCTGTTCATACTTTTTGGAAACAGATAGAAGTCACGAGGTGCCACGTCGCAATCTTATGCAGGGTAGATAAGTTCTACGTTGTTATAACTTCTGGCAAACAACTGTAGCCCAAGCACAAACATTTCGATAGTCCGTAACGTTATTGTATCGAGTTCACCGCCCGTTTACGCAGGAGGCAATGGTTGACAGTACGCCGCATCGTTTGCTGGCTAACGTGAACTCGATAGGATTACAAAAGTGACGTCATACAGCGTAAATCACAACAATCATACCTTTTTTCTAAGACCTAACAACTCATTCGAAAAGAGGTTTTAAGTCTTATTTTGCCTATAAAAGTTCCTCTCACTGAGCAAGTAATATTAAGAGTTGGCACGGACCTTGTTGCTTTGAAACTCAGATTTGAAGTTATTTTATACCAACCATTACAAATGAAAACTATATTTCCAACACAATAAAAGTGACATTTGTGAGTGTTGTACTACTGATTCCCTAAAATCGATTAGTTACAATGAAATCGATTCCATTATAATCGATATAGGAAAAAATGGTAAGAAGGTTAGGTTTATAAAATATATGTTAACGAAATATAAAATAAAACAAATATTTCACACAGATTTATTAAATTATTCAAAATCATCAAAATATTTTATCGTGCGATATAACTTCGCTAGTAACGAAATCCGTATTATTGGGGTATGTATACATAGTTCCAAAGTAATTTGTGTACTAGAACATCTTTACAATACATATTTTTCATTGTACATAACAGTTTTCAATATATAATACTTATTTTCTAACTGTCGTATATGTAAAAGTAAAAAATACTGCACGTAAGTTGCACTAGTAAACTTGTCATCAACTGTTAACAATTATTATTATTTGTAGTTCAATCATAAAATGTAGTATTTCTGACGCACCTTTTTTAATTATATATAGACTGTTGACTTTTAAAAACTTTTTTGGTGTAGGTAGTTGAATTATTTAGATATTTCATTTAATCTTGCAGCTGATCTATTTCATTTGTATTGCAAGAAGCTTCTTCTGCACTGATTTGTTTTATTTTTGATTCAATTAATATTTTTCTGCGTAACATATGCATATCTGAAATTACAAAAATAGTTTATTTAACTGCACTCGAAAGTTGGTTAATTTTAAAATCAAACAATGTAGAGTATAGTATTATAAGTATTTAAATAATTGGGATTGTACGTTGATACACATGTTGATTTTATATAGTATTGAGGTGACATATTACCTTAAATTCCATGCCATAGCTCTATCGATTCAGCATTTACTTTGAAAGTATATAAGCGACGGAGTTTTGTTTAAATGAACTGAAAAAAAAACAACTCAGATTATTATCACAAGCATAGATATGACGTTATTTACGCTATTTATTATTAATTGTATAATATTTAGGTCCATTTACATATGTTAGATAATAAATATTGCTCTAGCCATTCAGTTAGCAAGTACTGTGCCAGTTATGTAGAGAAAAATTGATAATACCTGGTGTTTCAAAATGCTTTTGAGCTAAAGATGTAAATAACAGTCCCTAAAATACACATGTTAAGTTTCGTGGCATAATAAAACATTCCGCGTGATGGTTTATGATCACCAGCATCGAATATGATATTTCCTAACTTATTGACACTATGAAAAAGTATATGTACCCATACCACTGACATTATAAAAAATCGATACTACAAAGGTATCGATACTTTCCTTGAGCAACACTAAACTTACTTTACGTTACGTAAATATTTGTAATTTATATACAAATATATGTAAGTACAGCAATTCGCATGATAACACATACCTACTTAAATTACAATAAAAACCAAGCGATTATTAGCTCTGAAACAATAATGTAATTTCAATGACATATTTTCATCAACTCACCGGTTCTGGATCTCATGGAAATCTATTGTTTAAACATTTTTATTTGTGTTTCGACACCACAGACTTCGCATTTTCTTTGCGATTTCCGTATTGTATTGATGTTCACTATGAAATATTAAAATTTTTGAATAAAATGTATTTGAGGTGATATATTTACTAAGTGCCATGACATACATTATGACATAGAGAAATGTAATATACCGGAAACAATATGATTAGTCTATAGCCATGACAGTCCAGTTGAGTTGTCAAGGTGACAATGACTCGTATCGTATTTGGTAATTTTGGACAGAAATCGGTACACCTGCAATACTTTACCTTATTTTAAGGTTGGTGACGCTGGACTGGTTCCTCTATGATTGATATTCGTCAAATTTAGCTTTTTATTTGGTGAAAACCAAACATATTTTTTTCCGGTATGTTACTTTTCTCTATGCGTTATTTGCTCAGTGAACCAAATTTTATTGTAACATCATTAGAGGTATTAAAATAAAACATTATATATAAATTATGAGCTACAAATTCTCAAGCCAAGAATCTACGCCACTGATAATTTACTATATGAATTACAAACAGCTACTATTACACCTTTAAACAGAGGAAGGAGTTTCAAGAAACCCTGAAGGGCCGCCAGCCGGCGTGAAGTGTATTTTGCGCTTAATGTTATGGTGTTTCAGCAGAAAAATAGGCTATTGAGTTCAAGCAGTGCATTCTATAAGTTCTAATTGTTCACTAAAGGTGATTCCCGACAGAACTTTCGTCTCCAGCGGTATTTTACCGTCTGTTCTGGGAAAGAAGAATGCTGTGAAAACCTGGAGTGCGTAGTTATCATAGATGAAGTAGAATATATACCTAACAGTTTTGCAAAGACAAACCACGTAGCATTTCATGAATGCGCCGTTACTACAAATCGGGAGTGCTGTGACTTTTAACCGTCTAGGCTTAGTGTTGTTTTAAGTTCATATTAATTTTAGGATAATTAAAGCGTTTATTTTGTATTTGTCAGCTTATGGTTGGTTTTTTTTTTTGGATTATGTTTGTGTCTGTTATTACATTACCAAATATAAAGAAATTACTTAACTGTTGGTGTAGTTTTGTCTTTTTATTCATATACTTTCCTTAATTTTTAAGGAATAGTGTGGCAAACGAGCATGATATCGAACTTACCTAGCCTATAAGATCAGAGGGGGAAGAAAAATGCTTCTCACGGCCCTGCTATGAGTTCGCCACCCAATAGTCTTTTATGCGCCACCAATAGAAGCACACACTGATCCATCTCATCATCACTGTTGTATGCTCAATGCGTGGCAACATCCCACTCACACCGACCTTAGTAGTGGCATGCTGCCACGAATTTTGTCTTAGTCGCGTTTCACAACATCCAACGAGATATCCTATTATCCCTAACCCACGAACTGTTCGGTATATAGGTACCAATAAATGAAACGCACAATTGCACTTCGTTTATTTTTATTAAGAACCAAAAGTCCAATAACACAGCTTCTACGTTTCACATTAAAATCTTCTTCTTCGTAGTGGTTAGAATGTTGGCGTGAGCATGGTTATCACCTCAGAGTTCGTAGGTAGTTAGTCTGACAATCCGTTGGTATTCCTTTCGTGTCGCTGCCTGTGTTCTTCTGGTGCATTTGTTGACAGCTTTGGTTGATCTTGAAATCTTGAATGGATAGGTGATCTTCTTTGAGCCTTATTGTTTTCAATTTGACCATGCACAATGAAGAATTTCATAGCAACATTATTGCGCCGCCAGACATATCCAACGAGCGAAATTGGTGTAAATGTGGGCTGGAACGGTGGAATATGGACGCTGTTTGATGCAGAGTTTTGGAAAATGTCCCGAATTGGGTTCATCGTATATTAGCATCACTTCCCCCCAGTGCCATAAATGAATAAATACCTACTTTGCGCCTGGTAAACGACATGGTACAATACTACTTCTAATCTTGCTGCAATGTTTGTAACTCTTTTCATAGGTAAATTATGAATGAACAAACACAATAATAACATGAATTTTCGAAGTTTTACCACAATTGAATACGTTACGTCAGCCATCTGACTGAAAATTTCTCAGTGACATGACATTCGTAGATTTTTGACAGATCCTCGATAGCCAGCCTTCGAGCTTACGTTAGAATTAGGTTTGTGCTCGCGATTTCATACAAAACTTTTTACGTGACAAAACATTCACGTTAAAATCTCGACACGTTAGTTGTCAAAACCTTTTTTTCTGTCAAAATTTAGTTCCTTTTACGCACTGTAGAGGCGCTGATCAAATCCCATACAAAATAATGACATTTCGATACGTTTACGAAACGGTTACGATTTCGCAAGTTATTCGTGCTTGGGCTACTGGTCGTAGATACCTACGCTACGAGTAACTGTGTGGCGGCTACCGATCATCACGCTTAAACAGTAGTGATTTTACACTACTGCTTTGAGGCCAGGGAGTTGAAATACTAGAGTAGTTAAGTACTTAGGTATATCCGAACACAACGGCTCTAAAAACTAAGTAGAATTTACCTATCTACATACCTATGCACATGTATAATATCGTCCACGACTCGTTCATGTTCTTTACGGTCGTCAAATAATCTTATACTTACAGTACCTGAGCACAGGACAAAGTTCTACGACGATCATTTTCAACTGAAGCTGTACGTTTGTGGAACTCGTTGCCGCTCGAAATAAAACGTGCACCCCTATATATGTCTTCAAAAACTTAGTTAAAACTCACTACCTTTCTTGTTAACTACTAATTCTTTATTTAAAACTGATTCCTCTGTTATGTGATGTTTATGATTCAAATCACTGCACATATTTTTATAATTTTATGTTATGTATGTACTGTATATGTATAATATATTTATATATTATGTATGTATATTATGTATGTATATTTGATGTGTATTATGTAAGGATCTTTATGTATGTATATGTTTATATAAATCGTGTATTTTGGTTTGTTAAAATGATTTTATACTTATATGATGTAGGTAATTTACGTTTTACGAGTATTTATTTGCTGTATGATTATTTCTTGGGATGTTTTTTTTTTGTACTTTTATTAGCATTGTAATAGACAGACCTTAGTCCATATCTAACTATAATAATTCTTTTGTAACGGGTTGTCTGGAAGAGATCGCTCTCAGCGATAAGCCCATTGTCACACCTACTTTTACTTATTATGTTTTTAAGTTTATAAATTTGTATTGTGTCAATAAAGTGTTATGTATCGCAGTGACGAGAGCAGTGCAGAGTCATTAAGAACAAGGGCAGTGACACTGCAAATGTAATGGACAGGTTCCCTATCACATTAAAATGGTATCTCAACAGATCAGATACTTCATATCAAACTGAAACCACTATTTCATACATGTGTGCGATGGAAGTGTTGCCATATGAAAGAAAAAATTACTTATTTCTAGGATTTAGGGCAGATACATTTTTGATGATATAAATATACAGAATATAATTACAGCAAAATCTGTTCGTTAAAGTACAATAACACTACACAATCTTCTCGGTTATTATTGTACAATTGTTTTTGTTAATCGTACTTCAAATTTATTAAGTATCTACAGAATAATTTTACAGCAATTTTTTTTTATTTAAAAAATTACCACAATACTGCATAATTATCACGATTATTATCGTATAATTTTTCGCAAGTTTTTTTAAGATAGATCCTAGATATACTTACAGCAAAAGCTGTTCATAGAAAACATTAGAATAATATTACACAATCCTCAAATTTTTATTTTATATAATGTGTCATAATTTGTTTATGATATTCTGCAGTTTACGTCTTAGAAATAATAGATCAGTAGTATTGGCTATGGATTGCCGCGCAGCAGGTCCAGAGTTCGAATTCAGTTCCATAGTCAGGGAAAAAATAAGAGAAGCAAAAAGAACATACTATTTGAAAGCTTTTGAAAATTGTAAGAAAATACCACTGAAAATGTGGCAACTCATGAATTCTTTAAGTGTTAACAAATTTAAAACTAATAATTTTCCTTCGAAACTTTAAACACCATCAGGCAGTTACACTGAAGTCCACGACATATGTAACTGTTTTAATGACTTTTTTGCTACTGTCGGTTCTATACTAGCCAACCAAATAGCATTTCAATGTCACGACATTGAAACTTACAACACCTTATACCCTAAAAAAACTGAATCTGCGGAGTTACTGAATTTTACGCCGGCTTCGTTAGATGAAGTAAGCAAAATAATTGACAACCTTAACACAAACACCAGCATAGGCCTCGACGGTATATCATGTAAAGCGTTGAAATGTGTTAAATATTTAATTCTTGAGCAGTTAACTGCAAACATAAATGCTTGTCTAGAACGCGGCTACTTTCCGGTATCACTGAAGGTAGCTAAGGTAACTCCCATTTTAAAATCCGGTAATCTAACTTATCCCGGAAATTACCGACCCATCTCAGTTCTTCCAGTTATATCAAAAATTTCAAAAAGGTTATTTACAGTCGTCTAGACCAGTACCTAAATTCAATCAACTTTTTGTTTGTAAAACAATACGGTTTTCGATCTAAAGAAACACATTTTCGGCTTGTTTGGACCTAGTAACAACTCTAAAAATAAAACTAGACAAAAAACAAATTGCATTAGGCTTATTTATCGATTTAAAAAAAGCTTTCGATACAATCAGTCACAAACTACTTCTACACAAGCTTAACACTCTCGGTATCAAAGAAGCACTAAATATGATGCAGTGTTACCTCTCAAATAGACATCAGAGAGTAAAAATAGGTGACACATGTAGCAAGCCAAAATTGATTACTTACGGAGTGCCACAGGGATCAATACTGGGCCCCCTACTATTCCTGATCTAACATATATGAAATATATACATATATGATTAACAATATAAAAGAGCTCAATTTGACTGGTGATACCACTTTATACGCTGATGACACCTGTTTGTTTTATTTTGGAAAAGAGATACAAACAGTGACTACACAAGCTCAATCTGATCTTAATATTTTTAACACCTGGTTTCAACACAATCTGTTATATTATTATATTATTGTATGACTATCAATGGTATCTAAAACGAACTACATGATTTTTAAGACAAGAAATAAAAATATCGCGAACTTAATACCACTTTACATAAACAATGAACAATTAAAAAGAGTTGAAACAGAAAAACATCTCGGTCTTACTCTTGACACCGAAATTACTTGGAAACCACATATAAAGCGAGTACGATCAAAATATCTGCCTTACTCAGTGCATTAAGGAATAATATTCGTTGCTAACCAAAATCAGTTCGATATTTAATATATAACTCTTTTGTTAAATCCCATCTAACCTATCTAATAGAAGTGTGGGGATCAGCAGCCAAAACCAATTTAGAAAAATTACAAAGATCCCAAAACAAAATAGTAAAGTTGCTCTTTCACTTAAACTACTTAGCACCAACAACCACAGTCTATGAAAAAACTAAATTAATGACATTAACTCAATTATATCACTACAATACTTGTGTGATTGTTAGAAAAATCTTAAAAAAAGACATACATACATCAGTAACTTTTACTATAAAATCGCAAGTACAAACAAGATCATCAAGATATTCCAACAACATTTGCTTACCAAAAACTACACCATGAACCAAAAACTATGGATCAAAAAATATTATGTATGAAGGGGTTCAAATATACAATAAGCTACTGGCAGATATTAAAGATATTAAATCATCATTGTTATTTAAAAAAAATGTTAATCATTTTATACATAAAAAGATCACAGTGTCAGTTTTTATGCCAATTATTATTGATAAATAAACAAAAATCTCTTTTAAAATTGTAATATATATATATATATATATTTCCTCTTAAATAATGTAATAACTTTACCTTTATGACATAGATATAAATTGAATAAAACATTAAGGATTTAATTTTAAACCGATATACAAAACAATATAATCAGAAGGAAAAAGTAAAGAAATAAACACCAACCATAATACAACTATTGCTATCATGCTCTAAACGATCACGACACGTAATAGCACCCGTTTTGTTTTGTTCACTTTTTGCACATGCACCATCTAGCCTACCCGATAATGTTTACGTCATTTAAAATATTAGTCAAGTTACATAAAATAATTGCTGGCGCTTTTTACCTACTTAGAAATGAATTATATGTACACAATGTTATATGCCATAGATATACCTATGAAATTTTGATAAAACTTCGTAAATCGACCAAACGTAGTAATTGAATAACTAGCAACTCTTTATCGTTTTATATGTTTATTTTTCTACAGTTTAATACTCGTATTTTACGTATGTGAATACTGTATAATATATGAATAATATTGATTATTTAGTCCGTTTCTATGTTTGCAATACAATTGTATAAATTAAGGAAACTTGTAATTTCTCTGCTAAGTGAATGTACCTATATTCTTAAGAGAAATAAAAGTCTTAAACCATAATCCCGCGGCGGGCTTGAGCTTCACCACATGGAGGAAGGGCATTTTGCGAATGCCCGTCTGGCTAGCAACCACCCTCAAGTAGAAAATCTGTCGCCAAGCACCTAACGGTGTGTTCCGGCACGGAAACGCTCAGTAGTAATGTCACTAGCGGTCACCCATCCAACTCATGACCGCGCGCGACGTTGCTTAACTTTGCTGATCGGTTGAGAAAAGCTAAGTAAACTTCGCTACGAGCGCTTCTATTTTCATAACAATAAAAAATCATCTCAAAATGTTTGTTAGGACTAGCAGAAGTGAATCCTAAGAGGTTGTTAGCATTTGACCAATAACCCTGTATATCGTGCAGTATGCAGTGGCGATGTGCGTGCTGGTGTGCGCGGAGGTGGCGTGGGCGGCGTGGATGGTGGCGCGGCTGGTCGGCTGGATGCGCGCACATCCCGCCCTGCTGGACGCGGCGCGAGCCCTGCAGGACTCTGACGACTGGTGGCTGCGGCTCATCTACAACTTGCTGCCCGACGATCTACAAGACCTCATAGAGGTAATCACACACACTTCACTACTCTACACTAGCTTCGATAACGGAATAGAGCGATCAGAGCCATTTCCATTCCCTGGATAGCTAAATAAATGCAAATAATATTTAGAGTGGTTAGGTACAAAAAATATCTAAATCTTTATAAATTATATATGTTAGAACCTCTTGTAGAATAATAACAAATATTTATAAAATACTTTAAGAAAACATTAAATTATTATTTTAATAAAACACTTAAAAATCCCGCCTTATTTTCGAGAATTCTCGATCGTGCGCTCGTAGTGTCAAGACCGCCTGAGGATGCTTCGTAGAAGAGAAACGTGTCGAAAATTCTTCCGGTTTGGCTGCGTGGCGTTTGTAACGTAACTTCGGCTTAGCCAGAAAATTAGGCGGAATTGTCACTAGATATATTTTTTAAGTGTTTAATTAATATAGTTTAAAAATATTTGTTATTATTAAATATTATGGATAACGCCTGAATCTATTCATTATCTCCTGTAGAATGTTGTAAAAGGCGACTAATGGAACAATGCCTCCAATGGACAGCATGGCATTACTTAAACGATGTGAGTGGGGTGTTGTTGTTCATTCGATACGCAACTGGGTGGCGCACTTAAGGAAGGTAATCATTAGGAACGTCAACCATAATACTGGAGCCAAATGTTTTTTACAATTACTAATGCCGCATTGTGTTGTTGAATGATATAATATGGTATGTTATATATAGTGATATATCAACTATACTGCGGTGGGTAGTTTGGTTGGAATCGATAACTGAATGTGTTGTTGAAGACCTGATGTCTAATTGTTACATACAAGAAATGTGTACTTGGTATCTATTATGTAAGCTGTAGCGCGTTGGCTCTGAGAATGATAGCGATTTGTCCGAAGATAGCGACGACATTCAGTTTTCGATTCCAAACTACCCCCCGGAGTGTGTTGATATATTAATATCCACTTTATATTGTACCGACCACATTTACGTGTAATAAGGTTAGGAAGATGATGTTGTGATCGGGAGATTTGGGTTTTTGCCAAAATATATTTTTTCTAGTCACAATAGGTACCTACGCATTAACGCACATCTTTTGCAAATATTTTGTCCAATAACACTACACAAGCGCGACACTTTAATTAAGGGGTCCAATTACTGAACAAGTCATATTATGTGAAACCAACATTAAAAGTATAGTGCGTGTTTCTAAGACAATGTTTTGTGTTATGCCCGTCTCTTGCGCGTAACAAAGTTTTGTGTACAATTATTTGTTCACAAAACAATTTATCCCAGACATGTATACATATTTTTTACTAGCAACTATCCCTGCAAACTGATTATTCACATTTGAGCACTGTTTATCTCATATTGAGCAACGCTGTGGTCTGCGGTAAAGCACTCTTAGTAAAGCTTAGCTCAGAAAGGAGCTTTTTGCTTTGGGTATGAAAACTCGAAACAGAGAGGACATTGAACTGCTGACACGTGCATTCTTTTGAAACATTGTTTGAGGGGAATAGCTTTTATTCATTTTAAAGTTATTAGATGGTTGAAGATATCTTTGATTTAAACTATTTGATGATGTAAATTTAAAATGTTGCTCAGACTGATGCGTTCTGTTCATCGATTCCTGTTTTCGGCGAGATGCTTCGAGAGACGTAAATGTATTTTCCAAAAAGTTTGTTTTGTCTGCTAAGCTAGGAAGTTCTCTCGAGTTTTTCAAAGAATCTATATATCCGGCATATGAGTCGCTATCCAACTTGTGTGATAAAATGTGCACCACAAGCGGGTCCCAAGTGCTGATGTCAACGCCAAGGTTCTTGATGGCGTGCATGCTTTCAATAGTTACATTTTTTTTTTATAGATGTATATGACTGGATATTCGGAAGATTTAAAAATGTATTAGCTATGATGAAAAAAATGTTTTTTTATTATTATATCTTTGGTTAAGAATTTCCCAACGCACAAAAAAATTGTGAGAGCTGAAAGGTAAATGGAATATCAATCAATAATCTATCAATCCACGGTTCACCACTTACCTTCGCTTTCAAAATTTGTTTTTTTTTTGCGCATTTGATAAGGCTGAGTATCGATTGATGGCTTCATCAAAAATAACTTTAAATGATACTGATTGATGGAAATTGCCGCTAAAGATCTTCTTCTTCTTCATGTGCCATATCCTAACGGATGTCGGCGACCATCTTTCTAAATATGACTCTTTCCTGAGCTGTTCTGCTTAGAACAGCGGCGTCTGCAGTACCGGTCCAAGATTTTAAATTGTCACACCAAGCTATTCTCCTTCTGCCTCTGCCCCTCTTTCCCTCTATTTTTCCTTCAATAATAGTTTTAATTAAATTGATTTTGTGTGTCTTTGTAGATGATCAAAATATGCGACCTTTCTTTTTTTTACTGTGATGAGCAATTCAAGTTTTTTGTTAAACATTCTTTTGAGAACTTCTTCATTCCTGACTTTGTCTCTCCAGGAGATTAGGAGCATTCGTCTATATATCCACATCTCAAATGCGTTTAACTTGCTTTCTGTTGTCTTATTTAAGGTCCACCCCTCTACACCATACAGCAGTATTGATAGAATGTAACTCTTGACCATTCGCCAACTCAGCTTTAATTTATTATGTTTCTGTTTAAAAATAGGGATTTCATTCTCATTAATGTGCTTCTGACTATTTCTATTCTTGTACGGATTTCTGTGTCAGCATCCCAGTTTTCAGTAAGAAGACATCCCAGATACCTGTACTGTTTGACTCGCTCGATCGGTTTTCCTTCGACTAAAAGTGAGTATGTATCGATTACATGTTTGCTGACGACCATACATTTTGTCTTTTTCACATTCAATTTAAGTCAATACTCGTTAACGACATTATTTCGGCGGTCTAACAGTATTTGTAGGTCTTCCAAAGAGTGGGCGAGAAGTGCTGTATCGTCTGCATATCTGATGTTATTAACAATTTCACCATTCACTTTCACTCCTATATCAACATTTTCGAGAGCTTCCTTAAATATTGATTCCGAGTATGCATTGAATAGCGTCGGTGACATAATACATCCTTGCCTTATGTCATTGCCTATTACATATGCCCTTCAATATATTCACGTCTTTGGATTGATACTGACCAGTTTTGACATGAACTGTTTGATTCCAGTATAGATTCTTTATTATATTTAGGTCTTTAGCGTCAATCCCTGTATATTTCAGAATTTCCATAAGCTTATCGTGTTTTACGTTATCAAAAGCTTTTTCAAAGTCTATATAGCAAATGTATACGTTTTTCTGAAATTCGAGACATTTCTGTACTAATACTTGTATCGCCTCTCTGGTTCCCAAACCACTGCGGAATCCAAATTGTGAGGGACTGATGTTAAATTCAATTTTAGGATTAATTCTGTTAAATATGATTTTTAAGAATATTTTAAGTGCGTGGCTCATTAGACTAATAAGACGATGGTCACAGCAGTGTTTAGTATTCGCTTTTTTGTATAATGGTAAAAATGTCGACTGTAGCCAATCTTCAGGTATTGTTCCAGAATTATAAATTTTGTTAAATAAGTCTTTGAGTTTATTGAATCCAGGCCCACTGTTTTGTAATCTTTCATCGATTTCACAGCTTTGACCACTTCTGCCGTAAGGATAGATGGTCCATCAATATCCTGGTTCGGCTGAACCCACGTTTGATTTGTTTTTCGTTCATCATGAAATAGAGTCTCGATGTATCTTTCCCATTTTCTGCACTGATCTTCCTGATGTTACTAATTTGTTCTCGCTATTTACCAAGGTCTCTTGAAGATTTTTCCTATTGGTTTTAGTAAGTTCTTTTATTTCTTTATGTGAGTTAAAACTATCATGTTTCTTTTGCATTTTTTCTATTGATAGGCATTTACTTTCAAGAAATAGGTCCCGAGCTTTCTTTATTTATCTTTTGATTGTATTATCTAAATCCTCATACTTTATTGTGTCTGTATTCCTACTCTATCTTCTTTTGTCCATTGATTCTAATATTTCTTCTGTTATCCATTCTAGCTTCCCCCTTATCCTTTGATATCCAAGATCTTCCTTTGAGACTTTTAGCATGACTTCTTTTAGTTCACTCCACTCTCTTTCTATTGTGACTCTGTCTATGTTTCTGCAGTCATTGTTACTGATATTTCTTATTTCTTGGTTGATCTTGTCTTTCTCATAGGATTTTACGGTATGAATTTTAAGTTTGTCTATATTACTTTTTCTATTATTACTACTATTTTTCCTGATACTCTTTAATTTTATGTTAATTTTTGCAACTACTAGATTGTAGTCTGAACTAATGTCTGCTCCTGGGTAAGTTTTGACATTTGTTATTGAATTTCTAAAACGTGATGGGATCAGTATGTAATCAATTTGATTTTATACTATGTGGTCAGGACGGATTTGAGGAGATGAACATCCACCGAGACGACTGTATACCTGATACAGTCGTCTCGGTGGATGTTCAAACCAGGAGTTTGCTGCAATTAAATCTCTTTTTGTACAGAACTCTGTCAGTCTGTCGCCTCTTTCGTTTCTGTGTCCGAGTCCATAGTTTCCCACAATTTTGTCTACTGCCCCTTTACCTATTTTTGTGTTCATATCTCCTAATATTATATTTATGTCTTGGGATTTAGTACTATCGAGAACTGTTTAAACTAGGCGAAACTAGGCGAGCAGTAGCTACGTCTGTTAACAGTCTTATCCTAAGAACTGCATATGCAGCAGAGCTAAGTCTTCCGGAGAGATCATGTATATGTGGATCCCACTGTAAAGTTGAATCCATTTTGATTCCCAGGAAGACTGTCGCATTGTCAATTAAAATCCCATCTTCACAATTCCACTTGAAGATCAGAAAAGTGTTAATGACGTATTCTACCATTTGTTTACCCAGGGTGTTAGAAAAAAATCGCGAAAGACGACTAAAAAGCAGCGTTCTCCTACATCATAACAACGCTTCTTCACACACGGCCAACAAAACAAAGTCATTTTTAGCTTCCGAAAAAGTACAACTCGTCACCCATCACCCCATATAGTCCCGACCTAGCACCCTATGATTTCTGTATTTTCCCAAAAATCAATTATTTGATGAGAGGTTTCACTTTTACCAACTCCGAAGAGGCAGTGATAGCGTTCAATCAGCACGTAGAAAACATGCCTTAAGAACTGTGGTCCTCCTGTTTAAAAAAATGGTTCGATCGCATGAAAATAATTTTAAAATGTAAAGGAGAGTATCCCTATTTATGCGAAAATGTCATCCTAAATTTGTCCACCAGGATACACCATCTATAGCGGAGTCGCGGTGGCCATTTGGCTGAAATTGTGTCGCTTAACATCAAACTCAGATAAATCCAATTCTGAGAATTTTTAAGATTTTGGTATCAAATGAAAAGGTAAAAAAAAGCTTTGAAATTATATTATCAGTTGTGTATAAATCCGCATGGTTCTTGAAAAATAAACCGTCAAAATCATAATATTTCATCAAAGTCAGATAGATCCATGAGACAGTTTTTTCCAAATGTAGTTAAGTCCATGAGAGCCAATTAGCGTATTGCGTTTTTTCAACATGGCCGTCAGTCGACATAAAATCTGTTATAGTGGCACTGTACGCTCTCGCGTTTTATCGTTTCTATTCGTTATTTAGACAGTTTACATGGATGATTCCATTAAAATTGTGTCACCACGTAAAGCCCGCAAGCAACCTACTTAATATAAAACTTCGCCGTAAGAAAGAGGAAAGAGTGAAAATTCGGGAACTAAGAAATTCCTATACCTATGCGACGTTGGGAATCCTGAGTTGGCACTAGTGTTGTGCGCATCATTATTGATTTTTATGATTTTGTTGTTAACTACTGTTACAGAATGATTTAGATATAACAAGTATGTAAGAATATTATTACATATACAGGAACTTTTCAATCAAATTTGTGTCGGTATACAGAATAAAATGTTAGTTTTAAAATATAAGCCTTATGGAGTAGGTCGTCTGGATATGTTAAGCATTTTTTTTATGCACATTTTATTATCACATTAATGTTAAGTATAATAAATGCGAATGTCTGTATGTTTGGCCGTTTGTTTCCCTATAACTAGATAATCACGGAACCGATTTGGCTGAAATTTAAAACATAATATAATGGCCGGGAATAGGACAAAGGGTACTTTTTATCGCGGAAAATGTAAGGTGTTTCTGTGGGAATGTAAAAAAAAATTGTCAACGAAAATAAAGTCCAATACGTGGTTAAACTACCAATTGGGGTTCCGGTTCATGAACTAAAACTAATTGTTGTTTGCAATACTCTTAAATCGCACTTAGGCCAAGGCTAGGCATCGATGGTGCAGTTGAATTATTATAAAAAGGGGCTTAACGGTGAGAATGTGATCGGGCGGCCAATGCACGCATAAGAAATTGAAGAAAATGACTCAGAAGAAATAATGAATGTTGTTAAAAAAAAATATTACTTACCTACTCTTTTTGTACAATCACTTTTGTTTGTATTACTTACTTTTGATTTTATTTTGTTTGCTACCAAAAACTTGGCTGGTGATGGTATCTCGTGATTTAATCCGGTGACATCCCTAGTTCTAATCGCATTTTATCAAATGTACATAAATCTAGTTGTAATAAATCAAAATAATAAAAATCCACACTGAGTTTTTTCAATGTCAGATAAATTGCTTTCCATTTTATGAAATGAAGGTAAATCCAAAGTGTAGCGCGAAATTAATTATTGGGTTGGTTTTGAACGCGCCTAACGATCGGCTTTCTACGCACACCTCCGCCGGCGCGCGAAAATATAGAAAGAGAGAGGAGTAACAACTGACCCGCGACGCGTGAGATACTCGCTCCCGTGATTATTATTGTTTATTTAATGTTTACTGTATTGTGTACCAAATTTGTGTCAGAACTTTATAATTATACTCTTTTCGTTTCGTGAGAACCTGTTTTTTAAAGTGAATACCCAAACCCTGAGGAATATAGAACATTCGAACATTATAGTGGCGCCCAACGTGGGGCCACTATAATGTAAAAACTCTTTGGACATACTGTAGACGAGTGTCGTAATAAATTAAAAAGAGATGATAATTCAAATAAATCGGGGAATAATACTCAAATACGTTGCTATGGGTGTGGTCAAGTGGGGGTAGTGCGATCAAAGTGTGATAAGTGTAAGAGTACGCAAAATAATAATGACGATAGGTCTCAGTTTCACACCGCTCAAGTCGATGACAGTGATGACGCACATCCGTTAGTTAATGTTAAGATTGTAGGTCGACAGGGAGTAGCCATGTTGGACACAGGTGCTACACACTCTTTAGCTGGTCCAATACTTTACCAAATACTTAATAGTGCAGGTGTACAGTTTAGAAGTACATCACGCACCATAGGATTAGCTGACGGCTCGCAAAAACTACATAACGCGCTCGAATGTGACGTCACCGTCACTCTGAATGAGCAGGAAATCCAAACAACTTTTATTGTTTTACCTGACGCTCAAACTAGAACCATTCTAGGTAGAGATTTTATTAAGGAAGCTGACATTCTGTTAGACTTACCGCGTAATTGCTGGAGGTTCCACAGCAACCCGCAAATATGGTTCCCTTTTGTAACCCGCTACGATTTGTCTGCCTGCAGTGAGATGGGGCTTGTTGAGGTGGATTTATCGAAAATTAAGCTAAGAGACGAGGAAGGAACACGGCTGACAGCTGATCAGAAGGTTCAGTTGAATGAACTACTGGTGAAGAGGAGTGACCGGTTTGCTAAAGAAGGTCCACCGACTGAAAATGCAGTGCACCGCATAAAAGTCCACGCTCATCAAGAACCAATTGCCACGCCACCGTATCGAATGTCACCAGGTAAGAAGGAACTTTTAGAACAGGAACTGCAGAAGCTTCTAGATGCCGATATCATAGAAGAATGTGAATCGCCATGGGCCGCGAGTGTGGTACTCGTGACGAAGAAGGACGGAGGTATCCGGCTTTGTGTCGACTACAGGAAGTTAAATGCCGTGACAGAACCTGACCGATACCCACTGCCGCGGATTGAAGACGTCCTTCACGCTGCAAAGAACACAAGTTTCATGACGACCTGTGACCTCCGGTCTGGCTACTTTCAGCTGGAAATGGAACCTGACGACCGTGACAAGACTGCGTTCGTATCTCCTCTCGGCACCTTTAGATTCAAGCGGATGCCAATGGGTTTACGAAATTCTGCTGCGACCTTCCAGAGGCTCATAGATAGGTTCAAGTCCGGCAAGGAGCTGGCCAACGTCAGCCTGCTGACGTATCTTGATGACATAATTATTCTGTCCGAATCCTTTCCTAAGCACCTGGAAGACCTAAACGCCGTATTTGACAGATTGCAGATGTACAACCTGCGCATAAACCGAGAAAAAAGTTATTTTGCCCGTGAGTCAGTGAAGTTCCTGGGCCATGTGATCGTTCCAGGCGGGATAAAAACAGATCCCGATAAGACAGCTGCCATCTCTGCCATGACACCACCGAAAAACGTCAAACACGTCAAGACCTTTTTGCAAACATCCAGCTGGTTCCGGCGCTTTATACCCAACTACGCCGATGTTGCCAGACCGCTGACGGATCTCCTCAAAAAGGATAGCACCTGGACGTGGACCTCGAAGCAACAAGACGCCTTTAACTGCATTAAGCAACTACTGATTTCCGCTCCAATATTACGCCAGGCAGACGAAGCCAAGCCTTTTACCCTAAGGACAGACAGCAGTGGATATTGCCTCGGAGCAGTATTAATGCAGGGGGAGGGTCCCGAGGAACGACCTGTTGAATACGCAAGTCGAATGTTGAATAGTGCAGAACGAAATTATAACACGACGGAGAGAGAAGCACTGGCGGTAGTATGGGCCGTTACAAAATTTCGCGGTTACATCGAAGGATCAGAGGTTGTGATAAAGAGTGACCACCAACCTCTGCGATGGCTGATGACCTTGAAATCTCCGAGTGGCCGCCTAGCAAGGTGGGCCCTAACACTCCAGGAATATAACCTCCGTATCGAGTATACTCCCGGCAAATCAAACGCCATAGCCGATACACTTTCACGACCACCCTGCACCGACGAAGCTGACTGCGATCTTTGTCTCGTTGAAGTCGACTTACCGTCGAGAAGTCCTGCGAATTTTCGCGAGAACCAACTTAAGGACCCAGAAGTACGCAAAATTGTCGAGGATCTTGAAGCAACCGACGATCCGTTCAGGGGGAGGTGTTGGTCTGACCGAGGGTTCGTGATATCAGACGGCGTATTACATCGATATGGGCCAGAAGAGTGCGAAGAAGAAATCGCATGCCTGGTAATACCGGAACACGAACGAGAAAAGGTTCTAGGAGACTATCACGATGCGCCGACGGCCGGACATCTAGGGGTGGAGCGCACACTAGACCGGATAAAGTCGAAGTACTACTGGCCTGGAATGAGACAGAGCGTGATAACGTACTTAAAGAAGTGCATCGAATGCCAAAGGTATAAAGCAGACAACAGGAAACCTGCAGGATTACTGCAGACGCCTGCTACCAACCGCCGCTTCGAAGTCGTCGCCGTGGATTTATTTGGCCCACTACCAGAGACAAGTGATAAGAACAAGTGGATTCTTATCGTAGAAGATACCTGTTCTCGTTGGGTTGAGTTATTTGCTCTACAAAATGCTACCAGCGCAGACTGTGCCAAAACCCTAATCACAGAAGTGTTCTTGAGATATGGAGTTCCAAGACGAGTTGTGAGTGACAACGGAGTCCAATTTATCAGCGAAATAATGCAGCAGGTGTGCCATTCGTTTGGAATTTCCCAATCCCTTTCTCCTGTGTATCATCCGCAAGCCAATCCGGTTGAAAGGAAGAACCGCGATCTGAAGCCCCAGCTCGCCATACTGGTTGGAAGAGATCACAATACCTGGGATGTCCACTTACCGGCAATACGCTTTGCGATGAACTCTGCAGTGACCAGCAGTACTGGATACTCACCAGCGTACCTAACGTTTGTTCGCGAAATTCGCGCACCAGCGGATGTAGTCGCGGATATGCGAACCATTGTGGAAAGCGACAATGTAGTGACTACCCTAACACCTTATCTTCGGCGCATCTCCAATGTACTATTGGAAGCACGAGATGTACACGAAAAGGCTCAGGCAAAACAGAAACGCTATGCCGATGAAGGTCGACGTCCTGCTCCGGACTACTCCACCGGTGATCTCGTTCTTTTGAAAACCCAGGGTAGTAATGATACGGCCATAGGTCAGACAACTAAGTTCATACCAAAGCGAGATGGACCGTATCGTATTAAGGAAGCTACGAGCTCTTCGACCTACGTCTTAGAAAGTGCGATTAGTGGTGAGGTTTTAGGGAGGTACCACGTTTCCCAATTGACCCCATTTGTAGGACAAGTCCAACTACCGGTTAATCAAAAACGTAGGCGCGGTAGACCTAAAAGGGTATGCTGACCCAGACGCGAGACGCTAAGTCTAGGTCAGAGGGGGAGTTTGTAGCGCGAAATTAATTATTGGGTTGGTTTTGAACGCGCCTAACGATCGGCTTTCTACGCACACCTCCGCCGGCGCGCGAAAATATAGAAAGAGAGAGGAGTAACAACTGACCCGCGACGCGTGAGATACTCGCTCCCGTGATTATTATTGTTTATTTAATGTTTACTGTATTGTGTACCAAATTTGTGTCAGAACTTTATAATTATACTCTTTTCGTTTCGTGAGAACCTGTTTTTTAAAGTGAATACCCAAACCCTGAGGAATATAGAACATTCGAACATTATAAAAGTAAATATTTAATTTTTGAAAGAATGAATGGTTTTAATGCTGTATTTGCTGAACAGAGTCGTTTTCTGCAATACTGTTATCACAATGAAATTAATAATGCCTTCTGAATAATCCAATTAAGATTATTTTCACTGTAATTCAAACATCTCCTAAGAGGGTAGAGTGGATTTATCCGAATTTGAAGTTAAGCGACACAATTATATTCCATACATAATGTCAGCGAATATCCTTTAAAATAAAATAAAAAATTTAGCAATATAAACGGGTTTTTTATTTTATTTTATATCGAGTGCTCTTAATGAAAAGCCATGTATTATAAAGCAGGCTATGTAGAAGAGAAAATCTATAGTCTTAGTTTCAAAATACAACCAAACTCCTAAATGACTGGTAAAATTAATTTTTCTTTGCATGTATTTCTTGCTTGTTAATGTGGTTTAATCAATTAACAGGGACTCTTCACACCAGTACAAGATTTGATATGTATAGTAGGTATAGTGGTAGTGATCTTACAAAAAATAAATTGTATGACTCGTAGAACAACATAAGTAACGTGGTCGGGGAGGGGAGCGGCGTTGTATGTAAAGATGAAACAAATATTTAAGATCGTCGGTTGCAGGAGGCGAAGGAGGACGTGCCATGCAACCTGTACGTAGGCGCCAGCGCAGTGCTGCTCGTGGGCGCGCTGCAGCCCGCCGCGGTGCTGCTGGCGCTGCTCAGCGCGCGCCCTCGCCCGCCCGCTCGCGCCCAGCCAAGCCTCGCCTCCGTCAGGTAATGCAACGGGGCCACTTGTACCTGCCCGCCGAAACGTCACGCTCTCGGACTGATCGCCCGCTAGTCGAGCTGACGGCATCCTGCTACTCACAACGTAAAAACTTCTATAAACGTATGGTTTCTCATCATTTTTTAAATTGGCACCCAACGTGGAGCAACACTCGAAGGTTCTTTTATTTCCAGAATTAGGCAGACATTTTCTGTTGGGACAAAAATATTATAAATAAAAACAGATTCATAACTTCGACGGTAAATGAAACACCGAGATTTCTAGAATCACTCTTGTACGGGCACGCTGGTAGTGGGCTGGAGCATTTGGACTGCCTCTGAGTCTGCAAGGGCTTTTTGGTTATCTTAATCCTTTCGTCATAGTCGTTAAAACGATGTATATAGTTCCTAGAATGTTTTGTTCCTAAAACTTACTGTAACAGCCGGATCGTCAACTGCTGAACACAGCCTCCCCTACTAAGGGAGTATTTGCCATAATCCCCACGCTTGGCAGACGGCATGGCAGTGTAAGTTGGCAGTGCTTTAGAAGGCGCTGCTGCCCAGATTCCAGTATTTTTCCCTTAGTCGCCTCATACGACACCCACGGGATGATATGGGGAGGTGCAATTCTAACCCGACACCACACTGGGAGGGGAAGTTAATAAAGGCTTACTGCTGGTAAAAAAAGCTCTTGATTTATTTTATACCTGTTCCAGGTGCGACGGCGATAGCACCGGCACAGACAGTGACAAGACTCCATTCCAGTTAGCCTTCAACAAGTGGTCGCTGGCTGCCGCAGTGTGACGTCATCTCCCGCGCTCACTTCTCACACTACCACTCTCATTACAATGTTGACGGAGTAACGGACGTCGAGTAGTTTACTCATCCATACTCTATGTATTGGCTGTAATGTACGAGTACAATTATAATGTGATGCTTCTTTTTTGTATACTGTTTTAATTATAGATTCACTTTGGTATAATGTATCTGGCATAAATTAAATAAATATACTTTTTAACGCAAACAGAGGGTGTACTTTTCTGACTGTGAAATTGTATGTGTGTAGGTATGTATGTAGCTCTCATGACCTGACTGACCTGACCTGACGGATTATATTTATTTGTTAAGTGACTTGATCGCGAGTGTATGAGATAATCATTTTCAATAAGATCATATTTTTTAGTTGAGGAAGAGACGTGAGCATGTTCCACAGATCAGATCAATTCAAAATTAGGTATCTTGTTACATCAATAATAGGTATTCCAAGAACATATGTTTATATAGTGTGAGATACTGGGACGGAAGTGAGCGGTTTTAGGCCCGTGGCCATATTATCAACACCCGCGAAAGTATTCGAGTCAGCCGTGCACAGCAGCATCCAGCGGCAGGTGGCGGCGCGGCTCTCCGACGCCAGGCCGGCGCGCAGCACCACCAGCAACCTGCTCGGGGCGATGGCCTATGTCATCCCTCATGTCGACGCAGGGGTGCAGGTCGATGCCGCTTACTTCGACTTCAAGAAAGCATTCGACTTAGTAGACAATGATATCTTGTTGTCGAAGCTAGCGGGTATCGGAAGCACCAATAAGATGTTACATTTTTTTGCAAGTTACATGAGGGAGAGAAAGCAATATGTGGAGTATGTTGGGTGCAGATCTGAACCAAATGTCACAAGAACAGGAGTAAGTCAAGGTTCAAATCTTGGACCCCTTGAATTTATCATCATGATAAATGACCTTCCGGATGTCATTCAGAACGCTCAATGTTTGTTGTTCGCGGATGACCTCAAGTTGCCGAGGGCAGTAAAAGATGAAGGTGACTGTCAGCGGCTGCAGGAGGACTTAGACAGAGTTGCCAACTCATTACCGCGCGCGACGTTGCTTAACTTTGCTGATCGGTTGAGAACAGCTAAGTAAACTTCGCTACGAGCGCTTCAAATCCATAAAAGCGATATCGGCCCTTTATGATGCTCTTGTCCGAAGTCAGCTCGAATACAACTCGGCGATGTGGTCTCCACACGAAGCTAAGTACAATTTAATGCTGGAGCGAGTGCAAAATAAGTTCACTAGGTTCCTGTACTTACGGCTATACGACATTTATCCCTTCTACCCTCTGATGTATACTGCTCTGTTTGTGCTGGGCATGGTTGGATACAACAAGTTGGAGGTAAGAAGAGATTGGACACTCGCATACTACATGATAAGAGTATTTAGAGGCGTTTTGTTTGATGGGTCGGTTCTGTCGCGAATGGGAGTGTGGGTGCCGCCCGCGCCGCCGGCCGCGGCTGTGTGTGGTGCCCCGCGCGTACAGCAAGCTGCTCGCTAGCTGCCCCCCGCTCCGCACCCTGCATGCGCTCAATCGAGTTGCCGACCATATCGACATAATAACTTGTTCCTTCACCGAATTTTATAGGACAGTAGTACATGATGCTTGCTATATTAGATATAAATAAATATGTGCATGTTTTTAATTTATAAATAATAATTTTGACTTTTAATATTGATAATGACATTTTAATTGCCTTGGAAAATTAATTCTCTAATGCTGTATATGTATATGTGTAAATAAATAAATAAATGTGTGGTTCTTTGAACGACGCGACACGACGGCGCTGCGTTGCATTGCAACACTGCGCCAGATTAATCTGTCATAAATTATTTTTTATTTTTTTTTGCCTTTGGACTCGGGTATAATACGAGTCCATTAACCCGGCTTCAGGGGAGATAGAGTTACCTCTCTACCTCTCACTGGAGTAACTCCTGTCTGGCGCGTCCACGTTCGCGGGGGTAGGCGCCGTCCACTTCAGTAGGCCGATGTGGATAGGATTTATGCTCCTTCCGCTTGCTCTGCCGTTCTGATATCCATTATCTCCGCCTTTGCAGCCGTTAGAGTCTTCGCCCGTAACCCTGGGCAAGGAGCCACGCTATACCCCGTGGTACTGGGTCAAAAGTTCAGTTCAGGGACCCAGTACCACGGGGTATAGCGTGGCTCCTTGCCCAGGGTTACGGGCGAAGACTCTAACGGCTGCAAAGGCGGAGATAATGGATATCAGAACGGCAGAGCAGGCGGAAGGAGCATAAATCCAATAAATACATTGGGACCCAGGACCGCAGGGTACAACGCGGCCCCCTTGCATAGGGTTAAGGGTTAATTCTTTAACGGTTGCAATGGCGGAGATAATGTGTATCAGTACGGCGGAGTAGGCGGAAGAAGCACAAACCCAGTGACTGGCTGCACACACGCATATTGGTGGTCGCAGGTCGCACTGGAGCTACAGCATCAGGCAGGATGTTGCAGTAGGGATGGCGACGAGGAGACTTCTGTCCAAATACGGCTCCCAGGTTCTTCAGAAGAGCTACTGCCTTGGCGTCAGGTGGCAACCGGCCGTAAAACAATATAGCCATTTACTTCTCCTTGTCCAAAAACATTAAAAAGCAAAATAAGAGAAAGAGCACTAATACTAGGGCGTACCCCTTAAGCGACGGTCGAGGCGATACACATACTAGGGCGTACCCTTTAAGCGACGGTCGAAGCATCACAACCTGGAACTTAGGTTCCATGACGGGCAGAAGTGCCGAACTTAGTGACATCCTGAGAAAGAGGCAAATAGATGCATGTTGTGTGCAGGAAACCAAGTGGAAGGGTGCAAAATCGAAACTCATAGGTAACGGGTACAAGCTCATCTACAATGGAACCAGCTCCGGCAAAAATGGAGTCGGTATTGTACTATCCGAGAACATGACTCAAAGACTTATAAAGGCAGAACGAGTGAGCGACAGGTTAATGTTTGTAAAATTAGCTCTTAAAAAACAGCCGTGTTTCAATATAATATGCGCGTATGCACCACAACAAGGTGCGCCCGCCAGTGAGAAAGAGGCATTCTGGGATGAACTTCACGATCTTATGCGAAATTTCCCGCCAGAAGAAACTATACACCTAGGTGGGGACCTAAATGGCCATGTAGGAAGCAACAACAACACAGGTGAAGAAAGATGGAATGGGGGATATGGTTACGGAACGCGAAACTCAGATGGGAACAATATCGTGAACTTTGCTACTACATTCGACTTAGCTATCATAAATACCTTTTTCAAAAAGAAAGAAACCCACCTTATTACCTATCAGAGTGGAGGACATAGAACACAGATAGATTACACACTAGCAAGGCGAAAACATCTAGGTCACTACAGGGATATACCAGGAGAATCCCTTACGGCACAGCATAGGTTATTAGTCACCGTATACAAGCTTCCGAAATCAATTAAAAACAGTAGGAAATTAACACCTAAAATAAAATGGAGGTCCTTGAGAGAATCTGCGGGAAAACTGTTCACAACTGAACTAGCTGAAACCTTAAGTTTAATAGATACCACGAATATGACACCAAATGTAATGTGGAGTGAATTTGAAAAAGCCTGCATCAACAAAGCCGAAAAATACCTAGGCAGAACCAGAAGTAAAAAGGGACCCAACAAAGAAACCGAATGGTGGGATACAAAAGTTAAAGAGGCAGTCTCCGCCAAAAAAGACGCATTCAAATTGTGGCAGTCAACTAGTGATGATCAGGATCTCGAAAATTACAGGAAAATGAAAAAAAAAGTTAAGGGTACAGTCGCTGTGGCAATGGCACAATGTAACTCCGGGTTTTACAGCAGGTTGGCAGAAGCCGGGACAGAGTCAGATATACATAGCATAGCTAAATCACGACATAACAATACAAAAGACATCACAAATGTTAAATACATAAACGATAATAGTAATAGACTGCTAACAGAAAACGAAGATATTTTAAAGAGATGGACACAATTTCTTAATGTGTCTCATCCAAGAAATCACGACTACTGCAAGCCCGTGGAAGTATTGGGACCACCCCTCAATATTGCGCCAGAGGAGATCAAGAAAGCACTACAGCAAATAAAAACAATAAAGCTCCAGGGCCCGATGAGATACCAGCTGAAGTCTGGAAGTCCCTGGGAAACGTTGGGTTAGTTTGGCTGTACGAACTTTTTAACAAATTGATCGAGGGTTACCCCATACCAGATGCGTGGCGAAACAGTTTCATACCTTTTTACAAAGGAAAAGGAGACGTCAGAGATTGCAGTAACTATGGGGCTATTAAATTAATGTCACACACATTAAAAATTTGGGAAAGAGTATTGAACAATAGATTGAAACATATCATAAAACTTACTAAAAATCAGTGCGGATTTGTGGCTGAAAAGAGCTCCTCAGATGCAATTCAAACAGTGCGAATCATGGTAGAAAAGGCTAAAACCAACCAGAAAAATTTACATATGGTCTTCATAGATTTGGAAAAAGCATTCGACCACGTCCCACGCGATCTCATCTGGAATGCACTCAGACACCAATTGGTACCAGAACATTACATTAAACTTATTCAAGATATGTATATGACCGTAACCACCCAAGTCCTAAGCCCTGCTGGCAAGGGAGAAACGTTTGAAATTGAAGTCGGGGTGCACCAAGGATCCACAATTAGCCCGCTACTTTTCAATACAACAATAGATAATCTTACAAGAAACTGTCAAAAGCCACTACCTTTCAACATCCTCTATGCCGACGACGTGGTCCTGATCGGCAATACAATGGAGGAAGTTCAACACAATTTTAACCATTGGGTAGATGCGCTTGAAACAAACGGACTTAATATCAGCCGTAAGAAATCGGAGCATATTTCTTGTGTATTCGATAACGTCACAAACCAAAATGATATTAAAATACATAATATAGGAAATACCCTTCTACCCACAGTCACGCATTTTAAATACCTTGGCTCAATTATAAGTAATGACGGGAAAATTTAAAAAGAAGTCTCTCACAGAACCATAACAGGATGGATGAAGTGGAGACAACTCACAGGCGTAATGTGCGACAAGAAAATGCCTCTAAAAGTAAAAGGCCATCTGTACAAAACAGCTATAAGACCTGCTATTCTATATGGATCCGAGTGCTGGGCAACCAACAAACAACACCTCAATAAACTACACTCCGCCGAAATGCGCATGTTACGCTGGTCAGCGGGAGCCACACTTTTAGACAAAATAAGGAATGAGTATATAAGTGGAAGTTTTAAAATTGCTCCGATTGCCGATAAAGTCCAAGAGAAACGCTTACAGTGGTACGGACACATCCAAAGACGCCCGAGCGACCACATTGTAAAGCTGTCTCTAGATCTGCCAACAACGAAACGCTCACGTGGAAGACCACCCGCCACTTGGCTGACGACGGTCCAAAAGGACCTAAAAAGTGCTGAACTTGACGACGACATAGCGCAAAATCGCGGTGAATGGAGAAAATGGACAAGGAGGGCCGACCCCAAATAAATGGGATAAGGTCTAGACAGAAGAAGAAGAAGAAGACATTATTTTTTATTTTTATTTACATAAGGAAAATTTATTAACGCGTACACACCCGCAGAAGGGCGATTGGTTATGCCAGGCTTAGGGTCAATAGGAACTCCACTACCAACTAAAATCCCCATGGTATTCCGCCTTCATCGACTGGTGGCAAAGGCAGCGGGGTCGATCGCGCACTCATCTGCAGCCCTAACCGACGTCGCTGCCCGTTTGTCAGGCCTATCCTACGGGGAATCCAACCCTTCTACCGCCTCGTGGGATGAACCCCCGGAACACGTGGGCATCCACACCTCGTGAGGACATAACCCTGAAAGGGGCGCCGGCTGTCCCCACAGACGCCCCAGGTCCTCTGAGCGGTGACGGAGTGCGAGCACGTTTCCGTGTCCGTGCTCTGCGGAACAGAAGAGAGGATCTCACTCCCTCTCCCGCTCCTCCGCCTCCGGGGAACAAGCCATATCTACTAGTTTACCCTAACTCTTACAACATATAAAGTTCTTTGAAATATTTGATTCACAACTGATGATGCAGATGATGTTATATTATATTATGCCTTTAACAAAAACTAATTAGAAATTAAAAAAATCTGTACCTTCTGAAAACTGAATTGATGTCAAAATGTCAGTAAGCAATAGTTTTTTTGTTTCCGTGTGGAAATGCTGTTACTCGTTCTCGCCTGCTGGGGGAGCAGACCGAGTATGACGCTCGTCCCGCTCCCGCGGCCGCCGCTGAATAGAGGCTGTCCTCTCAACCCCCACGGTTGGGGAGGGAGCGCGTCAGCGCGCCGGCTGTCCCCAACAGTTTGGGGGACAGCCACCGCTTGTGCGCCTCAAACATCCACCGGCTATCAAGGACGACACCGAGATACTTCAACGTCGTCCTGACAAGGATGGAAGTTCCCCTCACCACAATGAATGAGCCTGCAGGTGGCGCCCGCCGGCGACCATGAAATAAAATGTCAGTAATAGGTTAAGGTAACGCATCCCTACATTTAGGGATATAATTAAAGATAAATTAAACGCAACGGCAATATTATCAATTGACGATATTACATAATACTTCGTGTGGACGTAACTAGTCACAGTATACGCAGGAGTAAGTTGCGATCCTTATTATTTTATTTAATAATAGGATTTCTTACAGTTCATTTCATATAATATTATGATAGTAATAATAATATATCTTTTTATATGTCAAATTGTATAAGTTTTATGAATCAATGATCGATTGATCTGTGAGAATAAGTAAGAATAAGTCATAAATCCGCTAGCAGTACGTGGCGTCTTTAATGTTGTTGGGAAGTTTGTTATATAGGGCGTCCCACGGCGATGCCACATGGAGAGAAAGTACCTTGAATATTGTACATGGAACATTTTACTGAAACAAATACAATTATTCAAGGTACTTTCCCTCCATGTGGCATCGCCGTGGGACGCCTGTATAAGTCTGACATTTTTCTTGACTTATTGAGTCGGCGACCCATCGGCAGGCTGAGCCTGAGCCAGTGCCACCGTTGCGTTTGGTACTCATGGAGAGAACCGTTGAGAACTGCTCCTGATTTATTCTCACGTATGTTGCTGCTTGCAGTATGAACTGGCAAGGTAGGGTGAGTATTTTTAAATTAATGAACAGTTCGTTCGCGGGGTGATCCCACTCAACGTTAGACATGATTCGGACGGCGCGCTTTTGAGCTTTGAATATTCTTTCCCAATCAGCTGCTATCCCCCAGAATGCAATGCCGTACAGCATTATTGAGTGGAAGTACCCAAAATATGCCTTCTGGGTATTCACAATATGGAGACTACCAGTAAGTCGGGAAAGCGCAAAACACGCTGATGAGAGCCGTCCATAGGTTGCTTCAATATGGGGACCCCATGTCAACCCGTGATCTATTGTAAATCTAAACTAATGTCGTCGTCGTCGATATAATAAAGAGGAAAGATTTGATTGTTTGTTTGTTTATTTGTTTGCATTGAATAGGCTCTGAAACTACTGGACCGATTTGGATGAAATTTGGTATGGAAATAGTTTGAGACACGGGGAAGGTCATAGGATAGTTTTTATCCAACTGTGCCAAAAGAGGTTAATGGTTTTGCGCGATTACCGATCTACTGGGCCGATTAGGATGAAATTTGGTATGGAAATGGTTTGAGACACAAGGATGGACATAGGATAGTTTTTATCCAATTGCGCAAAAAGAGGTTAATGATTTTGCCCGATAACCGATCTACTGGACCGATTAGGATGAAATTTGGTATGAAAATAGTTTGAGACACGGGAAAGGACGTGGGATAGTTTTTATCTTACTGCGCAAAAAGAGGTTAATGGTTTTGCGCGATAAACGATCTACTGGACCGATTAGGATGAAATTTGGTATGGAAATAGTTTGAGACACGGGGAAGGACATAGGATAGTTTTTATCCAACTGCGCAAAAAGAGGTTAATGATTTAGCGCGATAACCAATCTACTGGACCGATTATGATGAAGTTTGGTATGGAAATAGTTTGAGACACGGGGAAGGACATAGGATAGTTTTTATCTAACTGCGCAAAAAGAGGTTAATGGTTTTGCACGATAACCGATATCTACTGGACCGTACCTGGTACTACTTTGTACCTGGAATTTTTTTTTACGTCCTTATAATATAATATATTTTTATCCGTACATATATATATATATATATACACATAGAATAACCTGTACCATCGATAATACTTAACCACTAGAATAAAAATGAACTTCTTAGAAAACATCACATTTAGACGTGTGCGAACAATATCAGATACTAGCACAAATAATGATAATGAAAGTCAAAGGCAGACATTAAATGCTACTCTAAATAGTCTACCTGACATATCTGACGACGAAGAACGTGAATTAATCAGAAAATTAAGAGAAAAAATTGAAACTATGACAATACAATTACAGAGTGCACATTTAGAGATAGAATCTCTCTCGTTAGAAAATACCGACCTCAAACAAAAATTTGAAGATCTAGTTAAAAAAAATGATTTGTACAGAAAAATTACACATAGCCCTGCAAAACAAAAAAATTTTACCCCAAAGAAGAAAAGCAGTCAAAGCCTAAAATCTAAACACACACAAACAGAAACAAATGTCAGCAAAAAAATGAAAACAAGCACGTACAGACAGAACAAAATATACAGACTGAGCAAGCGCATTAAATTCCCAGAATAAAAAACAAAAAAATAATAAAAACACAAAATCTAGGAAATAAGGATATAACTATGAATGTTAATAAAATACCAGTGCATATTACACATCAAACACATATACAACAAAATAGAAGCAAAATTATTTTAATAAGCTCTAACAAACAGAACAAAGTCCTGCAAGTAGCTGAGGATACATTTAATGGATCAAACGGAAGCGAATTTCTACGACATTACCTAATACCCAATGAAGGCATTACAGAACTAGTGAAAGGATTGGACACGAAAGTTGCTAGCTTAACTATGAACGATTACTGCGTCATACTTTTTGGAGAAAAGGACTTTAATACGACCTGCGACTACATTAAACATGTTTGTCACATTCGAGAGACTCTTTGTAACATACAACATACGAACATAATTATTTGTTTACCTACTTTTAAGTTTTCTTTAGAATCGAATTCAATAGACTATTTTAATTTATATAACAATAGAGTTGACAATTTTAATCAGCTACTGTATTTAGACAATATGACACATAAATATGCATACATATTCGACTCCAATTCATATCTATCATATGACAATACCTTGTTTTATAGACACTCGGGAATGTTGAAAAATGATGGTCTGCGTACCATATTATGCAATGTAGAATCTGTAATCAATGAGTTAAAACATACTAACAATAATCATAACATCTCTACAAAGTGTAACAAGAAAACTCAGCAAAGTGTAGAGTTTTTTCGTAAATAAATGTGTTTATATCATGCATCAGAATATTTCAGGATTGCTTAGTAAAGCTGATGAATTAATTATTTGTCTGAACGAGTTAAGGTTTGAAAATAATTTAAGTGTAGATGTAATATGTGTAACGGAAAACAATATGAGGTTGGGTTTTAAAAATAATCTTGTTATTCACAACTACCAATTAGCTTCAAGTTTCTGTAGACAAAATATATCGAGGGGCGGAGCATGCATCCTTATTAAAACTGGACTCCAGTATAGAGAACTCCCGGAAATAAAGGCTTTATCCATCACTGATATTTTTGAATGCTGTGCTGTAGAGTTGATTTCGTATAGGTTGATAATTGTGTGTATTTACAGGGTGCCTAAAAGAAACAACAAATCAATGTATATGAAGTTGTTCTTTGCTTAGTTAGATAGTTTACTCCAAAAGTCCAAAAGCTTAACAAAAAGCAATACAAACAAATGGTTGTAACAGGTGATTACAACATTAATATATTAAAACCTAATCAAAATACGCGTAAGTTAGAGCGATTACTAATAAATTTTAATCTTAAACTAGCAGTACAACAACCGACTAGGCTATGTAGCCAAACATGCATAGGCAACATTGCCCACGACTTCAAAAATAAGTGTAAAATTGAAGTGATTGAATACGCGCTGTCGGATCACACAGCTCAGCTACTTACTTGTCCCGTGGAGAAAAAATGCATAATTGACAGATGGCGAATAAAACGACGCGACTATAGTCAAGAAAATACCTCTAAGTTCATTTCATGTATTAAAAACTTGTCCTTTTCAGAACTATATAATTATGACGATCCAAATGACGCTTACAATTATTTTATTGACATTTTTAAATTATTTTACGATCTGTGCTTCCCTTATAAACAAAAAACAATAACATCCAATAATAAAATAAAATGGATATCACAGGGTATTAAACAGTGTAGTAAAAAGAAACGTGCACTTTTATGGCAATATCGATTAAATCCTAATACAATCAATAAGAACAGATATCTTAACTATACAAAATTATTTAAAAAATTAACTAAGCTGACCCAACGAGCACAAAATGATTACACTATAAAAACTGCAAGAAATAAGTCAAAATGTACATGGAATATAATAAACAGATCAAAAAGTAGACTACCACGTGAGTTTATCGATGAAGTGAAGGTAAATAACGACATTATCACTCATCCGATGAAAATATGTAATGCATTTAACGACCACTTTATAGACAAAATTAAGCCTCTAAATAGTATTAAAAACAATGGTCAAATACAGAACTCTTTGATTTTAAGCAGTCTAAATTCGATGTTTTTCTCTCCTAGCACTTCATATGACATATACAAAATAATTAATTCTCTTAAAAATACTCCCAGTGTAGGTTATGATGGCATTTCGACTAAAATTATTAAGCACGTTGACAAACAAATATGTGGTAATTTAAGCTACATCATAAATTTAACCATTTGCGCAGGTGCCTACCCGGAAGCGCTGAAAGTTTCAATCATAAAACCTATATTCAAAAAGAAGGACAGGGAATGCATGGATAACTATAGGCCTATATGACTCATCCCTATCTTATCCAAGGTTTTTGAACGCTATATACATTCTCAACTTTACAGTTTTATAGAAAAAAAAGGTATACTTTGTAAGGAACAAAAAGGTTTCAGAGAAAAAAAGACAATCAATATGGCTTTATATGACTTCTTACATAACGTTATTTCCAGCGTAGATAAAACTAAACCAGTTTGCACGATATTTTGTGACATGACACAAGCTTTCGATTATGTTCAACGCGACAAGCTTTTTTACAAATTGGAAGCTTACGGCATTAGAGGAAATATTTTAGAATTAATACGATCATACTTGAAGAATAGGAAACATTATACAGAAATAACAAAAATAAACACAACCAAAAAACAAGAAGAAATTTATAGATCTCGAGAGCGATCCCCTTGCTACGGTGTCCCACAAGGAAGCGTACTAGGCCCCCTTCTATTTATACTCTATATAAATGACCTACCCAAAGTAGTACATCATCCAATGACTCTATTTGCAGACGATAGTACAGTAACAATTAATTGTAATAATAAAATGACATATGAATCTGACATTAATAATAGTTTAAAATCAATAATACATTGGTTAGGTGACAACAACCTAAAAATAAATTTGGATAAAACTAATATCATTCACTTTCGGCAACGTGCGGTTCAGGAACCTATTATGGTGCAATTTAATGGCAGAGTTGTGCAAGAAGTAGAATCCACTAGATTTCTTGGATTGATTATTGATAGTAAACTTGATTGGAAAGCACAAATAGAGACTTTGACTAAACGAATTAACTCTTCGGTATATGCATTGTATAAATTATCGTTCATAATTAACAAAGATGCTCTACTAACAGCATACCATGGAATAATTGCATCAGCTCTGCGATACGGCATTATATTTTGGGGAAACTCTACTAACAAAGAAATTGTTTTTAAAGCCTAAAAGAGATGCATCAGATCAATGAATCACCTTAAAAAGACCGACAGCTGTAAACCATACTTTTTGAAAGATAAAATCCTTACTTTACCATCTCTGTACATTCTGGAAATAGCAACATTTTTGAAATGTAATCCAGATTTATTTGTTTGCTGGTCTAATGTTAACAGTCGTAACAGACGAGATATAACCAGACACTGCTCACGTGTTGGTAAAACTGCGTTAATGCAAAATAGTGTATTTTGTATGGCTCCCATTATCTTTAATAAAATACCAAGAGCCATTAGGGAATTAAATAATGACATGTTTACATATAAATTTAAGATATTACTAGTGAATAAGTGTTATTACAAAATTATAGACTTTCTGAATGATAAATTTGAATAGCCCATCTAAGTATGACATAATTATTATATATGATATTATTATTTTTCTACATTTGTATGCTAAATAAGGCAAGGACATGCGTTCTATATGATACCTTTTAAGACCTGTATACTTTTTTGTATAATGTATACTCACCATGTTTCCTAACAAATAAATATCTTGAATCTTGAATCTTGAAGCCGGGGCGGGCTGTTAGTCCCAAATATTTACATCCTGTACCTGCGGAACGCTCATTCCGTTATAACTAATGTTTAAGTTTTCAGTATGTTTGCATTAAAGTGAATTATGTGCGTTTTCTCGACATTGAGGGCCATTCCGTTTGAGCTGATGGTTCAGCTGCGAAACCTGACTTATTACACCGCTTACCTTTATGCTCAGGCTTTTGAGGTTATCTGCAGTGACTATAAGGCAGCATATATATCATCCGCAAATAAGATAAATTCAGCGTCAGAAGACGCGGTTATAATGTCATTCATTAGAATTAGAAATAGATAGTTTCCCATTATTGAGCCCTGCGGGACGGCGTTATTACCTATCAGCTCCAAGTCAGACTTGACTCCGTGCACCATCGTCAGCTGCATTCTTTCTTTAAGAAAAGATCCTATCATGTGATAATAAGGTCCGTTTAAACCGTAGTGAGAAAGTTTATGAAGAAGAAGTGTATGATTCACCATCTCGAAAGCACGTGACAGGTCACAGAAGATTGCTGCTGTTTGCCGGTGCCAGTCGAGGTGGTGCATCACTTTCGAGATCACCTCTCTTGTCGCATCTACTGTAGATCCACCTGATGCAAACTGCTGTTGGTTCAATAAGTTGTTATTGTTATACCGCTCACCAGTTTTTCTAAAATTGTTGCCATTTTGGAATAAGAGAAATAGGCCGATAGTTTTTTGGCGCATCCATTACTCCCTTTCCCTTATAGATAGCTTGTATTTTGACATATTTTAAAGCCTTTAAAAACTGTCCAGTTTGGAGGCATCTATTAAAATATTCACAAAACATGTCAAATATAAAATCAGGCAAGTAGTCCAAAACTTGCGTTGACATGTCATTTATGTCTTTAGAATCCTTCCTTTTAATATGTTTTACAACTCCTAATAGTTCACTCAATGTGAATATGTCACATTCAAAATTAGCATCACGTCTAGTTATAAAATTCGTTAGATATTTTATAGCGTCAGGAATGCAATGCTTTGTATTTGAGTTCTTGTTTGCATCAACATAAAACCGGTTAAGGTTCGCTGCAGCTGTGGCGCTACGTTTACAAAGGCAGCCGCCATCTGACTTGCTTATCAGTAGGTATGTCGATTGCATTGCATTTGCATGCTGGGCACGCTGCCAACTGATAGTGGGCTAGAGCATTTGGACTCCCTATGAGTCCAAATGCTTTTACTGTAGTAGCTGTAGTATTGTAGTAACTGTAGTGTTGTATATAGTTTGTAGTATTTGTTTAATAAAGGCATACCGCCATTGAAAAAAAAATATTATAAAACTGTTATTATTGTTATATCCATCCAGTGCAGTTCATGATAAGTGAGAACTCATGTACCCTGTGAATATACATTCTGGTGAACAAAAGTTCCACATCATCGTTTCATCTAAATTCTTAGACTTAGACATTTTACTCTGTATGTCGTACATGCGCCTTCTGTAAGCGTCTACTGGAGTAATTTTAATACCTTAAAAAAAACCTATATTTTTAATTTCGGTTTCGTTTTTTTTTATTTCGGTGTTCTTATAACAGCGTATTTGGTGACCAGAAACCTCCAACGATCTCATTTCGATGCCGCATAAGTAATTTCGCAGCTTCGGTGCCAATTAAAGATTTGAGATCAGTGATTTTTATAAACAGAAAATCTTTGTTTGCATAACATCGCCATTTGTGCAAGATAAAAACAGTCATTATTTTGACGTTGTAATAGACAATGCCTACTCCGAGGCAAGAGCGCCCGCCGCGGCGACACTGGACCGCGCCAACCTCCCGCGCGAATAGAGTTTAGAATATTTACATCGAGCTAAGTAATATAAAATAATAAATAATAACTTAGAGGCACAAGAGACTTTTAGCATCAGGTGGTCCTCGAGCTTATTCCGTCTGTTTATTCCTGCGCCTCCTCGTTGTGGGAAACTAATGTCATGTTTATTATTTATTATATTTATAACAGACATTGTGTGACGACCATCGTTGAACTACATTTAACAATCTCATTCCAATCTACACTGTCGAGGGAACTGATCGAGTTGCACTTATTTACTTAGCTTAGTACCTATATATATGTGAAGCATGTTCGCGCATAGGGTGGGCTACTTCTCATCGCTTGATGGTATATTCGTACTACAAGTGGTCTAGAGAGGTAGCACTGTGTCACGTAATCCTTGGGAAAGTCTACGAAGTTGGTCAAATCATGAGCCGACAGAGTATCACACAATCTTTTGTTCTTAGCACTAACTTCAACGAGTATACATTTCGAGCTTACCAATCTTATCAACCAAAGCCTCGAAACTGGGAAAAAACTAGCCATTCGTTCCATGTTAAGTACACAAACAAAGGTCAAAAAATCTATGTCTATGCATTGAGATATGGTACATAATATCTTGATGGTCAATAGTCGAAATTTCGCAATATAATTCAACTGAATGTTCTACCAGATGTAGATGATGACGCAATCTTATAATTTCATCGTTTACAACAATTACAACTGAGTTTTTCGACGACTTCAGAGTCATCTTTAAATTAATCTCTTCGACACGAACTCCACGCTAAAGTGTAGCCGCTTATGCTTACACTTATTAGATGTGCTTCTACCATCCAGTGTTCAATTAGGGCAAACACATCGCATATCAAATTATCACTTAATGCTTTCCTAATCTTCGTACTTTATTCTGGAGGAAAATAATGTTTTGATAACATACTAAAGGCTTCTTCTCTTCAGTTAATTGAGTGTAAGTAAAAATACTAAGTTGTGCCTGGCCATATGTAAGTATATATATTTATTATTTACAGGTCTCTCAAAGTTTTTTTCTATGTTATTGTGACGGAACAAGCCCGATGCTCACCTGATGTTAAGCGGACTAACCTCTGCCTATAACAGATGTATATCGTCACAAGTTACAAATTGCACTGCGCATGTCACCTTGAGACATAGTAGTTAAGTCTCATGTGCCTGTAATTTCACTGGCTCTCAAGGACTGCTGCCGGAACACACTGTTAGGTGCTTGGCGACAGATTTTCTACTTGCGGGTGGTCGCTAGCCAGGCGGGCATTCGCAAAATGCCCTTCCACCATGCGGTGAAGCTCAAGCCCGCGGCGGGATTCGAACCATGGACCTGCTGCGCGGCAGTCGATAGCCAATGCCACTGAGCTAGCACTGCAAAAGGATAATATATATTTATCTAGATATATATATAGTACTAAAAGCTAATTGTGTATGATAATTTTGTAGTGCCACTCCAATAGTTAAGTACATAATATAAGTTAGGCGAATTAAAACATACAACAAACCCCAGCTTGTGGGGTATCATTGAATAAGCTCATTCATTACAGTAATTATTTATTTTTCATATAATTATCTCTTAGACGGCTACCCTGTCATCACTGTCAACTCATTTCCAGCACCTCCCGGCTCATGTTGCGTTGACACTTCTGAGGACCTGCTTTGCGATGCCTAAGATAACCTATGTTATTCGGACGGCCCCGAGTTGGAGGTTCCCAGAAGAGGTGTCATGTTTTGACAGCGCTCTGAAGCAAATTGTTGAAGAGACGCTGAATGTGTGCCTCAGTGAGTCACAGTGGTGTCAGGCAAGCCTGCCGATTCGGTTTGGTGGCTTGGGCGTACGACGGCTACATGAAACCGGACCTTCTGCCTTCCTCGCCTCATCACATGGAGTCGCGAACCTCGTCACTCGCATACTAAGTAAAGGTGACACGGTTCGCGTCCCATTCGCTGAGGAGGCTTTTAGAAGGTGGTCAGTAATGTGCCCAGGCCTCGACCCACCAGCAAAACCCGAGTGGCAAAGAAGCTGGGACGACCTACTGGGTAAACAGTTCGTAGCGCAGTGGCGATCGGAAAACACGGGGGTTGAACTCGCTCGGATAAACGCCGTGACCACACCGGAGTCTGGCGCGTGGCTCTACGCTCTGCCTTCTCCACATATGGGCACGCTTTTGGATGATGACTCATTGAGGGTGGCTGCCGCTCTTCGGCTTGGATGTCCTGTCTGCGAGTCTCACACCTGTATCTGCGGGGCGAGGGTTGAGGCGGACGGCCATCACGGCCTCAGCTGCATCCGGTGTGCTGGCAGAAGACCGCGGCACCACGTTATCAATGACATCCTTAAGCGGGCCTTTGTATCAGCTGAGGTTCCTTGTGTCCTTGAACCCCCAGGACTCTTGCGTTCCGACGGTAAGCGGCCCGACGGCCTGACATTGGTTCCATGGCAGAAAGGGCGCTGCCTCGTGTGGGACGCAACATGCGTGAGCACGTTTGCATCCTGCCACGTCTCCGTTACTCAGCAGTCGGCTGGTGCGGGAGCAGAAGCAGCCGCCCGACGCAAACGCCTCAAATATGCCAGTCTGGAACCAGTATATGAATTCGTCCCTTTTGCCGTGGAAACGTTGGGTCCCTGGGGCTCCGAAGCCAAACAATTAGTCCAGAACCTCGGCCGTCGGTTAAGAGAGAGAGGGCGGGACCCCCGATCTGGTTGGTACTTGGCCCAACAGATCTCCTTGGCCATACAGCGGGGTAATGCGGCGAGTGTGCTAGGTACATTTGGACAGAGTGTCAAGTGCGGGACTCAAGTATAAATTTGACTCAGACTTTACGTCGATGCTATGTTTAATATAGATTTTTATTATGTACATTATATTAAGTAAGTGTTTAGATATTTATTATATTATAGAATTGTATGACTATGTAATAAAAAATATTATCAATTATTATCTCTTTAACTAACTACTTATATATTAAACAGTTATAAAATTTTTGTTATATTTTATCTAAAATATTTAACTAGTTAGGAATCTAGATTTCATTTCAGTAGGTACTAGTAGTAGTACTAAGAACCTTAAGTGTTAGTGCCTTCTATTTAAGGCGGGCAGGTATGTTTATTAACTTAATGTGTATAAGCCTGTTAGCTTCTTTATTCGTTAACTTAATATAATATAGCTAAACGTCTGTTCTTGCTGAACGCCAAGTCACAAGTGACCGGCACTGTCCCTGTGCGGATATTACGTGATTATGTTGTCATAGAGAAATACTATCGGAAGTAAGTCGTTGACGCTAAAGGCAGTTTCTAACCAAATCCATACTTTTAAGTATTCACTACGTCCCTAAGTGCCAGATAGATGGCGGTAGTGATGCCGTTTTTCTCTTACATATTAATGATTGCTATAGGTGGCGACAACAAGCCTTCTTTATGTTTTTTCCTAACTTTTTCAATTAGACACTGAGAATACAAATAACGGTGTTGTTCTTCAAGTGGGATCGTGCAGACAGGATCCGTTGCGAGAAAAAAAAACAAATACTTTTTTCCTCGCCTGCCTCATTTTCATTGGTTGGTTGTCAACTTTGAACACATAGAGAAAACTGTTTGTGTGGCTGTGTTTCTCTACATAATGAAATTCGTGAAGATTTGCCTTCGATTATGATCACTGAGGAAACTGTGGCTACTGTCAGGTAACTAATTAAGAAAACCGGAGTGTCACCTACAAGAGATTCGAGGACATTTGGGGGCTGGTATTCAATGAGCCAAATTCAGAAAATATAAGTCATCATTTGAAATCAAAACTTGTAAAACTTTGATGCGCCTGGATTCCCCATATACTTACTCACCCCAAAACAAGAAGGGCCTAGAGATGATTCGTGCATTATTTTTTATTCTATAGGTACAATTAGGTTTATTTGCTATGTTAGGTAATAAGTTTAGAAACGCTTATGTTAAAAAAATATGAAATATTTAATTCAAAGATTTATGTGTGCACAGGAGCGCATATCTTACCTACAGTGTGCTCTATGTATTTAACTTCAATTGAAGTCAGCGCTCTCGGAATATTAGATTAGTCATTAGTCCTTGCTTGATAATGGTGTGAAGCTCCGCGCGGCGATCGTTCCACTTTGTGCCGAACGCGGGTGGGGCAAGGTGCATTTTGGAACTGAATTATTGGCGCATGCGCGATGGGTGCATGACGTGCCGAAGCGTCCAAAACAGTGGTGAAGGTGACCTTGGACGCGATCCACCGGCCGGCGCGCGGGTACCACTAACTAACCACACAGACGCGCTCCTCGCACCGACCCGTCCGCACGCACCGCGCCGACCGACCGCTGAGGCAGAACGCGACGTGACGCGCCGCACATCGCTGTCCATAGAAAAAAATACTTAAGGAAAACCGTGAGTACTTACGCTATATTTATTTGTAACAATAATTCTAGCACTGTTGTGTATCCTGTCAGCCGTGTCCACTTATTAAAGTAATAGTTTTTGACCAGAACTTGTGCTAGAAGTATAGAGTAGACAACTTTGAACCGGTTACTTTTCAAGGATTGGCCAACCCATCCCCATGACATAAAAAAATATAAAGAAGTATTTTATGTCTTTTAACATTATAGTAATCTAAGTAGTCTAGCCATCCAGTTATCTTTGTATTCTATGATGTCGCAGGGAAAATATTTATCCTGAAAATTGTCACTTAAGTACCTATTACTTAGTCTCAACAAATATTCGGTCTGAGCGCTATCTTGTACCTACCTACTTATGTCAAGTGCCAATTGATGACAATATATAAAATAAATGTACTTACTAACTGGTGTACATACGTGTAATGGTGGATTCAAATATACTGTACCTCACCGAATCCTTCATTAAAATATCGTATTACATGTATTGGCTATGGAATCTTCACAAACGATATAGTTACAAAATACTGATACTTGGTTATGTCTTCAGATAGACAGCCCAAGATAAACTCTACACCTGAAATAATATCGATGGTCTAGAAGACAAATGTGCTAAGTACAAAATTTTGATAGTTTAACATTTAAATGCCAAATTTATCAAATGAGTATGTTCTACCGTTTGCACTTATCCAATTGCCAAAATTCTGTCTCTTTCTGTCTAACTGTATTTGTACATTCATAGCAAGTGATGCCATTTTGAAGCCAAAAAAACTTATGGCAGTTATTTACCATCAGTTTCAACTACAAAAAACGTTAAATAGTTTTATAACATAACGCTTGCGTGTACCATGATTGACAAATAAGCTAAATATTTTTATTAATTTTGTCATTTTATAACTCTCGATTCCGAATTATATTAAAAGATGTTAATCCTTTCAAGTGCCAGTAGACAAATGGTTTAAGTGGTTTTAGTACTACTGAACACTCGTCCGCAAGTAGTAAAATACATTAAGTGCTTTAAAAACACGGGGCCAGAAAGAATAAAATGTAGACAAAAGTTTTAAATGATTTAACAACAAAATACAATATAAAAACAGGAGCCCGAGAGTTTTATAGTTATTTAATTTAATTAATCAAAGTATTGACAAATATTAAAAAGTACATTAATATGGTTGGTATTTTCATACTCTAACGTTGGATTTCTAATTATCGGATTTTAGTATTGAAAAGAAATGTTTTTATTTTGGCGGGAATTTTGGCATAGCCGTAGTCGCGCGGACGGTCGCCGCCAACGCCCGGCGCGCGATCCGGGGATGCACGAACTTTGACGAAAGGTACCGATGACCAATTAAAGATCTGGTAGGTATTTTAACACTGGGTATCCTGGTGAGTTATCGCTAAAAGTAATTATTAATAATTAACTGTTTTGTATTAAATTGTCGTGTGTAGGTAAGAGGTTTAGGTAGAGGTAAGGTTTATTTTAAAGCGAATGGAACGTGCTGAAATGGAGAAGAAAAATGGAAAGAAAACTCGAAAAAGAAATAAAAGCCTGGGAATACAAAATAATGACCCTAAAAAGGTAGAAATGAGCAGTTTTGATTTACGGATCGAATCTCATACTAGAAGTACTCAAAAAATAAAATCATTCACGGCAACAGCTGAATATATTGCTAACCCGTCACGTATTTCCACCTCCACTCCCTCAGTGCTGCTGCCCCAACCTGCAGTAAACGCCGACGTTCCCACAGAAGTCCCCAATGCCACTGGTGCGTCACATGTAGCCTCCGCTGCCCCGGTGCTGCTGCCCCCACCTGCAGTAAATGCCACTAATACCACAACAGTTCCTGATGCCACTGGTGCTTTTCATGTCACCTCCGCTGCCCCGGTGCTGCAGCAAGCCCCGATGATCTCACAGAACTTCCCGATACCGCCGATGCTTCTCATATCGCCTCTTGGGCTCCGGTGCCGCTTGCTCCACCAACATTAAACGCCAAAATTCCCACAAAAATCTCCGACGCCGCCGGTGCTTCTTATGTCACCTCTTCGGCTCCGGTGTTGCTGCCTCCACCTGCAGTAAACGCCGGCAATACCACAGAAGTTTCTGATGCCACTGGTGTTTCACATGTCACCTCCTCTGTTCCGGTGCTGCTGCCCCCACCTGCAGAAAACGCCAACGTTCTTACAGAAGTCTTTAATGCCGCAGGTGATTCTTATGTTACGTCCGCTGCCCTGGTGTTGCTGCTCCCATCTGCAGTAAACGCCGATGATCCCATAGAAGTTCGCGGTGCCGACAGTGATCTACAAGTCATCTCCGCTGCCTCGATTCCGTAATCTTTGCCTGCAGTAAATGCCGAATTTTCCACAAAAATAAGCGATACTCTCATGATTAACCCCGATGCTATCGCCATCACTGCCTCGGTGCCATTGTCTCCACCCGTAGTATCCGCCGACGCTCTTACAGAAACCGTTTACGCAGCTGATGATCTAGATATTGGCTTTAGAAACATTTCTGAACTACAAATTAATACTTCGGACTTTTCTTTGGAAAGAGCATGTAATTCTAGACAGTCACCACTTCCAAGAACATCGAATAATAATAATATAGAACAACTAATTCTCGATCTTCAGTTATCTTACTCAGATGATTCCCCGTACATAGATTCTGAATCGTCTTATCATCCAGAAAATAACATGCCAATATCTAATTCTGATACATCTCAAGACGAGAATGAAGAAATAAATATCCGAAAAAGAAGTAAAAAAGCGAACCCAGACACGTGGAAGAGAAATATAGCAATAACTAAACGTCAAAGTAGTTAATCTTATATTAACATAAAGGGAGATAGTGTTGAAAAGTAATTAAATTGTAACATGGTAAAAACAAACAAAAAATAAACAGTAAAATGGATGATTATAAAATGGATACAACTAAGAAAGGGGTCTCCAGGATCAGTTTTTTACATATATAAACTAAGTGATCAGACTTTTCAAGAAATTGAGATTGCTGCATCTAAAACAAAGAAGAAAAAGGGATTGGGTATTTTTTCATTTGTACCAGCTGCTAAAAACAGCATACAAGTCCCAGATACCAATTTCAAAGCTAATAAAAAGGATTTGATGACTCTGTTACAGGATGGAGTGATCCCTTGTGGGATCACGCCATCCTACTACGTTGATTATTTCACTAATATTCCTTCTATTGACGAATTAAATATAATACACGATTGTTCGGATTCGGAGTCGGATGACTAACTTTAAGCATTTAGTAACATAATAGAGTTTTAATACTTACAATTAATGTTTGATTTGTTTGATAATAAACAAAATTATAAAATATATATTTTTTTTAATATATGAGCAATAAACTCTGCTAAAACCCTAAGTTAATATATAATACACGAAAGTGTTAAGTGAACAATAATCATGTTTAGTTAGTGTACAACCATACTAAGTGAAGCTCTTTTTCACTAGTTTTATATTTTTATGGAATATGCTTATTATCGATTATCAAATTTACGATAAATAGTTATAAAGATAAATACCCTTACTATGCATATACAGTATATACATGATTCCTATATTCAGTTTTAAGTTATGGCATCTACAAATTTTGAATTCATAAAAACAGTGCTCCTGAAAAATTGCTACATCTGTAATTAGCGTGTTTGTCTTCTAGACCATCGATATATACTTAACATGTTACCTACGATGGGATGTAGGGTATTGCAGGGTCAATGCCACACAGCCAAGTAATAAATAGGTAATACAGACAAGTGAATGGAAAACATCCAACGGGACAACGGGTTGATCGCGGTCATCACGGTTAAATAATTGCATTATCTCAATGTATGTGTGTACTGCACTATGCTACTATTTACATACATACCTGTTGTCTAAGGTATGGCAAATTTGAATAAGGATCCGGTCGTTGGACTGCCAAACTCAGATACTGATATTTTTAATATTGTTAGGTATGCAATAATGCCTGCTATGCGGATTACATTACAAAATCCCGCACATGACTTAAATTTTTACTATAGTATATTTGTGATTTAGATACTGATATTTTGCATTAGATTATGGGCTATGAAAAATTAATTGTTTAGTACCTACCTAAGACAACTCGGCAAGCCACATCCCTGTGTGCAAGTTGTGCAACTCGAGTGTCACGCCGTGGCGCCGCCGCCCGCTGCCCGCCGCCCGCCGGCCACGCCGGGGTGGCTGACACGATCTGCAGCGCATTATTTATCCCGCATATACATTTGGTCATGCAATTAAATATATCCCGCCCGATCCAGATCCAGAACTTAGGTGCCATTCAACTTTCAATCCAAATTAAGAACTCAACCGCACTGATTTCAGCTGATAGATTTCAAATTACCTATCTAAGTAAGTATTCACGGATGGCCTACTTATCGGAAAAGTAGAGTTACTTGTTAGGCATTTCGAAATGCAAAAATTGTATAAAATATTACAGTATTACAGAAAAAACCGAAGTGCACATAATAAAAGGGTTTCGAGTAAATGAAAATTCTCTGTGATCACATAAGAAACAATAGAGCGATAAAAATTAATAAAAAAACAAATATACTTCTACATTTTTTGTATCAAGACAAGAAATCAGTCGCATGTTGCAATTATTATTCAAGAGGTACCGCGTCACTGCGAGAGAATGGGCAGGAAACTGACATTCATTCTTTAAAGTGTTTCGACAAGGGCAATAATGCGATTACAAAGCATCTTTGTTATCGAGTTCGTAGTTTTTTAAGGATGATCATTTTCAGATATATCTTGAATTTCCCCTTTCTTATATCGTCGCCGTGGAGGTCAAGTGTTAAAATATCAATTTAATAAAAAAAACAATATTTAACCAAACATAACAATAGGCCGCGCTTGTTTTCTCGTAGTGCAAAAAAAAGGTTTCCAACCCAAATTTGGGTACATAACTCATATCTTACAAATTTGTGGCTTAACTCCCTTGACCTCCACGGCGACGATATTCCCTTTGTGGCATCTAAAATACATTAAGAAACTATATAAAATCACGTAAACTTGTTCAATGGTATTTAATTTATCTCTGTTACTTAATATACCTACCCTTAACAGCACTACATTATTTTATTCCTAAAGTTATAATCATCTTTGTTACGGTTTTATTGAAATTTGTCGTATTTTTCCGCAAATGGTGAAGCATTTCAACATGAGGATTGTTCATTTTCGGCTTTGCGTGAACAAGGTGCCCGAAAAAAACAAATTTATCAATAAATTGGGTTGTATTTAAAATTAATTTCTGTACTTTAACGCAAAGTTATTGAAAATTGGTAATAAAAGTATTTATATGATTTATCCGCACACACATCGGTCTTTCATAATACAGTGCTGCCAAGAACTAAATACGGTAAAGTACATATACACTAAATGCAAAAAATAAAGTTTTGTGACTTCACTTTGTGAAATATAATGCCTTCGTAATGACTGTGGCTAGACCCAAACGTGACTATTGTCACTTGACTATATATTTACATATTCAACACGATTCAACTAAATTGACGAATAACGAATGTACAAACCACATTATTCCATCCATAAAAGAAAAACTATTGTGAAGTGAACTATTGGGGAAAATATAGAGCAGACACATAAGCCTAAAAGTGTATGTTTACATATTACATGAAAGTAGCAGCCAGGGGAGGGAGTCAATAAAACATTATTGCTGCAATTGCATTGCGGGCCGCAGGACAGTGGGTTGCTGCGCACATGTCATGACGATAATTTGTTTTTTGAGCTGCGTAAGGTGTCAGGAAAAAAAAAATCCACCTACCTAGTTTCCAGATAACATACTGTTGATAACTTAACATAATGAGAATTATAATAAAAAAAAATACCATGGTAAACAAGGGCTTGTCTTACATCCTGACACAATGTATCTATGATATTATTATTTTAACAGATATAAGCTATTAAACCTAAGTTAAACCTCATATTTATGCTTATAGTGTCTGTTCATTGTTAGCCAAAAGATCCATACAAATGGACAATGTGCTTCCGGAACGCACGAACAGAGGAAATACGTGAAATAAAATAGCTGAGTTGTAGTTGAACGGCATTATGTAATAGATCTAGTCTCGCGGATACCTCTGTACCTAGTCCGCCAAATGTATGGTGAAGTGAGTCACAAAAAGGCAATTTTAGAACATGTTTTTTTAGAAAGAGTGCTTTTAGGTCTTTTAGATTTTTTTTTTTTTTTTATGCCTGATAGGTTAGCCTTTGACCACTATCTCACCTGATGGTAAGTGATGATGTGGTCGAAGATGTTGTTCAGGCTAACCTAGAAATACTGGCTCTCAAGGACAGCTGCCGGAACACACAGTTAGGTGCTTGGCGACAGAATTTCTACTTGAGGGTGGTAGCTAGCCAGGCGGGCATTCGCAAAATACCCTACCACCATGCAAAGATAGAAAGTGAATTATATATTATAGTGTTGTAAAGGCTATGCCTGATCCGCAAACAATTATTTCACTCGATAAAAAAAGCATGAATTCAACTCTATAATTTAGTGTGAGTACGAGTAGAATAAACTAAATGATATGAATACACTGTTTATTTCTAATTATTAAGTAGCAATTATATGGGTACCTGAAAAAAAAGTGTTTTAAAAAAAACATACAATGAGATTAATTTATTTTAAAAAAATCACTTTGTTGACGCGCCTGATCCCCAAATATAGTCAATGAGCGGTACATGTTCTAGTCGTTATAGGTGCTTGTTAAATGCGTGGTGTGGTTGGTTTCAGGCAGGATGTCGACGCTGGAGAAGCTGTTGCAGCCGGTGCAGGAGAAGTGCGAGGACTGCAGCTCCAAGGTGACGGTGGTGGGCGTCGGGCAGGTCGGCATGGCGTGCGTCTTCTCCCTGCTCACTAAGGTGGGGCTTCCCACACTACACATTACATCAATTATAATTTATAATATGAGATTGATTTTGTTCGTTGATTGTTTATGCCCTTAAACCATATCTAATATGTACCTAATATGTGGTCAAAGATAAACAGGCTTAACCTATAATTAGAAGAGGCCATCTAGGACAGCTGCCGGAACACACTGTTAGGTGCTTGGCGACAGAGTTTCTACTTGTAAGGTGTTCTCAAAGGTGGCATCTAGCCTGGCGGGCAATCACATAGTCTCCTTTCAACCATACATGACATATTACAAGTACGATGCAACATAGTATGGGTAATGGAATGTACTTTTTATATCAGTCGTGTTATTTTAGGTATCATTGATGTCGTTATTAGATAACGATTATAGCAATGTTTGGTAACAGAACCAACGATTTTTTATTATCTATATGAAAAAACGATATGGACTAGAGACATTCCGAGACATTTATCCTTTGAATAATCTATACTCCTGGAGCATTTATTTGTTACTCGTATGTTACGTTTGCCCAGTAGGTACTTTTCTTATTTCGATGATAACCTGACGATAAAGCATTGCTCTAAATTTATACGCAAGTTTGTACCTTCTGTGATGGTTGACGAAGCAATAAAATACTAGAGTTTAAGTACCTATAGGTACTTATGGTGATTTAATTTAAACATAGTACTATATAACATAGATTGTCATATTATATAGATTGTCATAGTTAATAATTTAATGATACTATCATTGGTCAAGTCTGTATGTTTGAACTGTCTGTTTATTGGCTTTTATTTATTTTATGTAGTAATAATAAGCTTTTGGAGCGATGTCCGCGACTGGTGGTACTCTACGAAGTCGTGGACACCGCTCCAAGAGTCATTTCTAATGAAACAATAGTACTGACTGTTACACCAATTTGTTTTTCCGAGGATTAAATCTGACTATCAAGTTGTTAAACCGGTATCCATCCTTGGTGCTGTGACCAAAATATTAAACAACAAAACGTAGGGAAGTGCGAGTCAGCCCTTGCTCTATTATATTACCGCATTGCAACACCTGGTAAAACAAAATAATGCATGTTGGTTTTCATAAAAGCTTCACAGCTATATTTTAAATAAACTCTTTGAATTTTTGTTTATTAAATAGTCATCTATGTATAATTGTCGGCATAATATATGGAACATGATATACCCATATTTCAGATTACCAACTAGAATAATACTAAAGAATGGTCTAAAACTTACAACCTTTTTTGGCACCAATTTTTTTTTTGTCGACAAATAATAAATTGGTAAAGAATGAAATTAATATATTATAATCCTCGAGAATAATTCGGTTTCACGAAAAGTAGATCCATGGCCGAACAGCCGGTGTGAAGTTGGCAGCCAAAATCTAGCAGCCAAGTAATATCCATAATCCAACCAAATTATGGAGTTATTTTTTTTATCTTACATTTTATTAATTCAGGGTCAGGAATACCATTTCAGCAATGACAAAGCATTGGCATTACGGCAGCCCACTTACTTAACCCTGCAAAAAAAATTGTGAAAATGTCAAACAAATTAACAATTTGGCTGCTGATATATTTAAAACAGAAATGCAAGTTTTGGTGTTTCAAACTCATGAGTAATGTATGTTCTTTACGAACACCATAAGAAAAAAGCGGCAGTGATGTGTATTAACCCTTTCATAGTCAGACAAAAATAATTTATTGCATATGTAAACATAAAAAGGTGCGTTTCGACCATAGAACCCTTAACTAAAATATTGACAGGTATTATTCATGATCAAGGACACGATTTTAGAAATGAAAAAGCATTATATACCTCCAAAAATTGTGAAAACTTCTAATAAATTATAATTTTGGCTGATGATATGTTTTAACCAAAAATCCCCTAAAATATGCAAGTTTTGTGTCATTGCTGAAATGGTATCCCTTAGCATGAATAAAATAAAATGTGAGTTTTTACAAAATTACCTCCAGAAGTTGGTTGGATTATTGACTTGATCCTTGAAAAATTTCAATGAAGAAGCACATTTCATTTCTAGCGGTAGTGGATTCCACAGTTCAGCTTCAGCGGCAAATGAATAGTGGTAGAGTTCAGTTTTAGTTGCAGTTTGTTGTAGCGTTAAGTTTACTCACGACCGTAACAACAGAGAATGGGTAGAATGAAGAAATTTAAATTGTTCCTTGAAGTAGCGCGGAGATAAAGTATGGAACAGAATACTGTAAAGGAGAGATTATATATAAGCATTCCTGCGACAACGAATAGGGAGCCACTTGAGCTTATTACGGAAATCGGAGACGTGATCATATGTGCGTAAGCCATATATAAATCCTATCTATACTTATAATAAAACTGTGACAGGTCCAATTCTGTACATTGCACATATTTTTTGAAGACACTGAAGCTGATACTGATGCCAAAATTGCATATTTTTTTTTACATTTTTGTCTGTCTATCTGTATCATGGCCTCGCATCACACCAAAACTACTGAATGAATTTGAATTAGACTTAGCACGATTTGAGTTCTTACTACGAAGAAGGACATTGTATACTGTTTATCCCGAAATTCAGCACGGTTCCATCGGGAAAGGGGATGAAAGTTAAAAGGTACACTTAGTTGTACTTTATGAACGCGTAGTCCGATTTCAATTATTGTTTTTTTGTTAGAATATTGACGAGTGACCCCACGAATAGCCCGGCACCCCACGGGCAGCCCGGCACTATTTAGTTTTGCAATCTTGCTACGATAAAACTCTAAAATCTGGAACAATCAGTTTTTTTAACCATCTATCTTGATACATTTCGGAGACTGCGCAATGAAGTGCACAATCTAATACATTGTCTTTCAACCGCCAAACAAGGAGAGCATCGTTGAAAATATGCCGTTTTAAAATTGAAATTCCACAGAAACGCACAAAGTACTTTGCTTCAAAATTTATTGTACGAACTGCAAAGGAACTCTATGAGTTACTTAACTACTGTCTTCTGGAAAATACAACCTGGGAGTTTTCAAACCGCAAGTAAAAAGCACCTTTCTGAGATATGCTTTACTAAGAGTGCTTCACCGCAGACCACAGCGTTGAGAGTATATAAGATAAACAGTGCTCACATGTGAATAATTAGTCTGCAGGTACGGCAATCGTGAACGAAGTCGCAGGTACAGCTAGTACTTACAAAAATATTTGGAATGGAGATAGATAAGGCGCTGGATTACCACATATCATACATATTTTGTCATCCATCACCGCAGGGCGTAGCTAGTATCGCAATAATAAAGATGTATGTCGATGTGCCGTTGCAGAACATAACGAACAACATCGCGATGGTGGACATGTGCGCCGACAAGCTCGCGGGCGAGCTGATGGACCTGCAGCACGGCTCCGCCTTCCTCAACGACCCCAAGATCACGGCCAGCACAGGTACCTACTTACACTGCTTGCTTTTCGCATCGAAACTTAACCTTTCATTACCTACACTGTGCCTCTAATTCGCTTACTTACTTTTGTTTTTACGATAAGCATGTTTCCTTCACCGTCGACCTCGTCGTCGCTTTCCACCAGGTAAAAAGTAGAAATGCTAGGTTATTAGCTAGCTTAGTTTTAATGAATGAATCAGAATCAGAAATCTTTATTGGCCATTATAAAATGCACGTCCGTCTGGCTCGAGGAAACGTGCATCGAACTCTGAACTAAACTTTGACAGCATTGAAGTTCATATAAGTATCTAATAAGTCCTGTCACATATCTCTTTTCCCACTTCATGTGTTGCTGAAGACGAACTAATTCTGAAATTCGATTGAGTACCAACATCACTTTGTTCACATTGCTGCATCAATTGCAAACTTTTATAAATGTATTGAACCTATATACAATAACATTAGAATATTAGTAGGTTTACTTTCCTATAGAATATTAAGTTGTATATTGGAAAACGTCCCAGATACTGCTCACACGTCGATCCTCTCAGAATAGGGGTTCTCAAACTTATTTGTCTTTGTCTACTTTCATTTGTTATTCACTTTGAGAATAAATTATTTTTTAGCGCCCCCAATTTTTCAACTCCTTACACTTTTTTGACCAAGAATTCCTATTATAATATTAATGAATTCCTTGATAGTAAAAAATTTAATGTAGGTATATAATACTGCTTAATCACCTTCACAATTATTTAATATTTGACATTCAATTAATATTTTGTTGACTATTACTATTTATTTTATAAGATACTAGCTGTACCTGCGACTTCGTTCGCGACTGCCGTACCTGCCGATTAATTATTCACTTATTATTGCTTTTTACTTTGGGTTTGAATACTCCCGATTTGTAATTTTCAGAAGACAGTATTCAGAAGAAGACAGTTACTCAGAGAGTTCCTTCCCGGTTCGCACAATATATGTTGAAGCCAAGTGCTTTATGCGTGTCTTTGGAATTTCGATTTTAAAACGGCGTCTTTGTGTCGATGTTCTCCTTGTTTGAGGGTAGAACGAATATAGATTAGATTGTGCACTTGCAATACGCAGTCTCCAAAATTTATCCAGAAAAAGATAGATAGTTAAAAAAACTAATTGTGGCGAATGCCAGATTATAGAGTTTTAACTTAGCAAGCTTGCAAAACTAAATACGGGTGCCGGGCTGCCCGTGGGGTGCCGATCTACCCGTGGGATGCCGCGATGCCCGTGGGGTGAAGGGCTGCCTGTCGTGTGCCAGGCTGCCCGTGGGTTGCCAGGCTCACTCGTCACTATTCTAACAAAAAAATAATAATTGAAATCGGACAACGCGTTAATAAATTACAACTAAGTGTACATTTTGACTTTCATCTCCTTTCCCGAGGGAACCGTGCTGAGTTTCTGAATAAAAAGTATACAATAACCTTCTTCGTAGTATGAACTCAAATCGTTTTAAGTTTCATTGAATTCTATTCAGTAGTTTAGGAGTGATGCGCGGCCGGGATACAGACAGACAGAAATACAGACAGACAAAAAAATACAGCATTGGCATCAGTGTCAGCTACAGATTGCACTCATTTTTTTTCTTTTTAAATTGCCATGTTTAGAATTGGTTCTGTTTCAGTATTATTATAAGTATAGATTTACAGCCTTACTTATAAACGCTACTTAAATTTTAAACATTACTTAGCCGCTGATTAGCAAAATTTCTTACTCATAAACGCTACATAACTTTATCCAGTACCTAAGTACTGCTTAAATCAGCTGTCAATTTAAACACCGTCCCACCCTTGTTTAAATTTTAAGTAACAAGATGGCGCCCATATTTCTGATCAGCTGATTTAGTTACAGACCCACCAACTTATTTGTTCAGGTGGCAGAAAAAAGAACTACAACATTCCTTCAAATTGTGACAGTTCGTAGTTGATTTTCTTGACCAGTAGCCCAAGCACGAATAACTTGCGAAATCGTAACCGTTTCGTAAACGTATCGAAATGTCACTATTTTGTATAGGATTTGATCAGCGCCTCTACAGTGCGAAAACGGAACTAAATTTTGACAGAAAAAAAAGGTTTTGACAACTAATGTGTCGAGATTTTAACGTGAATGTTTTGTCACGTAAAAAGTTTTGTATGAAATCGCGAGCACGAACCTAATTCTAACGTAAGCTCGAAGGCTGGCTGTCGAGGATCTGTCAAAAATCTATGAATGTCATGTCACTGAGAAATTTTCAGTCAGATGGCTGACGTAACGTATTCAATTGTGGTAAAACTTTGAAAATTCATGTTATTATTGTGTTTGTTCATTCATAATTTACCTATGAAAAGAGTTACAAACATGGCAGCAAGATTAGAAGTAGTATTGTACCATGTCGTTTACCAGGCGCAAAATAGGTATTTATTAATTTATGGCACTGGAGGGAAGTGATGCAAATGTACGATGAACCCGATTCAGGACATTTTCCAAAACTCTGCATCAAACAGCGTCCATATTCCACCGTTCCAGCCCACATTTACACCAATTTCGCTCGTTGGATATGTCTTGCGGCGCAATAATGTTGCTATGAAATTCTTCATTGTGCATGGTCAAATTGAAAACAATAAGGCTCAAAGAAGATCACCTATGCATTCAAGATTTCAAGATCAACCAAAGCTGTCAACAAATGCACCAGAAGAACACAGGCAGCGACACGAAAGGAATACCAACGGATTGTCAGACTAACTACCTACGAACTCTGAGGTGATGACCATGCTCACGCCAACATTCTAACCACTACGAAGAAGAAGATTTTAATGTGAAACGTAGAAGCTGTGTTATTGGACTTTTGGTTCTTAATAAAAATAAACGAAGTGCAATTGTGCGTTTCATTTATTGGTACCTATATACCGAACAGTTCGTGGATTAGGGATAATAGGACATCTCGTTGGATGTTGTGAAACGCGACTAAGACAAAATTCGTGGCAGCATGCCACTACTAATGTCGGTGTGCGTGGGATGTTGCCACGCATTGAGCATACAACAGTGATGATGAGATGGATCAGTGTGTGCTTCTATTGGTGGCGCATAAAGACTGTTGGGTGGCGAACTCATAGCAGGGCCGTGAGAAGCATTTTTCTTCCCCCTCTGATCTTATAGGCTAGGTAAGTTCGATATCATGCTCGTTTGCCACACTATTCCTTAAAAATAAAGGAAAGTAGATGAATGAAAAGACAAAACTACACCAACAGTTAAGTAATTTCTTTATTTTTGGTAATGTAATAACAGACACAATCATAATCAAAAAAAAAATAACCAACCATAAGCTGACTAATACCAAATAAACGCTTTAATTATCCTAAAATTTATATGAACTTAAAACAACACTAAGCCTAGACGGTTACAAGTCACAGCACTCTCGAATTGTAGTAACGGCGCATTCATGAAATGCTACGTGGTTTGTCTTTGCAAAACTGTTAGGTAGGTACATTACTACGCACTCCAGGTTTTCACAGCATTCTTCTTTCCCAGAACAGACGGTAAAATACCGCTGGAGACGAAAGTTCTGTCGGGAATCACCTTTAGTGAACAATTAGAACTTAAGAATGCACTGCTTGAACTCAATAGCCTATTTTTCTGCTGAAACACCATAACATTTAGCACAAAATACACTTCAAGCCGGCGGGCGGCCCTTCAGGGTTTCTTGAAACTCCTCCCTCTGTTTAAAGGTGTAATAGTAGTTGTTTGTAATTCATATAGTAAATTATCAGTGGCGTAGATTCTTGGCTTGAGAATTTATAGGTCATAATTTATATATAATGTTTTATTTTAATACCTCTAATGATGTTACAATAAAATTTGGTTCACTGAGCAAGTAACGCATAGAGAAAAGTAACATACCGGAAAAAATATGTTTGGTTTTCACCAAATAAAAAGCTAAATTTGACGAATATCAATCATAGAGGAACCAGTCCAGCGTCACCAACCTTAAAATAAGGTAAAGTATTGCAGGTGTACCGATTTCTGTCCAAAATTACCAAATACGATACGAGTCATTGTCACCTTGACAACTCAACTGGACTGTCATGGCTATAGACTAATCATATTGTTCCCGGTATATTACATTTCTCTATTTCATAATGTATGTCATGGCACTTAGTAAATATATCACCTCAAATACATTTTATTCAAAAATTTTAATATTTCATAGTGAACATCAATACAATACGGAAATCGCAAAGAAAATGCGAAGTCTGTGGTGTCGAAACACAAATAAAAATATTTAAACAATAGATTTCCATGAGATCCAGAACCGGTGAGTTGATGAAAATATATCATTGAAATTACATTATTGTTTCAGAGCGTAATGATCGCTTGGTTTTTATTGTAATTTAAGTAGGTATGTGTTATCATGTGAATTACTGTAATTACATATATTTGTATATAAATTACAAATATTTACGTAACGTAAAGTAAGTTTAGTGTTGCTCAAGGAAAGTATCGATACCTTTGTAGTATCGATTTTTTATAATGTCAGTGGTATGGGTACATATACTTTTTCATAGTGTCAATAAGTCAGGAAATATCATATTCGAAGCTGGTGATCATAAACCATCACGCGGAATGTTTTATTATGCCACGAAACTTAACATGTGTATTTTAGGGACTGTTATTTACATCTTTAGCTCAAAAGCATTTTGAAACACCAGGTATTACCAATTTTACTCTACATAACTGGCACAGTACTTGCTAACTAAACGGCTTGAGCAATATTAATTATCTAACATATGAAAATCGACCTAAATATTATACAATTAATAATAAAAAGCGTAAATAACGTCATATCTATGCTTGTGATAATAATCTGAGTTGTTTTTTTTCAGTTCATTTAAACAAAACTCCGTCACTTATATACTTTCAAAGTATATGCTGAATCGATAGAGCTATGGCATGGAATTTAAGGTACTATGTCACCTCAATACTATATAAAAATCAACATGTGTATCAACATACAATCCCAATTATTTAAATATTTATAATACTATACATTGTTTGATTTTAAAATTAACTAACTTTCGAGTGCAGTTAAATAAACTATTTTTGTAATTTCAGATATGCATATGTTACGCAGAAAAATATTAATTGAATCGATAAATAAAACAAATCAGTGCAGAGGAAGCTTCTTGCAATACAAATGAAATAGATCAGCTGCAAGATTAAATTAAATATGTAAATAATTCAACTACCTACACCAAAAAAGTTTTTAAAAGTCAACAGTCTATATATTATTCAAAAAGGTGCGTCAGAAATACTACATTTTATGATTGAACTACAAATAATAATAATTGTTAACAGTTGATGACAAGTTTACTAGTGCAACTTAAGTGCAGTATTTTTTACTTTTACATATACGACAGTTAGAAAATAAGTATTATATATTGAAAACTGTTATGTACAATGAAAAATATGTATGGTAAAGATGTTCTAGTACACAAATTACTTTGGAACTATGTCTACATACCCCAATAATACGGTTTTCGATACTAGCGAAGATATATCGCACGATAAAATATTTTGATGATTTTGAATAAATTAATAAATCTGTGTGAAATATTTGTTTTATTTTATATTTCCTTAACATATATTTTGTAAACCTAACCTTCTTACCATTTTTTCCTATATCGATTATAATGGAATCGATTTCATTGTAACTAATCGATTTTAGGGAATCAGTAGTACAACACTCACAAATGTCATTATAATTGTGTTGGAAATATAGTTTTCATTTGTAATGGTTGGTATAAAATAACTTCAAATCTGAGTTTCAAAGCAACAAGGTCCGTGCCAACTCTTAATATTACTTGCTCAGTGAGAGGAACTTTTATAGGCAAAATAAGACTTAAAACCTCTTTTCGAATGAGTTGTTAGGTCTTAGAAAAAAGGTATGATTATTGTGATTTACGCTGGATGACGTCACTTTTGTAATCCTATCGAGTTCACGTTAGCCAGCAAACGATGCGGCGTACTGTCAACCATTGCCTCCTGCGTAAACGGGCGGTGAACTCGATACGATAACGTTACGGACTATCGAAATGTTTGTGCTTGGGCTACTGTAGCGCCCTCGAAAACTGCACAGTTAAGTTGGTGGTACTATACAAAGAAAAGTATTATATTTACATTTTAATTTCAAGATATTTAGCACTAGATACATGCTATTTGGCCATTTAGGTCATTCATAATACTTTTTAGTACAATGTTGTCAGTTTAAAATACGTTCGACCTCAATATCCATTGCTATGTAGCGTTTATAAGTAAGAAATATTTAAGCATTACTTAAACACTGTTTAGTTATCCATTACTTAGCAACTACATAGCGATGTTTTTATAAGTAAGGGGGTTAATGTTCATGTCATTAGAATTGTTGCGAATGATAATTATATCAGCTGACGAGTTTACACAAATTAATGAGACATAATTGCCAAATTGGTAGAACTAGCGTTCTATATAAATAAAATATGTAATATCCTTTGCACCTAGATTCACAGACTTATAAATAAAATCATTGTATCTATCCTATTACGATAATATGACCATGCTCCTCGGTAAAAAAAGCTATCTTTAATTGTACGAGTAATCAAACTAATTGAATATATATAGGTTATAAGAAGCTTGTTGAATTTGCTTTTTATGCTTTTTTTGTGATGGCTCAGTGGCATTGGCTATGAACTGCCGCGCAGCAGGTCCATGGTTCGAATCCCGCCGCGGGCTTGAGCTTCACCGCATGGTGGAAGGGCATTTTGCGAATACCCGCCTGGCTAGCGACCACCCTCAAGTAGAAAATCTGTCGCCAAGCACCTAACGGTGTGTTCCAGCAGCAGTCGTTGAGAGCCAGTGAAATAACTGGCACATGAGACTTAACAACTATGTCTCAAGGTGATGGGCACAGTGCAATTCGTGACTTGTGACGAAATGCATCTGTTATAGGCAAAGATTAGTCCGCTTAGCATCAGATGGGCCTCGAGCTTGTTCCGTCACAATAATGTTAATACATACATAAATGTGATTAGGTAATGAAGTGTTGTGTACAGATTACAGCGTGACGGCGGGCTCTAAGATCTGCATCGTGACGGCCGGCGTGCGGCAGAAGGAAGGCGAGTCGCGGCTCGACCTGCTGCAGCGGAACACCGACGTGCTCAAACAGATCATACCGAAGGTGGGTGGTACCTTCACATTCTTTATGACACGCTACAATGCTCATGTAAGTGTTCAAGAGTGAAGACTTAAAGCTTTCAATGGATCACCATGGTGAAGGGACCAGTAATCCGGGGACTACGATGTGAATAATCATCTGTCTAACAACTAAAAAACTTGACGATACCAAATTGTATGATAGGTAGGGAATAGCTTTAATATTTAAGTAACTTACTTAGTACTTAAATATTAAAGCTATACCCGCACGCAGGTTGGCATGCAAGAAAATGGTCCTATTGTATCCTAAGGAATTAATAAATTAGGATAAAAATATAATAGTTATCTGAGTCTTAACCCTGGACTGTTAATTTGAGGGTGCAGCCAATGCACATGCTTGAGTACTTTAGTATTTATAATATGTTTGTGATGGAACAAATCATGCATCTCAAACATGTATATACTATCACAATGTGAGTTAATGGCGTAATACGAATAGTTGGACATATCTGTAGAGTTCAACCTACCTCGGTCACGACGAGACTATGAAAATATTTAGCACACAATTGAGTCCCGTTGTTATTAGTATTGTAGACAGCAATCTCGTGAGTTTTAGGCAAGTAATCTCAAATAGTGCGCGAAATCAGTGAGGTAAGTACACGATGGAATTAAAGCATGCATACACGTACATTAAGTACATTATATTCTACAGATTGCTTTATTTGTGTGTAATAATAGAAGCTTGTACAAGTCAAATCTTGAAATTAACCCAAACTATCACCTAAGAAACAAGGACAGATTAGTTTCATCAGCAAACCATAAATTAAAAATTACAAGAAATATGTATATCCGTCCGTAGGTCATTAGATATTTAGTATAGAATACCGAAAATTATTAAACAAGAAGAAGACACCCACATATTATTAAAAAAAATATTACAATAGAAAAGGCGTACTATTCTGTAAAAGAATTTGAAATAGACAACTTTTTTGATTGTTAAAATTGGATTGCAAATTTGAAGATAAATTATTTTTGTTTAAGACATTATATACATATATATTACTTTAATTGTCTACCTGTTAGATAGTAAGTGATTAATTTGTGACACCCTTACAGGGTAAATGTACTTACCTAATGCTAGCTATAAGACCTTTATATTTTGATGAAATGTACATTTGTACAATATAAATGAATAGTGCATGAATACAATATTCCAGTTGGTCGCGTACAGCCCGGAGACGGTGCTCCTGATCGCGACGAACCCGTGCGACATAATGACGTACGTGTCGTGGCGGCTCAGCGGGCTGCCGGCGCATCGCGTCATCGGCTCCGGGACCAACCTGGACTCCGCGCGCTTCCGCTTCCTGCTCGCGCGCCGGCTCGGCATCGCCGCCACTTCCTGCAACGGGTACATCATCGGGGAGCACGGAGACACTAGCGGTAACATCCCATCTGCTTCCTTCCACATCATGTACCTATCCCTCCACTCCACTATCTGGCCTCTGGCTTAACCTTCTTATAAAACATATCTATCCTACCTTATGAAGCTATTAGCGCAATCACTTGTTACAACCTGACTGCGGCTGCCATCACAAATGTGTGTGTCTTTGACCCCTATCTCGTCTGCAGGTCTACTACCAAATACGAAGTAACGACGAACATCGAACTTGTACGGTCTACCACCAAATAACTTCGGATGCGACTTGTACGGACGGTCTTCGTTTCGGATTCATAGACAAATATCATTGTGAAATGATATTGAAAGCTTTGTGAAGGTTCTTTATGGTAACCGGTAAATAAATCAAAAACTAATAACCAAAACAATTTGTGAATAAGAATGTTGCGATAATTAATAAACTATTTTAATAAATGTGGTACCATGCATCGTATTATGCAATTATTTTTTTCCAAAACAAATATACTTTAGAGTGACGATTGCGTCGACGACAAACTAAGAACCTAATTAAAATTCTACTTAGAATTTGACAATGAGAATGCATCCACGGACTTACATTAGTAGATAAGCCCATATGTTCAATACATCGTTTGTCAGAGAGTTTTTATTTTCTGAAGAGGCAGCCTCAATCTTCCTCTTTTTTGAAGTACTTACATACTTATTTATCGCGCTGCTTTATATGAACAACCATGCATGCAACGCGTACCTAAATTAAGTAAAACATATTCTTGAAAACACGAGAATGATTGCTAGTGCGACTTTTGTATATACATTCATGTTCCGACTCCATAACTTTTTCTTCAACAACCAAGTGCGTCACCGTTGTACGAGTAAAAAATAAGTTAATTTCATTTTTATGATGTATGCTACAAATGAGGGATAAAATTTACAATATTGTAAATTTGCAAGACACGCATTGCACTGCGCCCGTCACATTGAGACATAGTTGTTAAGTCTCATGTGCCTGTAATTTCACTGGCTCTCAACGACTGCTGCCGGAACACATCGTTAGGTGCTTGGCGGCAGATTTTCTACTTGAGGGTGGTCGCTAGCCAGGCGGGCATTCGCAAAATGCCCTACCACCATGCGGTGGAGCTCAAGCCCGCGGCGGGATTCGAACCATGGACCTGCTGCGCGGCAGCCATAGCCAATGCCACTGAGCCATCACTGCTTTAATTACCCACATTATTAAGCACTGTTTCTGTCGATTGTGCCCTGTGATGTGTATAAAAGGTGTTTGATAAAGAGTTTTCTGTGTGTGGAAAGTGATAATATGTTGTGTAAACGTGAAAAACGTCTAAGCATTGAAAATACGTTTGGCTAAGTTAGTTTGTGAAATAATAACTTGTTCGGAGAGTTAGTCACCGTAAACAATGCTCAAAGTTTAGTTTCGTAGAATTTGAGTGATGGTAAGGTAAATGGGGGAGTATCCTTCCCGTTCACACATAGGTCGGAATAGTCAATATAAGAGTACTGTATGTACTGAGTGTACTGTGGATGACAAAAATGATGTAATGTTATAGTACATTACTGCAGAATCCAGTAAGTAAGCCTTCCTGGTCAAGTATGAGTCAAGGCCAGTATATTCAAAATCAAGCTATTTTTGATTCACTCGTAAGCAATCAAATGTTCGTTATTTTGATCAGACAAAAATATATGTTGGAGTTCAATATACTTGCTTGATTATTTTACGGTTCAAAACACGATTATTATAACTTCACTCTATCATAAAAAAACACGAAAAGAGAGAAATTTTGATCGTTTGTTAGGTCGTACGTATATAATATACGTAATCTTTTACTTTAAAAAAATATGTCAAAAAATAGGCAATGATGTTTAAAAGATTATTTTATGGTTACTTTTCCTCAAAATGGTTTAGTTTTTTTTAATGCAATATTATATATAACAGAGCGGCCCGTCTGACTACCTAACTTTAAACTCAGTAATTTAATAAAATACTTAATTACTCAGATGCAGTTCTGGGTTTAGTAGCAGATACCTAAAGTTGATCAACTATTTAAGTTACACTGTGACGCTAATAGCGTGCGGCTGGGGAGTTCGAGTGAGCGTGTTGACGCGAGCTGTGCGACTAGAGCGCCGCGCCGCGTAGTGTCCGTAGCCCGCAACTCTGGCAAAGCTATATTTGCCTACTGATACACTACAAACGGGCCTTAACTGGACCGAACCGCAGGTGAGGTCCGGTTATATACGAGGCCAGGATGGCATTCTTACTGGTTGAGGCTTGTATAATACTATTCTCAAAAATGAGAGAAAGTTTAACAACAAACACATATAAATAAAACACATACACAATAATTATCGCAATTAAATGAGAAATCCAGCCAGTTGTTGTTTTTAACAAAAAAAGTTTGCGTTTAGTTTAGAACATAGTTCTATTTTTACATTACATTAACGTTTTAGTAAAAAAAAAAAAAACTTTTTAAACTCCATGTCAATTTTAGAATAGTAAGTTTTAATTTAACATGATTTATAAGCTGAAAACATAAAGTCCCACACTATACTTCTACACCATTACTAAGTACAAAATGCAACGTGCATACTTTTTCTGTGTCGCGTTAAGTGTCACATACCTAGGTACTATAAAATGGCTGTTAAAGGCTCCAAAAATAGAAGTATCTCATGAAATGTCATACCAAAAAGAGTGATAGATATATATTTGGAGCCTATTAGTCATAAATAACCATGTTATAATGGCTAAACTCTAATCTGTGTCTGATGCTAAGTTTTTTTTTCTAAGCAGATCTAAAGAGAGTGACCTACAGTCCAGTAAGTAAATTACATACATACTTACTGGACAGTAGGAGGTTCCAAATTTAAAATCTCGCTTATTATTGGACAGTTGTGAATAAGTCTCCGGTAGAGTTCACATTCTGGATACTTTTTAGAGATGTTATAGCAACATTACATACCATTATTGAGAAAAAGTGAATTATATATTCCAAAAGAAAGAGTTTCATGGGGATAATTGCATGTTATTCAATTATCTTATGAGAGTAATAAAAAGGTCAGCAATTTATAGTATCATATTCACTAACTTTTGACACGCTTAAATTTGATTTGTTTGTAAAGTTGACATAATCGATTCAATATTTTTTTTTTTTTTTTTTTTTTTTTAATTATGATAAGCAAGCATTTGACCACAGTCTCACCTGATGGAAAGTGACGACGCGGTCAACGGTGGAGCATGCTTGCCTAGCAAATACCTGTTTACTCTGTACTTGAAGACTTCCAGATTATATGTATCGGGAAATAAAGACGCTGGTAGGGTGTTCCATAATTCGGCCGTACGCATTATAAAACTAGATTTAAAACGCTTTGTGCGTATTTTCGGGATATCGACCATATATGGATGCCGTGTTCCTGTGCGTCTTGTTGTCCGATGAAAAAAAGGGGAGGAGGGAATAAGGTTGTGTAAATCGATCGCACACTCTCCGAAGTGTAGCCTGTAAAAAACCGATAAACTAGCAACTTTGCGTCTATGCTCGAGGCTTTGGAGTCCTCCACCAACGCATCGTCACCAATGAGCTTCTTAGCTCGGTTATCTATCGAGTCCAAGGCTTCGAGCTGGTACTTTGCCGAACCGTCCCAGAGATGGCTGCAGTATTCCATACAAGACCGGACTTGAGCTTGATATAGGTTTAGAAGCTGTCCCGATGTGAAATACCGCCGCACTTTCCAGAGAACACCCAGCTTTTTCGCAGCTAATTTAGCCCTGGACTCAATGTATGACCCGAAATTGAGTTTTGGTGTAAGAGTTACACCTAGTAGCTCGAGCTGGTTCGTTATCGGAACAGGCACACCTCGGAAGAGAGGAGTGAGAGAGAAAAGACTCTGTTTAGCACTAAAGAGACACGCCTGGGTCTTTGTAGCATTGAATTTGACTAAATTAGCGTCACCCCATTTGCAGACTGCCTCTAGGGCCAAATTCATTCGCTCGACCATCGCCTCTCTATGAGACTGGATTTGTACATCGCCGGCCCGCGCATTGGATATATACCTCTCTATAACTGTGCTGTCATCTGCATACCCAACGATACCGGGCTTAAGCAGGTCATTTATGTGCAGCAAGAAGAGAGTAGCAGAGAGAACCGACCCTTGAGGTACCCCGGCATTTATTGCCAATTGATCGGACGAACATCCATCAAGGACAACTCGTAACGATCTTTCCCTCAAGAAGTCGGAAATCCAAGAGCACAGGCCAGCGGGTAAGCCATACGATGGAAGCTTATTCACAAGACTGTCGTGCCAAACCCTGTCGAAAGCCTTTGAAATGTCTAGAGAGACGGCGAGCGCTTCTCCGTACATATCAATGGCCTCGCTCCAGATATGAGTGACATACGCAAGAAGATCCCCAGTTGACCGGTTTCGGCGAAACCCGTACTGTCGATCACTGAAGATATCATTTGCTTCCAGGTATGCCAGGAGCCTATTGTTCAATACACGTTCCATACTTTTACAAAGTATGGAAGTGATTGAAATGGGTCTGTAGTTAGCAGGGTCTGCACGACTGCCCTTCTTGGGCACAGGCTGCACATTTGCGAGCTTCCAAGATTTCGGCACTTTACCAGTCTGTAGAGAGAGGCGAAAGAGACGTGTCAAAACAGGAGTCAATTCAGGTGCACACGATTTTAGGACTATGGCGGGAATTCCGTCCGGACCACTAGCCTTGTTCACGTTTAGATTGCGGAGCGTCTTACGTACTTCAGTCTGACGAATGAGAATTTCTGGCATAGATGCCTCGCATCGACGTAGACATGGAGGTGTTTTGCCCGCTGCATCTAAACGTGAAGACTCCGCAAATAGAGAAGCGAACAAGTTCGCTTTCTCTTCAGCAGTGTGAGCCAATGATCCGTCAGGCCTTAATAGTGGAGGTAGATTAGGGCGGCTGAAGTTGGATTCGATTGACTTCGCTAGGGACCAGAATGCTTTGCTACCCGCAGGGTGAGAAGCTAATTTGGACCCAACACGGCTTATGTGATCGAATCGTGCCCTTCTTACAGCCTTTTTGCAAGCCTTGGCAGCCTTGTTAAAGGCTCTCTTCTTGTTACGAATATCCTTAGTTTTGCGGGTTCGAGCATCGACCCAGGCTAAGTACGCTTCATGTTTCAGCACTTCAGCGCGTCCGCAATCAACACTAAACCAAGGGATTGCTTTGCTGGTCTGCGGTGCATCACAAAATGGAATAAAATACTCCATTGCTTGACGCAGCACATCAGTCACAGCATCCGCGCAAGTAGAAGGATCACAAGAAGAGAAGCAAAGAGACTGCCAAGGATAGGACGCAAAAAAAGACCTCATCCCATCCCAATCTGCTGACTTGTATCTCCATATCCGCCGGGTGCCTTTCTGGCAGCGGTCGGGCGGAGAGTATAGAGATACAGATTTCACCAGACAGTGGTCAGAACTACCTAACGGTGAAGAAACTGACACAGAGTAGCGGTCTGGATCTGTGGTCATCAGAAGGTCAAGGCAATAGGCTGTATGCTCAGCAACGTCAGGTACCCTTGTTGCCCCATTGACAAGCTGGGTGAGGTTTAAGGTAAGAGCTAACTTATGCGCCTCTTTCCCAGCATGATTGGTGTCCTGGTGTGGGAATAGCCATTCGTGATGGTGAGCATTAAAGTCCCCCAGTAACACAAGTTGGGCAGAAGGGTACCGTTGTTGAGCTATATCCGCCGTCACACTTAGATAGTCCATAAAATCGTTAATCTCCTGGTTACAGGTGTGCGATCGATATACTCCAGCGTAAAGAATTTTCTCTACACCGGTTTCTACCAATATCCACAGAACAGAGAATCTGGAATCTTCAAGATTACGGAGACGCCGAAAACAGATGTCATCACGAATAAATACACACGCCCCGGCACGCGGCCTAAAACAATGCTCCAGGACGTAGCCAGGGTATGTCAAATATGACGTGTCATCCGGACATCTAATCTGCGTCTCCGTTAAAAACAAGAGGTGCGGTTTCGCAGTCTCGAGGTGATGATGGACTGGGCTGAGATTTGAGTGCAGGCCTCGGATGTTAGAGAGGTGCACTTTAAGTGAGAGGACGTGCATCCGCTGTGAAACCGTTTTCTTTATTCTTGTTTTCATGCATTTACGAGTGAGGTACGGTAGAAGGGCGGCAGTGAAACGAGGCATCACCTACCAACTCAGACACACACACGCAAGATGCTGCATCAAAGGATAGCTAGCTCGGAGACCGCGGGGACGCCCGAGCCCCCCCAAGAATGATTTATATTTTCCCCCCAAGAATAATTTACATCAATCGAAGAAAAATAATCTATTACTAATCAATATAAGGTATCATTAATTGAAACAATTACCAATGAGTATCTCTTTATACTCAAAATCATACTTTAGTTTTAAATATAGTAGTCTAGGTAGTTTATGAAATAGTCATTAGTTATTATTTTTAAACCATATTTATAGGAAGTTTGCTATAAATTTGATTTAAGAGCTGCCAACCCGTCTTACTCTTCATACAAACGCTCTTACGTTATTATGGCGTTATAACAGATCTTTCTTTGAAACTTTTGAGCTAATAGATATCTTGTGCACAGTATCGAGCTTTTTATGCAAACAAACGAGTAAAATTTGAAGAAACAACTTCAATATAAGCTTCCAAAATACTGTTTTTTTTGCACTAATTTTACCTGTATTTTAGGCGTTCAGAATGTACTTATATATAAATTGTAAAAGTAGAAAACATATTTTGATAGAAACGTTCCAAATATGAAATGAAAACTCTAAATAACAAACATTTATTTTACAAACTTGTAAGGCTTTTTGAAAAACACGTAATTTCTGGATCAAGTTTTATGAAGTTTACGTACACAATTTTTCGTTTAATCGTACTAATGTTATCTCGTTCTCACTTTCTTGTTAGCCAAGTGCCGGAAAGCGGTATGCGGGGAATGGACTGAGACGAAGAGATGAATGCCAAGCGCTGAAGATGAATAAAGATAAAACGACAAGCTTTTTAATCATGCTCGCTTTGACGATAGACAAACCGGGAAGGGCCCTCTTAACAACTATAACCTGGATAAATAATGACTATCAAAAATCTTATATATTCAAAATATTGCAAAATAACAAGCGTCTGCATCAAGAAATTCAGACTTAAGTATGACAGAAAAGAAAAATATACCTTAAATATATGATATCAAATCTTAAAATACTGTAAATGCCTTGCACTTGACTAACCAATGTTTTATTAGTTTCGTATTCATACTCAAAGAGCCACTATTCTTGGCTATTAATGTATGAAAATTAGTAATAGGACTTGTCTTCTACAACGGGCCACCTAAAATTACCATTTTACATTTCTTCATCATACTCCAAAAATGAAACCGCAAATCCGATGCCTTTGTTACAAATTTTGTCAATAATTTTCAATTAATGCTCAAAATCTAATCACAAACACTTAAACCATCTGTATTAAAGAAAGCGCGCGCGCAAAGTCAAAGGCAAATTTGTGAACAAGAAATGTTAATTACTGTTTATTTAAGTAATGATCTTGACATTGATTAATGAATGTGTATAAGCTTGCAAATGATGAAGTATTTTGAGTAAAGGGAAGAGATAATTTCAGTGCCGGTATGGTCTGGCGTGAGCTTGGCGGGAGTGGGGCTGGCGGCACTGAGCCCGGGCGCGGGCTCGGCGGCGGACGCGGAGCGCTGGCGGGAGGTGCACGCGGAGGTGGTGCGCAGCGCGTACGAGGTGATCCGCGCGAAGGGCTACACCTCGTGGGCTATCGGCCTCTCGCTCGCGGACCTCGTGCGCGCCATCCTCACTAACTCGTACGCCGTGCATCCCGTCACCACCAACATTAAGGTTCCACACGACAATGCTTTTCTAACCAATATTTTCTTTATTTTAAGTTACCATTTTACTAGAAATCTCACCTGTTGGTAAGTGCTTATTTAGTTGTGGGGATGGTAGATCGGCTTAACTTTACATAGGAACTGAGTCTGAGAGCCAGCTGTCGGAATAAGCCGTTACATTTAGTCGACAGTTTTTCTACATGAGGGTGGTATCTAATCGGGACACCATTTTCAGAATGGCCTACATTGTTGTGGATGTTTACTTCATGTCGTATATAATATCTGCAAAGCGTAATTGTTCTTTTTTAAACATTGTAATGTTTGCAATAACGCCTGGCATGCGTTACGAAATTACAAATATACGATAGGAAAAATTTAAGGCACGTGCGGGATTCGAATCCGCGTCCATCCACCCCTCGAGCCGGGGTATGCTCTAACCAATCGAGCTAACATGACATGACGTCATAACTCAAATCTTTCCTATCGTTCTTTAACCGCCGTATTGCGATGGAGCGACATCTATAGTATAACTTACGTTGGACTACAAACAAGATCAATTTTACAATTGGTTTTTTAGTTGTAAATGCAAGCGATGGCGCTGATTTAGACTAAGAGAACTCAGTTTAAGTGTTTATGTAAGTGAAGTGATCGATTGTAAGATGCAAATGCAGCTCGCATCGTGTGTACAGGGGCTGCAGTGCGTGCGCGGCGACGTGTTCCTGTCGATGCCGTGCTCGCTCGGCGCGCGCGGCGTGTGCGACATAGTGCGCGTGCCGCTCGCGCAGCCCGAGGCAGCCGCGCTCGCCGCCTCCGCCGCCAGCCTCGCGCGTCTGCAGGAACAACTACGGCTCTAGCTTCTACCCGCACCTACCCGCATCCGCACCCTTATAGCCTGCCTCTTAGAGGATGTTTCATACAGTATGACTAAAGCCACGAGGCATGTATGCATTTATTATTGTGACGCAGTGTTAATTTTTTGTATTTTAGACAAATTTGTATCTTTATATTGTTAAGATTTTTAGAATATATATACTATTGACAATGTTATATGTTCTCTAGGAATTGTAAAGAAAATTATATTCATACAAACAATATTTATATTGATAATTCCGCCAAAACTTCTTACTTAAGTCCCAACGTATTATCAGAATTACCATGTTACAATGAAATACTATCATATTTCTTCTTATTTTATATTTATATACTTGCCTGTTATTGAATATGAATTTATAGTCAAAGCTATTATTTTATTTACAAAATGTTTAATATAATGGTTTTTGGATTTCTAAACAAATATTCATTTTAAATTTGTTAACACGTTAACGTGCTCATATATTTTTATGATATTTTTTATTTTTTGTTACATATAATTGTATTAAATATTAAAAATTTGGATGATGGTGAGATAGTCATTAAGCTGGTCCGACTGATCTATCAGTAATACAAAGAAATAAGTCTTGAAATATTGCAATGGCGGTTTTGTAGCAAGTCACCTAACTACTTGCTACCCGTACATTTTTTTGGGTGTCTTATTACTATACATAACTGGCAAAACAACATAATTTAAATGCTTTGACATAAAGCTGAGTCATTTAAAGCCAACTTAGCCAAGGAGCTATTCTGATGAAACTTATTATTATGTATTATTACATAACAGATCTACATATTTTAACAATATAATTCATTTATTTCATGTGAATAGATTTACAAGTCAATTGATATAATTTTTACATTAATATTTCTCACAAGGTAGTAAGAGGTTCATTTAATTGTTTTTATGATGTGATATCCGTTACTCCATTTTAAGTAGCGAAAAATTATTCATCCATAAATAATATTCATACGAAGTACATATTTATTATACTTAATATAAGTATCTGTTATACATTTTTATAATACCTAATTATTGTCTTGATGTATTTTTGTATGTTCACTTGTAAGGTGCACTTTTAAGACCATTTTTTGTGATATCGCTGTCGTTGAAATATAAGAAATATTCGATCCGGAAAACATCCCCTACCGAGATGTTCTTCATAGAAAGATATAATAAATTGGTACTTAATTACAATGTCGAAGTATATTTAAGTATCACATAGTTCCCAACGATTAAAGATGTCTTTCCTCCACATTATTGTTGGTTCTACCCATTACGTCTGCTGTTTCATACTTGTCTCACGTGAGAACCTTTTTTTCTATGCCCCATATTACATAATCATATGTGTGTAGGTATGAGATCGTCAAAGTTAAATAAAGCTGACGCTCTACCAACAAAAAAGCTACACAAAGTATCTGTAAAGCCATGGAAACTATAAACGCATGTCCATGTTGCTAATTTTTGAGTCTCGAACACTTGTTCTTGACTATATAAAGATGCCAAATTTTGTTTGGTAGAGTACAGCTTTGATTATGATCCTATACATATTATGATAGTGTGATAAGGGCCTTAGTATAACGTATTAACGAGTATTATTATTTATAAGATTATTGACTATACCTACCTACTACTACTCACGGGAGGTGGCATTGCAGCTAATGAGGAATGACCATTTATTAAGCTAACTAGTTCTAGGTAACACATTTGACTCATTGTTTCCAATATTATAATACAATACTTATTGCGTGCCTACTTAAATAATATTTTAACATATCTATTTGAAAAGAGCTAGTTTATTCTTCGTAAACAGGGAGTAAAAGTGATTTGGTTTTTAGAATGTGGATATTTTTAGTAAATGTTTCAATTACCAAAGAGATCAATCACAAACATTCTGACAACAAGTTACAGGGTGCTTTTTTGTTTTAATTTAATTTTGTTTTTTAAACACAAAATATGGTATAGTTTCTCAAAAACTTTATCCTGAGACGACGTTTCCTAAGACTATTCCTAATTCTCTGTAAATAAATTGACAACTGTAACGGCTGGTAGTGGTTAAATGGTTACGATGCACTTAGGTACATAATTGTTCAAATATAAACATTAGCTATTTATATGTTTTGTGTTATTTTTCCTAATTATAACTAAGTAAATAAATAAACGCACTATTCTTATTCATAAGTTGCCATTACTTATTTTCTCATAGAGTGATAAAAGGTAGAGTGTCCATCCACCTCGGGAGCCAACAACTATTTTAAGCTCGTCTAACTTTGAATCTCTCGCTGCACTCGCTACCTCGCTACGCTCGTGATTCTACTTTATTATCCTTCGTTCTGTTCTGGATTCAAAGAAACGTTGTTTGTTTTTAAATGGTTGTTTGTTCCTTTGGTAAAACAATCTACTATTTGTGTAATGTTGTGTAACAGACAATTTTAAGAACTGTTATTGTAATATTAAGTTTTACTGGCGACTCGCACTGTGTAGCTACTGTGTTGTTGATATCAAGTAGGTACTCATGTACATGTTCAATAATTATTGTAAAAAAATAATATTTAAGAATTTTTTTGTGAATTAAAAGATAACATATTTTTATTATGTATTATTTCAACACACTCTTAATATCAAAGTTTAAAAATAAAATGTATTAAACTGATAAGGAAAAGGAAGATCTCAAAAGAGTACGGATCCAGAGTCTGTAGTGAAAAATTATAAATAATAAAAAAAAAACAACGGATACGGTATAATATGATAAAGTTATTTATAAGATTATGTTCAAGGATTTATTATATTATTAAGACTGACCCGGGTCAGGTGAAACTATTTTTCATCGCAGAAATGGTGTTGCCAAATAAATTATTCTATGATTCTGGCAAATGCTTTATTAGAATTTTTGTCCATAATACCTGACCATAACGCCGGTTCAATTAACTAAAGTCCTTCTTTACATATGAGCGTCCAAGCTCTTTGTCATCAACCACGTGACGCAAAGACGACACTTATGTTGAAGAGTATACCTATTCTGTGTGGATCCCTTATTCTGAAATTCCTACACAAATAAGAGATTTTAATATTGCAATTTTTAAAATTAATCTTCAACGAATATTAGCCCAAAAATGTTACTATACAATTAATGAATTCCTCATTGACAATAATGTATCAATTGGGTTAATAATGACTAAAATAAAATCTATATTATGACTTAACGCATTGACCTTAATATTTTGATACTTATATCAATTTTAATTGTTTCATTTGTTTGTAATTTTTTTTTCTATTCAATATCAATAGACTTAGATTCTTTTTTTTTATTTGTACGCCACATGTGGCAAGGACATGAGTTACGAAATTAAAGTTACAGTACCACCTAGTATGCTATTGTATGATGTATACCTACTCATCGTGTTCTGACAAATAAATTATTCGAATTTGAACCACGTTAAATTATTAGTTTTTAAACAACTTTGTTGGTAATTTTCATTGCCTTTCTACGTGAGCCGAACAAACTCCTTGGAGTTTGTGACCATCCTGCCATGTACATCTAACTAAGTTTCTAGTTATTTTAACCATACCCTACATATGCATTCCTTGCACATCGCAGAAATGCAGAGTTTACGTGAGCGCTGCAAAACCGTGATGGCGCAATCTACGCGCTCGGCGACCTCGTGGTCAACGAGTTGTTAGCCTTCGTGCAGAACAAGCTGGACGTCATGGACGAGCTGAGTTTGCAGCAGATATGAATGTCTATCTACAAGGACGCAGACATCCTCGCAGCCAAGGTCTTAGCGGACACTGCCAAGACGACGGCTCGGCTAGGAACACGTCAATAAGATGGAAGTAAAGACTTGAAGGAACAGAAGGCGGGAGAGACTTCCAACACATCTTCAGGGTTTTCAAGGAAACATATCCTGATGAGATTTCAGTGACCTATGTCGCCAGGGACTTCCATTTCTTACCACCGGTAGATTTCTCCACAGTCGATGTGATCTGTCTTTTAAAGGATATCATGCGATTGAAGTCCAATGTCACTGATTTGAAGAAACGATTGGAAAAATCGAATACTGTGGTTTCTAGTACCTACGCAAACTGAAATCATATCTTTGCGCAATAACGCTGCGCAGTGCGTCCAGTTTTGCAACTGCCGTCACCGGCGTCTATGCACAGTGTCACTGTGCAACACGCTAATCAACAAAATACTCGACTCAGCAGATCCGCGGAATCAAATATCACCGGTTCACCGCGGGGCATTGACCGAACCTCGCAACCGACCTCGATCATCGAGACTCCCCCTCAAGTTATGATTTCTTCCGACTTACCACCAACATCCGGGAAGCAGAAGAAATCATATCCACAAGCGGCACATCGTAATCAATGTACGCTACCACTTACCAAAAATGAAGGTACAGGGAGGACCACCACCAATACAAATATCGATAATGAAGGATTCTCTCTCGTGAAGAAGAAATCAAGAGTTAGACCGACAAGCAACAATCGTGGCACAGGCATAGAACATATTATAATAATACTACGACTACAGTATATAAAACTGTACTTCATGCTGTGGAGCCGACCACCCCTATATATCATTACAAGGGCTGGAATCCAGCCGTGTGAAAACTTTACCCGAAGCGCGTATGATTGATATGTGCTTCGGGTACCAGCGAATAGGATGCGTTCCTAATTCCCGACTGCTGGCCGGAAGGCGTAGTATACAGATGCTATACTGGGAGGCGAGACCGAAAATGAATCCCAAGACTGTTTAAGAGTGTTGTTCCGTACCCAAAGGATAAAAGCGGGACCCTATTACTGAGACTTCGCTGTCCGTCCGTCCGTCTGTCTGTAACTGTATCTCAAGAATGGTGAAAGCTGGACAGTTGAAATTTTCACAGAATATGTATTTCTATTGCCGCTATAACAACAAATACTAAAATTAAATTAAAATAAATTTTTCATCTTTATTAATCTTGCTCGATACTAATACGGTGACCGTTAGAAACTTTAACACAGAATATTTTGTTTTATGTTCTCTTTATATATAAATAGTTAAAACAAAAAAAAAATAATGATAGAAACTTGAAATATTCGCGGATTATTTAGTTGTATATTTACTTTAAAAATAAACAATTAGGTAAATTAAAATAAATTAAATAGTTTAGGGGGGCCCTATACCGACAATAAACGTGATTTTCTCGTTATTGAAAAGACCACAGGTTGAAATGTTTACAGAATATTTAGATTTAAGTATATTAATAGCTTTAAACAAGATTAGGTTACAAATAATGGTACGGAACCCTTCGTGCGCGAGTCCCACTCGCACTTGGCCGGTATATACCCCTACGACTTCGTTCGTGATTGCCGTACCTGCAGACAAATTTTTCACATTTGAGCACTGTTTATCTCATACTGTGGTCTGCGGTGGAGCACTCTTAGTAAAGCATACCTCAGGAAGGAGCTTCTTACTTTGAATTTGAAAACTCTCAGGTTGTTTTTTCCAGAAGACAAGGTAACTCAGAGAATTCCTTTGCGGTTCGCACAATAAATGTAGAAGCAACGTAGTTTGTGTGTTTCTTTGGAATTTCGATTTTAAAACGGCGTCTTTTTGCCGATGCTCAAATACTCAAATACTCATTTATTAATAAAGCTTGTTTACACGTCAAGAATAAATTAACTTTTAATTTAAAAAATATATAATTATTAACTTTTGTACATGGTATATTTACCATGCGATGTTACACTGAGTATTTTATAAATATAAATTACAAGTGTTATGTTTTCATTCGATATTATGGTGTTATTGAACAGAAATATATATAAATAATACTGATCAGTTGGCGGATCTTGGTAATGGCAACACCAAAGCGACAATAGCGCCACCATATGATGGTATAAAACATACGACACGCTCTGTTATTGGCAGAGTGATTTCCCGCTAAAACGAGTGTTGACACGAAGTGAAGAGCGCAGGAGTGGGGCATTCTTAAAACGACCACCAGACTGGAAAAATAGGGGCCGAAGTACTGTTCTGTTTATTAGTAGTAGCTTAAATTCAATATCTCTGAATAAAGCGGTAGGTAGTGTTTTCACCTATTTTAAATTATTATATACTATATGTTGCTGATTACTAAAAAAAAACAGTTATGTACTTAAGTAAATCAGTAGGTATTAAAAAATATTAAAATTTTAATTAAATTTCCAGCAGACAATATTTAAAGTAATCTAAATTAATAACTACTTTTAGGGTTCCGTACCCAACATATTGCTATAAAATATTAATAGGTACTTATATTGTTTAATAAAAAGAAAAACAGATAAGCTGTTTTTCTTGGTGACGAATGCTAATATGTAGGGAAAAAAGTTTTTATTACAGCTATTTACTAAGTTTGTAGGGTCCCATTTATTTGTTATTAATTAAACAATATATGTTATAATATTTTATAGCAACATAACCATCGTCAAAAAAGATAAAAATAAAATACTTGATGCATAAAAGTCGGCAATTCGTTTGAAAATTACAATCAACGGGAACAGTTTTTAAACATAACTTTCATAGCCATCATACCTAACATAATTCCTAATGAAGTGTCGAGAACGGGAAAAATAACTTAATCGTTCATAAAAGTATGGTATGTTATTAGTTCACAGTCCATCACTGCTTATTTCCTAAAACTGTTCGCAATTCAACCAACAAACGGCGCAATGGAGAATCGTCCACAGATAAGCTCAATGAACAGATCTTAGCGTGGTGCAGCCGCTGCTATCGTCCGCCACTTGTCTCTCGTGTCGAGAGTGACATATTTCTTATTTGCACATGCTAGCCCGGCAGGGTAGTGTTCTGGCTCCACTTCTTTTTATCGTCTACATAAATGATTTGCCAAAAGTAATTAACCACCCAATGACACTTTTTGCTGATGATAGCAATGTGAAAATTGCCTGTCAAAACAGATATAATTATGAATTTGTCATCAACAACACATTAGGATCAATAATTAAATGGTTAGATATAATTTGAAGCAGTGATGGCTCAGTGGTATTGGCTATGAACCGCCACGCAGCAGGTCCATGGCTCAAATCCCGCCGCGGACTTGTGCTTCACCGCATGGAGGAAAGGGCATTTTGCGAATGCCCGCCCGGCTAGTGAAATAATTATATAGACTGTATAGAAAGTATCCAGAAACGGTTCTTGAGATACCTAGGTATGTTTTAAACTAAGGATACCTTTTATTTCTCATAATTACACTGACCTCTGCAAAAAATTTCACTTCTTGTCCCTTGAAAACAGACGTGCTATTGCCGCAATATATTTTGAAAATTATATCGTCGCAGTTATATGACATCGATTGCCCTTACTCATCAAATTATCCTTTTTTACTCCAGGTAAAATAACTTATGAAATTCCCTTGTGATGTGATGACACAGGGAGCGTTTTGTACCCTTTAAGTTTATCGGATAAATAAATTGTCTAACCATTTTTTTAAAGTTTTCAATCTGTTATCACCGAGCTCGCTCGCTCAATAGCACCTTAAAACTGAATCTATTCATTACCTTAAAACTTTTTGTTTGTTCGGATTACAACGAACTATGTTCATAGTTCACAACCGCGCTCAAGCAATTTAACAATATAATGTGGATTGTATTGTGTTTTGCGCATTGTATAGTCAAGACATACAGATTTGACCCTGGCTTTAAATTATATCTTATGAACAACCTGATATTAAATAATATGTAATATCTACGAAAATATTCACATAAATTACATACCATACAGAGCCATATTATTCTAAATTAAATGCATAACGTAATAAAGCTACTTAATTGGATAAGGATTAATGCTTTGCGTGATAAAATCCGGAACGTGGTTATTCGTCAAAGAAACAAAGTCACCGACATAGCTCTCAGAATTAGCAATTGAAGTGGCGATGGGCGGGCCACATTGCTCGAACAACTGATAAGAAAGGTTCTCGAGTGGTTTTTTTTATTTAACATGTTTATTCAATCAAAATAATTACCATTATTATTAATAACAAATATTTTAAAAGGATTTTATGAAAACATTTAATTAATTATTTTATAAAACACTTAAAAAACTTTATAAAAATGATATACCTATATCTAGTGACAATTCCGCCTAATTTCCTATTAAGCCGACGTGACGTCACAAACGCCACGCAGCCAAACCGGAAGAGTATTCGACGCGTTTCGCTTCTAAACGAAGCATCCTCAGGAGGTCTTGACTCGTGCGCATCGTGCGCTCGTATTATTATTGTCACTATTGTCACTAGATATATATCATTTTTATAAAGATTTTTTAAGTTTTTTATTAAATAATTAATTAAATGTTTTCTTAAAATATTTGTTATTATTAAAAATGGATTTCCGCAAAGTAACGCCTGAATCTATTCATTACCATTATTATCTATACATTGCTGCCATCTAATAAGAAGTTCATTTAAGTACACCTTGCAAACCTACGAGCCAGCATATTGGCGCTAACAGATAACGCCCTGCTCTCCTTCTCCATATCAACATCATCCTTGAGCGTCTCGGTGACCCAATGGCCCAGATACTTAAATTGTGATACTCTTTTAAGTATATTTCCATTAAGTAAGACAGATGGCACAGTGTCGTAAGTTTTTAGACCAGCCTTGAAGACCATGAGCTCACTTTTGATCTCGTTGTATCTGAGCCCGTGGGCCTCCGCGTAACGCTCACAAATAAAAATGAGTTTTCTGAGGGCATTGATCGATGGGCTCAGCAGCACCATGACATCCGCATAACTGATGCTTCCTAAAGTCAAAGACAAAGTCAAAATCATGTATTCAATTTAGGCGTCTACGATGCTCTTATGAAGTTCAATTACAAATTTTAGTATTGAAATATTCTACATTGTACTGCCACGTTCAGCAAATAAATTGTATAGAGCCACTGCGAGAAGAACAGGCAAGAAACTCAGGGCCATTCTTTGAAACATATTTTAACAATGTGTTACATACTTACTACCTGTGTGTGGGTAGTCTTTCACGTGGTTAATTTTTCAAATCAGAGTTTTCATCACGAAAGCGTTTAAACCAAAATCGCACGGTGCGTTCGTTAGCAGTCCCCTCTCCAAACGCAACATTGATATTGCGAGCTGTTTCTTCCGCGTTAGTTCCGTCTCGGAACCCGTAGGCAAAAAGCACTTGAATTTTCGAAGTACCCATCTTTCTTGTCTTAGCTATAAAAAAAACAACTGAAAGTCGCTAATCGAATGTAGCACATTTTTCAATACAAGAACCTCATAGGTACCATATGAAAAAAGTTTCACACAAAAATCTCAAATCATAAAGGTACCTTTTACAATAAAACGACAATTTCAAACTATTACATTATTTTGATCTATCGCGTAGGGTTCAGTCAGCGTTTGCAATGTCAGCGCAAAAGCATTAGAAGCCTCTGTGCAGGAGCTGGGTATGCAGCCAAAAACAGCTTCTCGCCAGCCTGTTCAATAGTCTCTGGTGATGTTGAGGGATCTGTGAAGACAGCAGAGATGTCTTGGGTGAGGTCAGGATTCATTTTGAAGACCTTGGACATTCCCACTTTGCTCTTTCCATCTATCGTCTAGGTGGTAAAATATCCTAGAGAAGTTGTGGAGAAGGAGGATCGTATGGCGAAGGAAAACTGTTGAAGTTTTTTTACTGAAAATAATGTAGTCTCCGTCTTTTGACGTCCTGGCTTCATGAAGAATATGTTTATAGATGGTGGTGCCAATCCAATGAGGAGTACTATCAAGCCAACATCCTCCCCAACTATTGTTACAGTCGTATGTAGAACAGCTTTTTTTTTTTTTTTTTTTTTTTATTATATGCTACACACTACAGACTCGTGGTGCGTACTCTTATTTGATTTTAATATGTTTTTTTGTTACATTTTATAATAAAACATTTAATATCTTACAATTGTTACATTTAATATCTTATAGCTAAAGTGAGTCCATACTTATATATATATTATTTAAACATAATTTTTTTCTCCTTATATCTAGTTGGTTAGTGTATTACGCATTTACCGGTTTAGTTTGTCGTTGAAGGGCCGGCCACAGATTCCGGCGATGCCCTTGTTGTTTTAGTTAAAGCCTCCACGACCTCTTCGTTTCGGTTTTGTATAGCCATTTTCAGGTTGTAGTCGACTATGGTTTTATAGTTAGCCTCCGTTGCCCGCCTGACGAATCCTCCAATGGCGTCCGAGCCGTCGTCGGTATAGTAAACGCAGCATTTTATATGGCGTGACACTGCTACTACCGCATGAGAAACGCTGTTTCGGAGCTTGGTGACTCTTTCCCTCATCTGTACGACACTAGATAAAGGGTGTTCTGGATGTAAGTTGGTATATTTGCACCAGTGTAACGTTCTAGCTTCAGGGAATGAACTTGGGATCGCGATGAGTAAATGCCCGAGTACACCTCGCTTAGGGCGAATGCCACATCCATGGGGTTTCTGTGGGTGCAGAACAGTTGTTGGCTGATTGGAATCAACGTTTTTGGACTACTGTACCTTATATCGAAAAGGTTCTCTCTGTCAATATAAGGCAGTTGGTTGACATCTCCGATGATGACGACATCCTCAGCCTCCAGCAACCGTGCAGCCATTATGATGGCCCCGAAGTGGTTCATGTGAGCTTCGTCTATTAAAAGACGCTTTTCTCTACGCTCCATGAACCCATTGGCTAATACAGAGGCCAAGGTACGCACTTTGGATTTTACTCCGTCGCCTATGCGTTGCGCTACCTTGTCTCGCAGATCTTTGGCTGCTTCGGTTGTGGTGGTGACTATGATGTCCTTATCAGCATCGAAGTTGTCAACTATCCAAGTTGTTTTCCCACATCCTTGAATCCCATTTATCCATGTGATGTCTGGCATCGTCCATAGCTCACGTGCTGCTGCTGGATCATGTGTCCCCGATATGGTTTTAGCCATTTCGAGCATTTTCTCTTGCAGCATTATTTTTGTGCACCGGGCTGTTACGACAATGGGGTCGTTTGGTGGTGTATGAAATATGTTTCGGCCAGTCCGCTGCGTTTCGCTTTCATTCAATTTGACAAACCCACTAGTGGAGCTGAACGCGGTCATATATCGACCTGACATTGATCCCTTGATGACTCGGGAAGTGTCGTTGTCATATAAGGCCGCCTCCGCCTCCGCAAGCCTCACGTGCAACAAACCCTCGCTTTCCCAGCAATATGCTTGCATGATGTTTTTGCAAGTAGCCAGGTTTACATCTCGCGAGGCTTTTTCAATCGCTAGAAACTCGAGGAATGCGTTGATCGCGAAGTCTATGGGCTTTGTCGTCGGAATGTAGCTGGGTGGGCTGACCTGCCCCTTGTCGGCTCTATTGCGGTGTGTTTGAGGCTGAATGGATTTTTGGCGTAGTCTACAGAAGTCTTCAACCGCGGCTGCCTGGCTTTCCGCCGTTTTTGAGATTTTGTCCCGTTTTCCATGGACCGCAGCAATGACGAAGTTCATGAAGATGTTTGTGCTCTTTGTTCGGTAAGCTTTCTCTTTCGCATTGGCCCCTTGCCTAGCCTTGGATGTAGAACAGCTTTATCCAACCCGCACTTCAGGATGGTGGTATCAGCATCTCCGGTAGCAACGTTTTTTTTTTTTTTTTTTTATGCTTGGTAGGTTAGCCTTTCACCACGATCTCACCTGATGGTAAGTGATGATGTGGTCGAAGATGTTGTTCAGGCTTACCTAGAAGTACTGGCTCTCAAGGACAGCTGCCGGAACACACCGTTAGGTGCTTGACTACAGATTTTCTACTTGAGGGTGGTAGCTAGCCAGGCGGGCATTCGCAAAATGCCCTACCACCATGCTATAACGACTGCCATCCTAAGACGACAACAGGGACCGACGGCTTAACGTGCCCTCCGAAGCACGGAAACGCTCAGTAGTAATGTCACTAGCGGTCATGCACCCATCCAACTCATGACCGCGCGCGACGTTGCTGAACTTTGCTGATCGGTTGAGAACAGCTAAGTAAACTTCGCTACGAGCGCTTCAAAATGCAAACGCTTGTTTCAATACTTGCTGCCGCCAATTTCGTCGGGAGGTGGACTGCAAGGGACTAGTGGGAGGGGGCGGCACGCCACTTTCCAGCCATCCACCAGATAATTTTACGTAGTTTAATTTTACTCTTTTTGGTATTTTTTTGTCTTCGTTACCTGGACTACTATTCGTAAAATCCGTTGCGTAATTTTAAAGATCTAAGCATACATAATTACAGACAGCGGGAAGCGATTTTGTTTTATACTATGTGGAGATGAATCTTCTTCATAATTGCAGTAAATATGTCTTTGGGGCAATTTGGAAGTCCTAAGGCATTGAGACACTTCCATTTTAAAATGAAGGATAAAATGAATTAATTACATACTTGAGATTTAGTATAACCTTTACCCAACATGGGTTTTGCTCGTCAAAAATTTCGATATGACGTTCGTTATACTTAAATTTTGAACTAGAAAACTAATTGGTTCATTTTGTTGTTCAGCACAGCCATGCTGAATTTATGATATCGCACATGTTGTAAGCTTCGATTGGCATTAATTAGGTACTTTACTCTAAAAACGCGTTAAATACCTGTTAAATACTAAAACTAATAACTATATAGAAATAAAAAGGGATGTAATATAATAGCTACGTAACAAAATGGGGTTGAAGTGTTAGGCGCATGCAATTGCAGAGTAGCATCGCAGGCTCGCACGCGGCAGTAGAGCGATGAGGTGCGGCTGGGCGGCACGCGCGGTGTTGGCTGCGGCGGCGTGCGCGGCGGCGGTGTGGGGGGCAGGGGGAGGGGGCGAGGGCGGGGGCGGGTCGGAGCGAGCGGCGGTGCGCGGCGCGGTTCGGTTCGGCGCTCTGTTCGCGGTGCACGGCGCGCCGGTGGAGGCGCGGGCGGGCGCTCGGTGCGGCGCGCTGCGGGAGCACTACGGCATCCAGCGCGTGGAGGCGACGCTGCAGGCGCTCGACGCCATCAACGCGGACGGCACGCTGCTGCCGCGCCTGCCGCTCGGCGCCGACCTGCGGGACTCGTGCTGGGCGCCGCCCACCGCGCTCCGACAGACCATCGACCTCGTGCGGGACGCCATCGCACCGCCGCGCCGCCGCCGCCGCCGCTCGCTGCACTCGCTACCTACCCTCACTTCTACTTGCACAAAGGTAATCGCGTATTAGTCGGTTCAACATATGCTTCAAGTCTATATGATATATACTTAGATAGATTATATTAATATTCACTTATTTCGGGTCGATGGGAACCAGATATTGATCTAAAGTTAAACGAGCCAAATACTTAGTTATCAAACATTTCTTTATATCTTACGTCATTAGAGTATGTGATACTTCCTATAATAATTACTCTAAGGATGTGGACCTATTTACTGCTGCATTGGATAATTTTAGGAGAAATGAATGAGAAACCTATTTTTCATATTTCTCATACTCGGAAAGTAGTGTTTATTTGCTCTGAGTAGCGGGTGGAAGACGCTGCTTCCCACCTAAGGGTGGGAAAAACTCATAGTAAATGCTTCCATCTCTTGGGTCGGAATGTCTAGTAACCATGGCAACCATCGTTGTAAACATGATTACATGTTTATGTTTTTTCGTTTTAAAGTACTCTGCTGTAACTGTAACCATGGCAACCGTGGTTGTAAACAAAATAAGACGTCCATATTTTTTCATTCATAAATACTTTGCTGTATTATAAAAACTAATTACGACAACATTTGTGTTTATGTAAAGAACTAGTTTATAACAGAATTAATGTGACTCGCTCAAGTTAGTGTACCTTAGATGAATTAAAGTCAAAAGTCAAAATCATTTGTTCAATTTACGCGTCTACGAAGCTCTTATGAAGGTCATTTACAAATTTTGGTATTGAAATATTCTACATTTTACTGCCACGTTCAGCAAATAAATTGTATAGAGCCACTGCGAGAAGAACGGGCAAGAAACTCGGGGTCATTCTTTTAAACATCTTTTAACAATGTGTTACATACTTACTATATAATGGAGTTATTACAATATTTGTTTAAATTATGTAGGTAACAGGCAATAGCTTGGCGGAGGCGGAATTGTCCAGGCATTTTATCGTTTATGTAATCAGAAACTGTGTAGTAGGATTTTTTTATCAATATGTTTTTCACGTGCCACTTGAATTTTCCTTCTGTGAGCGTTGTAATATGTTTGGGAACTTTATTATAAAACCGCACACAATTACCTAAGAAGGAACTTTTATTTATCTTTGCTAATCTAAAACCTGGCACCGCTATTTTATCTTTACTCTTAGTATTGTAATCGTGATTGTAACTTAATTTAAATTTACTCATATTTTTACGAATATACATAATATTTTCAAATATATACAGACTTGGTAAAGTTAAAATATCAATTTCTTTAAAAAGATCCCTCACAGATTCCCTAGGACCCATTTTATATATGGCTCGAATTGCACGCTTTTGTATGATAAAGATTGTCTCTATCTCAGCAGCAGCTCCCCACAGCAATACACCATACGACATAATACGCGAAATAAACTAGGCGAGCAGTAGCTACGCCTGTTAACTGTATTATCCTAAGAACTGCATATGCAGCAGAACTAAGTCCTCCGGAGAGATCATGTATATGTGGATCCCATTGTAAAGTGGAATCCATTTTGATTCCCAGGAAGACTGTCGCTTTGTCAATAGGGAGTTTATCTGGGCCAAGCTTTATGTTTGGTTCAACATAAGGAACATTTCGTAAAGAAAACTTTAAACATTTCGTCTTTTTAGAATTTAGGAGAAGATTATTAGCGGCGAACCATTTACAAATCTTAGATAATACATTATTTACATGAGTCAGTTTACTGTCTTTCCTATCTACTTTAAAAATCAGAGAGGTATCATCTGCGAATAAAACAATATCGCAGAAATCTTTGACCATGCAAGGCAGATCATTAATATATGTTAGAAATAGAAAAGGTCCCAAAATTGATCCCTGTGGTACTCCCATTTTTACCAACATTTTAGTCACTATGTTTATAAGCGTAAATTAAAAAAAACTTACATAACTTAAATTACACGGATGTCAGTTATGAACTCCAATTTGGACTATAACGCATTAATTTTAAATAGATTCTACTCATGTTCTTGTTATCAATAAATATCATAGAAAATCATTTTTTATAGATATTACTCATATTTGCAGTGAAAAGTAGAGTTTAAAACTCTACTACACAAGGGTGAACGTCTAAAATTCCTATTCGGACGATAGCCGTCCGTAAATATTGCAAGCAATATTTAACTTTAAATTTCAGAAATATTTCTAACATCTCAATGACTTAATTTTAAATAGGTGCCTATTTCTTTTAATATTTATCAATGAATAATTTAGGAAAACTACTATTTTTTACTTTCCTTATATTCGAAATGAAAAGTAGAGTGCTTAACACGAGTGAAAGTCATCAATTCCTACTCGGACTATAGACACATTTATGTCTAAATACCTCGTATGGGAATTGATTCTTTCGACCCTTGTATAACGATTTACTATTCCAATGAACTTAGGTTTATAAAAGTTCCACTAGCAGCTTATTTTGTTATTTGAGTGCTTTGTACTCACCCACAGTGTCCATACCGGAAGGTCGGTTTTACCGTTTACTGTCCGAACCTGGAAGCCGGTCGGCGGATTAAAGCGTTTATTGTGAAGCTGTTATTTATACGATTGTCATAAATCAAACGTTTTACGGAAGTAGGCATCCTTGGCAATACAGTTAACAGTTGAAAAGAATTATGGGTATTTCTGTGTCCTTGAAGAATTTAGTTTGCCTAATCACGAACCCCGCCAAACGTGCTCCCTTTTTATCTATGAGATTGATATGATCACGAAAGTCCATTTTTGTGTCAACTATTACTCCCAAATCACGGATGGTTGAAACTTCACTGATTGGTACGTTGTCCACGAAGTAAACACCAGCTGTTGGAAGTATCTTCCTCGAGAGTTTAATGTGGAAACACTTGGATTTGTTAAGTACCATTTTGTTCAGAGAAAACCAATTGCTAACAATGTTTATGTCGCTTTGCAGAGATGTAATATCATTTGGGCAACGTATGACTCTGTAAAGTTTCAGGTCGTCAGCAAACATTTGAAATCTGGAGGTTATACCATTACATATGTCTTTAATAAAGACCAAAAAGAATAGAGGTCCTAAGTGGGATCCCTGCGGTACGCCGGCAGGGACCATTTTGATCGCTGATTTATAACCCCGAACCATAACAAGCTGTGAACGATTTCGAAGGTAAGATTCACACCACCTCAACAAGGAACCACAGATACCTGCGTGGCCCAGTTTCTGAATAAGCAAATCGTGATCAACCACATCAAATGCCTTGGAGAAGTCTGTGTAAATAGCATGGACTTCATGTTGATCCTCAAAAGCATCTATTACGTCACTAACATAACCAATAAGATTTGAGGTAGTTGAATGACCCGACAAAAAACCATGCTGGTTAGTATTAAAAAATGGCTTAAAATGAGAGTGCATAAGTTTTTGGACCATTAATTCCAATAACTTGCCTAGAGAAGATAAGATTGATATAGGCCTGTAATTGGCGATATCATTGGGATCACCTTTTTTGTGAATAGGAACTATTTGGGCTATTTTCCACTTAGTCGGAAAAACACCGCTTGATACGGACTTATTAAAAATATAGTGGAGTGGTCTAATGAGTTGAGCTGAGCAGGTCTTTAAAAATATTGGTGGTATTGAGTCAGGGCCTGGGCCTTTATTAGTATTAATAAATTGAAGTGATTTTGATATATCGGAATCGGAAAATCTGCAAGAACTAAGGGAGATATTCAAGTTAGACAGCTCAGAGGAAGTATTTACTGTAGTAGCGAAATTTGGACAAAAATTTGAATGGAAATATTCAGAAAAAAGATCACAAATTTCTTGGCCAGCTGATACATTTAAGTCTTTTAGAAATATTTCATCTGGTATTTCACTACTATTTGATCTTAAAGATTTTTTGTACGTCCAGAAGTATTTGGGATCTTTTTTTATGTGGTTCTTAGCTTGCTCTTTTAGATAGTATAAACACTCTTGAATCATGGTATCACATCTATCCCTTAGTATTTGAAAAGATAAAAGATCCCTGGGATTTGCGTATTTTTTATATTTAGAATGAAATTTTGCCTTTTCTTTTAAGTTTCTTAGCAAAGAACGACTGAACCAGAATGGATACTTATTATATCCTCTGCGAGTAGTTGGTGTACTTTTGGTAATTATAGGGAAAATAACATTATAAAAGGCTTCAACAGATTCGTCCACTGTCTGGTTATCATTAAAATTATCATCCCAGTTAACAACTGTTAAATCATGCTTTATTGCACTATAATCGGCTTTAGCAAAATTTAATACAGATAATTTACAAGTGTTAGGAGGCTTACTGGATTTGAGTTTCATCTGTATATTAGGAGCTGGATGGTATTTATCTATTTTTGTGAAAGGGTTGAGACAAGAAGTTACTGTCACGAAATTGTTGACATTTGTGAACACTAAGTCTAAAGTGCGCCCTAAAAAATTTAAAACTTTGTTTACTTGTGTGAGGCTGTTGAAGGAAAGAGTGTCGATTAGGAGACTATCGGTTTCATTTGTGGATACAGGAAATGAGCCAGATATACCAAGGTTCCATTGCAGATTTGGAAGATTAAAATCTCCAGCTAGCAATAGGATTGATTCCTTGGGCATTTTATGTTGGACAACATCTGTTATATTATCTGCCATATTTTTGAGCTGGGAGGATGGAGAAGGTAGGTAGGTATACAGCACACAGACAGAGTGAGACGGTGGAATTGCCTTGTTTTAATTTGATCACCACCCAGATATCTACCCCCAGAGATTCCCATTTCAGCTTGCGAATTGGTGTAAATTCTTTATGAGATATTGAGATACATATATATTTAGAGCCTCCCTCCTATCACATGTTATAATGGCTAAAACTAATTTGTATGGTACTACGTTTTAAGCATATCTAAAGAGGATGACACAACTGTCCAGTATATAACATGACACTGGCAAATGCACAAGACGTGCGAGTCCAAATCACGGAATAGGAAAAAAATAAACTATCCAGTAAGTAAATAACATACTTACAGTCCCACCAACTTATCTGTACAGGCGGCAGAAAAAAGAACTACAACATTCCTTCAAATTGTGACAGTTTGTAGTTGATTTCCTTGACTAGCAGCGCCCTCGTGAACTGCACAGTTAAGTTGGTGGTACTATACATACTGGACAGTAGGAGGTTCCAAATTTAAAATCTTGCTTCTTACTGAACAGTTGTAAATAAGTCTCCGGTAGAGTTCACTTTCTGGATACGTTTTAGAGATGTAATGCCAACATTACAATACCATTTTTGAGAAAAGTTTTATTATTAAGCTAGTTTTTATATATTACATTTTAAGTGTTTGCCTATTAGGTACGTTGTGTACGCCATTTTAATTGTGATGTGATTGCCTTATCGGAGTGTTGGCTTAAGCATGTAACTAATATCCCGGTGATTGAAGGATATACGTCATTCAAAACTAATAGAATATGCAACCAAAATGATGGTATAGTTCTTTACATAAAAGACTGCATTGAATGCTCTGGTATTGAACCGGACGGATTATTTCAAGACGGTAACTGCCTAGTGTGTTGCATTGGAAAACACACTGCTATTATAGCAATTTATAGGTCACCCTCCTTTTATTATATAAAAAATTTCATTGACTGTTAGAATTCAGTCTTACAATCCCTTGCTGGTTTTCGCAACATAGTTATCACCGAAGATGCAAACATTGACATAAAACCTGATAACAAAGATAGAAACTCTGACGAGTACCTAGAATTAACAGCATCACACGGTTTACTGCCCAGATACATTCTACCTACAAGGTTAGAAAACTGTCTTGATCACGTCATAATAAAGACTAATCAGAAATCAACAACAATGGTTATCCAGGCCAGTGTGACATATCATTCTCCGTTCTTTTCTGCCTCTATATAAACCTCGAAAACAAATCTACACATAAACAAGTAAATTACAATGCTATATATCAAACTATTTGTAATACAGATTTTTTCACACTAATGTTACTGGTACCGCCTCTTCTACTTTAGTATCAATTCTAAGTGACATTATTAAAAAGAACATCATGATTCCAAATAGGAAAAAACTATTAAACTATGGATTGCACAGGGTTTGCTTCGTTGCATACGTAATCGCGATAGACTACACCAAAAACAAAAAAGAACCCTAATAATCCTACAATCCAGCTTACCTACAAAAGATATCGCAATTTCCTTACTATTCTACTCAAAAAATTAAAACAAGTGTGCGAGCAAAATGAGTTTCATACGGCAAAAAATAACACAAAAAAACCTGGATGACTATAAAAAACATAACGCATTTAGAACGTCATCTACTCCCACCCAAAGAACTACTCGCAATAACATCTGATTCTGTGCGGTCAATTAATCAAGTAAATGACTACTTTGCAAATATTGGTCGTACATTGGCATCTATAAAGATAGCATATATAAAGTAACCACTTTATGGCTATAGCCCTCAAACCACTGCATGTAAACTGACAAATTCTATTGTGGTATTTGTGTATTGAGGTTGGAAGTATCATCAATGGCCTTCGAGATGATTGTGTAGTGGGGTGGGACGGCGTATCATCTAGGATTCTCAAACAATCATGCCATATATTAATGCCCTTAGTAGTCCATATCATCAATCTCTCATTGTGTAGGTACAGGTCAATTTCCGGAAGCTTTTATAAAAGCGTTGGTACATCCAATACATAAATCCGGAGACAGAGGCAGTGTCAATAACTAAAGGTCTATACTCGTATACTATCATCTTTATCAAAAATATTTGAAAAGATATGAAATGAAAGATTAATAAAATACTTGGAAACGAACAGAATTATAGCTGGTATAATCAATTTGGATATCGGAAAGGTAAACCGACTGAAAATACAGTATTAAATCATTGTCATCCGTATCAAGGCTGTATCAAACTTTGGATAAAAAGTTTCCACATACAAAAAGGGATGGTTGGGAGCAGTTGCCCCCCTTCCACTTGTACCTATTTATCATAGCCTATTCATGTTTTCAAAAACCTTATTTCATTAACATTATTAGTACCTATTCATGTTTTCATATCATTTCATACAGCACATAAAATTGATAAAATTTGTAATAAAATGGCGAGCGGTAATTACGCTTTCTAAACTTAAACCATGGTTAGATAAGAAATCGCTAATATCTGTGTACTATGCATATATACATTCAATAACAAGATACTCCATTACTGTTTGGGGTAATGCTACAGAGATAATAAGAGTTCTCAAATGTCAAAAACGTTCAATAAGGACAATTAATGGACTGAAAAAGCGTAGCCCCGCAAGGGAGCACTTTAAGAAATACAAAATTATGACAGTTGTTTCTCTTTACATATATAATTGTTAATTGTTAGAAATTCATGCGGATAGGGATATACCAGAAAAGCAGGCAACAGTTTTACCTTCAAATCTGCGTAATAACGAAAAATGAATTATAACAAATAATGAAATTCGGGTTGTACCAAAAATCAGATTAGCTAAAGTACAGAAACCAGGTCGTTATTCGAAAATACTGATGTATAATAAATTACCAAAAATCTTGACTATCAAAATGTACACGTGGTTGTAATTTATTAACACATAGTCCGAATTAAATATTCTTTTTTTGTTAGAATAGTGACGAGTGAGCCCGGCACCCCACAGGCAGCCGGGCACCCCAAGGGCATCACGGCACCCCACGGGTTTCCCAGCACCCCATTAGCATCCCGGCACCCCACGGGCAATTCAGCACCCCAGGGGCAGTTCGGCACCCTTATTTAGTTTTGCAAGCTTGCTAAGATAAAACTTTAAAATCCGGAACATTCACCACAATCAGTTTTTTAACTATCGATCTCTTGCCAGATACATTTTACTGAGACTGCGCAATTTTTAGTAAGTGCACAATCTAATATATATTCGCTCTACCGCCAAACAAGGAGAGTATCGGCAAAAAGACGCCGTTTTAAAATTGAAATTCCAAAGAAACGCACAAAGTACTTTGCTTCATCATTTATTGTGCGAACCGCGAAGGAACTCTCTGAGTAACTTAACTACTGTCTTCTGAAAATACAACCCGCGAGTTTTCCAACCTAAAATAAACAGCACCTTTCTGAGCTAAGCTTTATTAAGAGTGCCTTACTGAAGACCATAGCGTTGCTTAATATGAGATAAACAGTGCTCAAATGTAAATAATTAGTCTGCAGGTACGGAAATCACGAACGAAGTCGCAGGTACAGCTAGTAATATAAATATAATTATAGTAGAAAATATATGTAGAAGCGGGCGCGCGGCACAGCCATATAGAGCACCCTCCGTCACATGTCACCTGGCACGAGAGGCTCTACAATTTACCTGAGAGCTTTAGGGAAATGTTGCTAGTATCGTTTTTTGTGTATTTTAACTAGCATACAGAAGTGATACACTGGCCTAATATCGCCAGTTATTTCTAACCATTGAGCTAATACGTTACACTAGAGAAGTCATTTTGTTAATTGATGCAAAAGTCGTTTAAATTTTTCTCATATTAAACTTAGTGCGCTTCAGCGATTTACGAGATTAGACTGCAGCCTAGAACTAATAATCGTCTAACCAAACGAAAAGCTAATTGCATCATCTAATCAAACTATTCAAATATAGACGATAGATACGCTAGACTACTTCTGAGGTAAGTATGCTATCTTAAGATCAAAGACTATCAGCACACAGAGCTTTTGTACCTACCAAACTTTGTGAAGAGTATATTAGTTAACAATAATTGGTTCCAGTTACAACTTATTACATGAAACAAAGTGGTACTTACTTTTTTATCGTGATTTTATATTGTGTAAATCGTATTTTGCATACATTTAAGCACAATTATATCATTAATTAAGATTATTTTAAAGCAAAAACACTAAGGCAACCCAAAGGCCATTGCAGGCCTACAGGTAATCCAAACGTTCTAACCCACCACCAGTTGGCAGTGTACCCAGGATGCTAGCAGCATTGCCCCGTTAGATTGCAATGCTTATTGAAATAGTAATTCACATCAAGTCTCTTAATATTAGAAATATTTCATCCAAAGCGGTCATTTGGGAGTTCTGATGAGAAACAGACACGTCATACTTAACCTCAATTATACAAACAGCACTGTACGTGTACCCCCTTACACACTTTCACACTCACACACTTACACAATCACAATTTTCAACCGAATATGGCGTAATATGTGTACTTGATAATCTATTTATATTGTAAGTATATAAAGAATGATAATAATTTACTAACCGAGATATGGTAGGTCTTATGTTCATGGTGCAAAGCATGGTCTTGTTTTATTACAAATAGACAAAATAATAATGAATTCGGGCGTGTTTAATCCCAAAATATAAATTCACTTGTGAAAAGTGATTCCATCGTTTTGTTTGTTTTTCCCGAATGGTTTTTGCAGTATCTTAGGACGCAAGATGACATTTTGAATAAACAATTTTGTGTGTACTCTCTATGAGTGCCCAGCTGCCTGTGGGTGAGAGTATGCCGGCCGGCTTACCTGCACTGTTCGACTATGCTCGTTTGAGATGTCGCGTCTAGTATATACGAGTAGGTCAATGATTTGCAATTCAATATCGGTTCATCGATGTCACTGGCAATAGACTTTTATTGTTATGTACTATATTATTGTATTATATTGTTTGGCAGGAGAGGCAAGACACGAGCAGCAGCGGCAGCAGCCCCCTGCTGGGCGTGCTCGGTCCAGGCGCCAGCTCGGCCGCCGTGCAGGTGCAGAACCTTCTGCAGCTCTTCTCCATACCGCAGGTATGTACACCAGCGTAAAGAGAAATACAGACTCTCGTGGGATGTTTGCAGATCATCGTTAATTTCAAAATTCTTGGTGTTGTAGATGTCTGAATAATTGAACTGGATTCAGGGTCAAATTATATATCTGTCCAAATCATTCATTTAACAATTTCATATGAACAGAGAGACAGACGTGGAATAAGTAAGTAGCCCGACTAATATTGTAAAGCAGTCCATATAATAAACTGCTGCCCGCCAATTAGTACGGGTCCTTAACTTAAAATACGGTCCCATCCTGAAGAAAGCATGAAACTTGGCATGAATGTAGCTGTCATATATGTGCTTCAATGTAGATATGGAAGCACGTCAAGAAATAATGTTTACCCCCCCCCCCCCCTTTTTATCTCCCTGATTCCGGTTTTTCGAATTTTCTACGAAAACGATAAGACTGAGGAGTTTACTCTTCAGAGAACAAATCATTGTCGATAAATTACCTACAAGACGATACTACATTATATAATGGTAAGATTAATATATTTCTGTTTACAGCCACCAACGTATTATGAAATTGTAAAAACAGGCAAACTTTTTTTTTCTTGCTTCATTTATAGGAAAGCGACAAGAGTGGTGATAAAACAGACTTAAGAAGTAATATACCTTATACATTGAGCTAAAAAATGACACCTATTTCATAGTCGTAGAGACATTACTTCCAGAGTTACAGCTTGCCGCGTCTGACTCAAGTACTCATTTTTTACCTTTTTACAATACCACCTTTCCGATAATGTTGTTTTGCTTAGATTTAAAGCCAAGGGTTTCAAAAAATTTATGAAATATACATTAAAATACAGTGAAAATTATATATATCATTTATTTCAATGCATATCACAGGAATCTCCCCCACATTTACAGAGACCAGTACAGGGAAGGCCCGACTTCCTACAAATGCATCGTCCTTTAATGCAGCTGCGGCATGAACACTTCGTCAATTCCTTTACAGATGCGGACGTTTCTTTGGTTGTACTCCAACATGGAATCCAAATACAGTCTTCTTTCATCCAGCCCCAGTTCTCAAAGTTCGGATATTCAGGATTTGGTATCAGACTTTGACCCCAGATCAATCCTGCTTGTAAATAAGCTCGTTTTGTATGCTGTTCAAGAGCACCAAGTGTTGGTGGCAGCCTGTCCATTGCCCGTCCCTTGATGAACAACTCTTTTCCAGCTTGGTTAATGTCTTCTACATCGCTAGTTTTGTCGTAAGTCAGAATGACATATCTTGCCAAAGCATCCAATTGATGGCTTTCAATTTCATTTTGAGGTCGTGACATGGTTTCAAATACTTTGGTAACTTCAGGGTAGGAATTCCAAGTTTTCCAAAAGGATTTTTTTCCCTTTCCACAAAATCCAGATACTGTATCACACCCTGTAAATGCGTGAAAGAATAACATGCCACTGCATTTGTCTGGGCCGAGTTTATTCACAAGTTGGTGAATAGCAATACTACGTAAAGCTTTCCCTGTTCCGAATGATATCCAACATTTGTTCAAACCCATTTCTTTTAGGCCGCTGTATAAGGCAATAGCTACAACAACCACATCTGTGTCAACCGTTCTAATCAATATTTCTGTGTGGCCAAGCTGCACGGCGTGCGAAACATGAAGGAAGAGTCTGGTATCAGCTTCTTCTTGTTTTGACTTAAGGGAGGACAAATCTACGGTGGCCTCGTTACACAAAACTTGTTCCCCTTTGGTTGCAACAATCGTTTTTGCATGTTGGACCTGCTGGAGACCATCAGCCAGGAAGTTGAAAAGCTCTACTTTGTTCTGTGACGAACGAAGAAATTGTTGCCAGTTTTTTGGAAGTTTACCTGCTGGTGTAACTTTTTGACGAAATCCTGTGCCCCTCTTCTCCCTTGTATGATTCTTGAGACTGTCTTCATGATATGCATCAAAAACGACATCAACTCGATTTCCATTCTGGTTCGTAACATAATTAATAAATGTTTTGCGATAATCGTCAAATGTAACGTTACTGCCCGGTCTTATCATTTGAACTACAGCAGGCCCATCTAGAAACGATGAAGTGCAGTCTACGGGATCTTCGTTAAATGACTCGGTTGACTCGATGACAGTACTTTCATTTTCCTCTTCATCTTCATATTAGTCTTTAAAACATTTCAGTAGTTCCGATTTTGCCACATATCTTATATTTCCTGTCTCAGAGAGGGACGGAGGAAACGGTCGGTTTTCATGTTTGAAAAAGTCATCTATATTCCCTTGCCTATGCTGACAGGCGATGTACAGTTTTGAGAATAAAGCTCCTCCGCCCCGCGCCCCTATTGTCGCCATAGCTCTGCTGATACCTATCACGCGGTAGCGCGCAGCTATATTTTTAATAAAACTTCAAAGTTACATGTACATTATTTTGTAAACTATAAGTTCTATGAACATACGTCCAAAGACAATATTGTAGAGAATTTAATAAAGAACAAATTGTTCTTTGACAGTTTTATGATAGCTGTACCCGTTTTCATAGAAAATAAGAAAAACCACGATTTAGCACATACGAAGGGGGGGAAAGGGGGGAAAAAACAATTTTTCGACATGCTTCCATATCTATATTGAAGCACATATATGACAACTACATTCATGCCAAGTTTCATGTTTTCTTCACGATGGGACCATAAAACTGATTTTTGTTAGGACAAGGAGCCGTACTAAATAGCAATAATAGGCCTTTTAAGATCGGTAAATACTTTTAACTATTATTGAGAAGTTAAAAAGTATAATACTGCACTTTGGGTGGCGAAAGCAATTCACTTTTGAATCCAGCTAAGTAAGAGTAGAGAGAATATATTATATTTACTCGCATGGCAGGTTCTCACTTGTATCACTTAACAGATTTCGTACTCGGCTACGTCGCGCGAGCTGTCGGACCGCGCGCGCTTCTCCACGTTCTTTCGCGTCGTGCCTTCCGACCGGCACCAGGCGCGGCTCCTGGTCGCGCTGCTGCGGGCACACAACTGGACCTACGTGCACGCCGTGCACACCGACGGTAAGCAGCACTCGGCGTCGGCGGCGTGCGGTGTTCCTCTCTGTACCTCTCGCGTTGCCTTGCAGAGAGCTACGGGCAGAGCGGCATGGCGGCGTTCCGCGAGGCGGCGGGCGCGGGGGGCGTGTGTGTGGCGCGCGAGGCGGCGCTGCGGGGGGCGCCCAGCGCGCGGGAGGTGGACGCGGCGCTGGCGCGGCTGCTGGGGGGCGGGGGCGGGGGCGGGGGCGGGGGCGGGGGCGGGGAGGCGAGGCCGAGTGTCGCCGTGTGCTGGTGCGAGGGCAGGACAGCACGCGCGCTGCTGGCGGGGCTGGCGCGGCGGCCGGCCGGTAGTGGGCAGCGCCTGCAGCTGGTGGCCAGCGACGGCTGGGCGGACCGCCGCGACGTGGTGGCTGGTCTCGAGCCGGCGGCGAGGGGTGCGCTCACAGTGCGCATCCGCTCGCCGTACCTCACGCACTTCGATAAACACTACCACGCTCTCCACCCCAAAAATAACTCCAGGAATCCCTGGTTTCGGGTGGGTTCAGTTTTTGTTTTTACTAAAGGTTCACAGAACTGGAAGTACCTACATCAAAATGTTCACATTATAAAGATTTCCTAAGTATCGACACAGAATGATCACAGGATAGTAATAGATTTAAATTTTTTTGAATCACTTATTGATTTTTAGCGAATAATACAAGAAAGAAAAGTCGCGCACGCCTTTCTTGCAGTGGCTTTGCAACAATCATTAAAATAACTGTTATGTTCTTGTGACGGAGAAAAAAAAAATTCTACCAACAGATGCATTTCGTGACAAGCAACTAACTACACTGCGCCCGTCACCCTGAGAAATGCAGTTGTTAAGTCTCATGTGCCTGTAATGTTACTGGCTCTCAAGTTGTTGAACTAACTGTTGCCGACCACATATTGTGTAGATAGGTACTCAAAATACAAACAATCAATTCATTTATTTGCTTCAATACGGGTACGATAAGATATAAAATATGTTTAAAGTACAATAGTTTCACCATAAACAACCTCATACGTGGAATCAAATGCCAATTAAATATAATAATAAATATTTTAAAAGTATTTTAAGAAAACATTAAATTAATTATTAAATAAAACACTTAAAAAATCTTTATAAAAATTATATATATCTAGTGACAAATCCGCCTAATTTCTGTTAAGCCGACGTGACGTCACAAACGCCACGCAGCCAAACCGGAAGAGTATTCGACGCGTTTCGCTTCTAAACGAAGCATCAGACACTGTCTCGATCGTGATTAACACATTGATGATGAACATTAAATAATTAATTTAATGTTTTCTTAAAATACTTTTAAAATATTTGTTATTATTAATAATGGATTTCCGCAAAGTAACGCCTGAAACTATTCATTACCAATTAAATATATTATTATACAATGAAATTGGGAATCATATATATTTTTTAATTGTCATGTACTAGTTAGTACATTTTAATTATTTAACGTGGTAAATGTTGTAGCGATTAGAAGTCTTCTGCAGGAAATCCTTAACCGTATAGAAACTTTGGTTAACCGATTGGTTAACCAAAGTTTCTACTTTTTAACTCCGGGTAGAACTTATAATTAAGTAATTCTGTTATATTTTTGGGATTGCATTGTAAATGAGAGGCTTCATGTATACGCAGTTATTCCTCAACAGCTCTAGTTTAGGGATTGGCTTTTGGAGCTGTTTCTGTGTAATTGTCCTCAAAGTCAAAGTAAGAATCATTTATTCAATTTAGGCGTCTACGACGCTCTTATGAAGGTCAATTACAAATTTTAGTATTGAAATATTCTACATTGTACTGCCACGTTCAGCAAATAAATTTTAAAGAGCCACTGCGAGAAGAAAGGGCAAGAAACTCGGGGCCATTATTTTAAACGTCTTTTAACAATGTGTTACATACTTACTATATAATAAAGTTATTACAATATTTGTTTAAATTATGTAGGTGACAGGCAATAGCTTGGCGGAGGCGGAATTGTCCAGGCATTTTTATCGTTTAAGTAATTAGAAACTGTGTAGTCGGATTTTTTAATCAATATGTTTTTCACGTGCAACTTGAATTTCCCTTCTGTGAGCGTTGTAATATGTTTGGGAACTTTATTACAAAACCGTACACAATTACCTAATAAGGACTTTTTATTTGTCTATGTCTACGCTATTATATTCGGGAAATAAGGATTAGAGTTACATATTAAATGACATTTTTATCCGATTTAACTTACGGTTTTTTACGTCGAGAAGGCGTCTCGACCGGTTTCGCGACTTTCAGAGTCGCTTCATCACGGAGTGCGTGCGCTTACGATCGCGGCCGCGCATGCACTGGTGGTGGCGCCGGCGGCGGCGGTGGAGCGAGCCGCGCGCAAATTTATTTTTTTGATATTTTTTGCAAACGAAAATCTTTTAAAATAATAATTATTTGAGTGAAATACAAAGATAAAGTATAATATGTTTGTAATTTTTTCAATAACTACTAAAAATTACCGGTTTTTATAAGTTACCTACTGTATAAATGAAGAACGACAAATAGGTAGGTATTTAGTGTAGGTCACCAAAAATTACTCACCTCGTTTTATCCCTAGGGAATCTATAAAATCTCTTATCCTTTTCTCGTTTAGTTGAGAAGCAACCGTAAACAGCACAATATAATTTCCTCAACTTTTAAAATACTCGTACAATCGTCACGCTTCGTTGCACGTCATCGTGCGCGAGTTGCGCGTCCCGTACTTAAGTCACCTCAGCGACAGCTCAGAATCGGTGGCGGGGTGAGGAAGGCTCGTTTTGGTGGGAGGTGAGGAGTGTCCATTCTATACGTAGTATTATTATGTGTTCTATGCCTCAAGTAGAAAATCTCTCGCCAAACACCCAACGGTGTGTTACGGCAGTTGTCCATGAGAGCCAGTAATTCTAAGTCATCCTGAACAACACCTTCGACCAAATCATCACTTACCATCAGGTGAGATAGTGGTCAAAGGCTAGCCTAGCAGACATAAAAAAACAATATTCGTTAATGTTGTCTCTGTCTTACAGGAGTTCTGGGAGCAGAAGTTCGAATGCTCACTGTCAAATACCTCATCAAATAGTACCCGCATATGTACAGGTAATGTACCCGCATTTGTATGTTGTATATACTTAAGTGATATACTATCTCACTCTCTCTCTCTACTTCTTTTGTATTACTTATATCTCAGAGTACTCACACCTTTCAAGGACATACTGCACGTAATTTATCTATACTTTTTTTTCGGCCTTCCCCGTACGGGTTTCCTGAGTTAAATCTATCTGGGTGTCATCTCTGGAAATACCTGTCTTGCATCAATACCGGTTAGTCTATACTGATCGCTATTGATGCAAGACAGGTATTTTGCAGCAGTTAGGTATTTGTCTATTTTAGTAGGTCGTACGTTATAACCAACTAAGGGTCAGGGGAGAACTAGCACTCGTGTCGTATCTGTTTAAGGTATTTAGGGGCAAAATACATAATATAGATATTTTAGCGCAAATATCCCTATGTGTGCCAGACAGATATGTATGGAGGCGGCGACGACCACTCCTGGTAGTAGTGCCGCGTGCGCGGACAAATCTCCTTAACAAAGCGCCTCTGACGCGCGCACTCTCAATATTATAGCGGAAGAGACGGACTTATTTTGTTGCTCTATGAGTGAATTTTCAAAGATACCTATGTCTATATGTTTTATGTTACATTGTTAAATTATAACACTGTTTTAAGTAATTGTTAGTACTGTAATGTTAACCAGTAGATGTTAGCACTAAGATTGTTTAAGATATTTTCGTAAATTAATTATTAGTTACTTCCTACTAACTACACTATCGCATTAGGTATATATACCAATAACCTGTAATGGTAGATGTAACTGTTTTTGAATAAATAAATAAAATAAAATAAAAAAAAACTAACTTTATACTTACAAAACGTCATTAAGTCTAACATGTGTAATTGTGAGAACCAGTTTTGTAGACATAGTAAAATAAAACAAATATTACCCGGTAGTACCAGTGGTGTCGCAGCTAAGCCCGCGGTCGGACGTGTACAGTGCTGTCATTCATTCTAAAGCCACTATGGCTTCAAACGTAATAAAATGTTCAACATGTAATATAGTGATATGTGAACTGTTGGCTTATACTCAAAATAAAATGGACGTTATGGACGAGGAAACTAGTGAGATTGTGTTCTTTTGCATTTACTCTAGAGGAAATACAAAGTGCCAAAAACCTTCTATTCGATTCTTTTGAAATATATCGAGGAAGAAATGTGACTAATCTGAGAGAAACCTGTACGACATGATTTCTCTTTTTAAAAAAACAGAACATCAGTCGGTGCCCTTATTCCTAACAAAATACCTGGAGAAGCTCCTAAGTCTTGGGATAGGCCATATCAATATCTCAAGGATAAAAAAGGATATTTCTCGTATGCGATCTATCTATCTATACATATATTAAAACTGTAACAGATCCAAATCCGTACATGGCAGAAATTTTGAAACAAAAATTTATAGCTATCTGTAACTGAAATTGATGCAAAAAGTGTATTTTTTTAAATTTTTGCCTTTCTGTCTGTCTCTTTCCCGGCCGCGCATCACTCTAAAACCACTGAATGGAATTCAAAGAAACTTAAAACAATTTGAGTTCATACTAATTGATAATTAATTAATTCAACTTGCTGCTGAACATCTGAGACATGCCTTTGAAAAAAGTTTGCCTTTAAAACACTATTTTACTTTATAACCCTATAAAGGACTGCCTTAACTCATATTCTAAATCTACACACATATAAAAACTCTCTCTCACACACACATTCACACACACACACACACACAAACGAGATAAGAGACTGCTCCAGACCTCACTGCCCTGTCTTTATTATTTTAGTTGTCCCTTTTAGTTTTTATAATATTTTTTTAAATTTAACTTTTTTATATCTTTGTATTGTAATAATTACATGTTCTATCTACAAAAATATTATATTAATTAACGTGGCCCCCATGACAATGTTCCCATACAACACCTAAGGGAACGGTGGTGACTGAAAATCAGCGCCGCCTGGAATGAATATTTCGGGTTACACAAGCTGAGTCACCTCCCTTTGCATTGTTTCCTCCATATAGTTTTTAATTACCTGTTTATAAATGGAAAGCAATAAACATTTATTATTATTATTACAAATAAGGTTATTTTAATTATTACAATACAAAGAAGGTTATTTTATACTTTTTATCCCGAAACTCAGCACGGTTCCCTCGGGAATGGGGATGAAAGACAAAATGTACACTTAGTTGTAATTTATTAACGCGTAGTCCGATTTCAATTATTATTTTTTTGTTAGAATAGTGACGAGTGAGCGCGGCACCCCACGGGCATTCGTGCACCCCACGGGTAGTCTGGTACACCACAGGCAGCCCGGAACCCGACGGGCATCCCGGCACCCCACGGGCATCCCGGCATCCCTCGGGCAGCTCGGCACCCCATAGGCAGCTTGGCACCCCACGGGCAGCCCGGTGCCCTTATTTAGTTTTGCAAGCTTGCTAAGATAAAACTCTAAAATCTGGAACATTCCATTGGATACATTTTGGAGACTGCGCAATGGAAATGCACAATCTAATATACACAAAGAGGGTGGATCATCGGTGGCTGGGGGACGGGCGACCTCAGTACCCATCGATTTAACCCCCATGTATGTTCTGCAATAATCAGTGGTTCAAAAGTTATTTGGACTTTGGTATAATTTTAGTCAAAAGCAGATTTTAGCCTAAACTTCACAATTGTAGCCGAACTATTAGGTCTGCAAACCTACTTTTTTTTTTAAACACGATCAATAGTGGGCCTTTTGTACCCCTACATCAATAAGAGTCTTAGATTTATAAATATCCAAGTAAAAAAAATAAAGGTATTTTTTTTTTCAAAATCTTAATATTTACATTAACTTTATATGGTTATAAAATAAAAATTTCACTTATTATTTTTTTCTACAACCTATCTTAACAACTACAGGCTTTTATGAAGAATAAACCCTGAAAGTTTCATTCGGCTAGAACTAGGGCATCATGTTGAAAAATGTACCTGAATATTCCATGTGCCAAAAATTCGTGATTTTTAAAGCCAAAAACTACTTTAGAAGCTTTAGGTATCGCGGTAACAGGTAGCTGGTTTGTGTCAAAAAATTGTATATTACCGCCAAACAAGGAGAACATCGGGCAAAAGACGCCGTTTTAAAATCTAAATTCCAATGAAACGCACAAAGTATTTTGCTTCAACATTTACTACTGTCTTCTGGAAAATACAACCAAGGAGCTTTCAAACTCATAGTAAAAAGCTCCTTTCTGAGCTATGCTTTACTAATAGTGCTTCACCGCAGACCACAACGTTGCTTAATATGAGATAAACAGTGCTCAAATGTGAATAATTAGTGTGCAGGTACGGAAATCGCGAACAAAGTCGCAGGTACAGCTAGTATGAAATAAGAAACATAAATGCCGCTGTTGAACAACTGTCAATATTTTAAAAAGAGAAAACGAATCCCGAAAAGCAATCTATGAACGACAACTTTGATAATAATGTCAACCATAAAAGAGGCGGTGGTGGGCTAGCGAATAGTTTTTGCTTCGATAGTGCGCCAACGGAAAGACCCAACAGCCTTGAAAAGTCAAATCATAACTGCAGTTCACCCTATTCTGACTCAGTTGATAACAATAAAACAGCTGTGGTAATTATGACTCATCCGGCGCTATCGCATGTCCCGCAACCTTTGCAGGCACGTCTTCAGCTAAACCAGTCTCCTCACAAACTGGTTGCATCGCTAGTGCATCGACAGAGATAGCAAATTGTACTGCTCCATGCGAAAAATAAATAGAGCTACTAGGTAACCGTGCGTGTGGCGGTTAGTTTAAACGTAAAACGTTAGCGGAAATTGTAAATACCGATGGAGAGTGGACTAAAAAAGAAAAATGGATTACAGTACAAAAAAGACGCATAATAAATAGACTTGATGTGTGTGTGTAGACGTGTAATAGCTTGAAAGGGAAGGCCATAATAAAATAAACTATGAAATCAAATTTAGAGCTGCTGACATAAAAGTGCCGCTTTTCATAAACAACGTGGATAAAAGTACGAGTGCCAGTAATATTATAGATTACATTAAACAGAAGTCACAGGTGACAGTATCAATAAAAAAAAATTATATGATAAAACCTAAAAGTTATGACTCGTACAAAATATTTGTACCAAACACGTTGGTATTATTTTTAGAAGATGACTTGTGGCCGGAGGTATTCAGTTTCGGAAGTTTGTTTACTTCTATAGAAATACTAAAATAAAATAATAATAGTTGTTAAGTCTCATGTGCCTGTAATTACACTGGCTCTCAAGGACAGCCGCCGGAACACACCGTTAGGTGCTTGGCGACAGATTTTCTACTTGAGGGTGGTTGCTAGCCAGGCGGGAATTCGCAAAATGCCCTTCCACCACGCGGTGAAGCTCAAGCCCCGCGGCGGGATTCGAACCATGGACCTGCTGCGCGGCAATCCATATCCAATGCCACTGAGCCATCATAGCTTCAATTTTTTATTCTCTAGCTTAGGTTGAAAATGTAGCTAAGAGGCTTACAGAGCAAATTTTTTCCGCCTTTGATGATAAATGCTGGGATATTGTCGGCACTACTCGATTGCAATCGACTAATTCCGCTAAGTACGTCGTCAGGTTTATAATTTCCTATATTGACTCGATTACTATTTTTAATACACCCAAAGAATCAAGCAAAAGCCTCAGCAGCATTGGGTGCAGAATACTCGGCACCCCTATAGGTCACGTCTGGTTCAAATCCGCCCTTTTATCTCAAGCCTGAAATGTATTGCTAAAATTAATCCACGTCAATTTTAGCAATACATTTCAAGCTTGAGAGACCTATAGGGGACTAGACGTGACCTATAGGGGTGCCAAGTATTCTGCACCTCGCATTCTGCACGTTTTCTGGTTTTCCTCTATAGACACGTACTTAAGGTAAGCAGTAGACACACGTGATTTCAAGTTAGCCCTAAGATCTGATATCAATCTGTAGGATACTTCAGAGCCTGAGCGCTTCCATGACGTATGTAGTTTCAGCTTACGTTGTGTGTTTAGGGTAATATTCGCAGTGTAGTAATATTCCCGTCTGGTTAGACGGGGTAACGCTTACATTTATTATTTTTCCTCTATTTTTGTAGGCATGCAAGCATCAAAAATGCTATAAATTGTAGGCTAAGAACATTCGCTGGCTGTTTATACATCTCTAGCACGAATAACCTCCCCCCACGATGTCTCAGCTAATATTTGTAATTCTTAGTCACATTTTCGAAAATTCCAATCTTTTGTTGGATCCATGTTACTGGGCTAGAGAGGAAGATTTGAGTGACGAGATGTGAAGGTTCTTACCTAGATATCTAAAAGAGGATGGTATGGATCGGGATGGACTAGCCCTTCTGCGTGGTCTATGTTCTCCTCACGACACTCAGCAGTCTCCTGAACCACCACAACATCGAACATACCTCCATGCGGTCGGTGATATAATTCCTTTCTGACCAAATAGTTCAGTCATTGAATATATTAATATCGTGGTTGCAGGATCTGAGTCCCTCGCAGTTAACTACACACAGGAGCCGAAGCTGGCGCTGGTGGTACGTGGCGTGTACGCACTAGCGCATGCGCTACACGACATGCGCGAGGCAGTGTGCGGCGCCGGGTCGGGGCCGGGGTCGGGGCCGGGGTCGGGGTTGGGGTCGGGACTGTGCGCAGCCATGCTGCCGTTCAACGTGTCCCTGTACCGGCAGCACCTTGCAGGGGTGCATTTCCGAGCGCCCGACGGTGGCAGAGTCGCCTTCGACGAGAACGGTGACCCTCCACCCGAGTGAGTATCTGTTACCTGTACACCAATGAACCCATCGGCACGCGCTATTCTTACCTTATCGTACATTTGTTTGTGTCGATTAGGTTGAGCGAGTACGACGTGATGTCGCTGGAGGAAGCGGCGGGCGGCGGGTCGTGGCGGTACGAGCGCGTGGGGCGGTGGCGGCGCGGCACGCTGCGGCTGCGCGGCGGCAGTGCGGCGGCGGCGCGGCGCGGCGCGACTGCGGCAGCGACGTGCTCGCCGCCGTGTGCGGCCGGCCAGTGGGCGCGGGCGGACCAGGCGGCCGCCGGCCGGGCCGCTTGCTGCTGGACCTGCGTGCCGTGCCCGCCGCTGGCCGTCCCGCGCGCGCCTCCCGCCACCGGCTGCCGGCTGTGCCCGCCCGGGTACCGCCCCGACGCGCAACGAACTGGTAACTATACAACTTGTACCTCCACTTTGTTACTCCTGCACTGCCAAAAATTTTAACTAAACTAATGTAAATTGCCGGTTCTTGAGACGCTTTGAAGGCTGTTAAAAGACATAGTCTACCGTGGCAATCCTATGTAGGTTTTATGTACTGTAGAAATATATTTTTAGTAGAAATAATGGTACCGTCAAAACCGTAGTTTAAAACTTTTGAACTAGATGGCGTTAGGTCTTAAAAGGCACGCCATACATTAAAGAGAATGTGTTTGAAAAAACGGAAGAAGTGTACATTAGTTATAAATGTGATCTCATGAAGCATCAGGTTCAAAAACCATATAATGAAAACAGTAGTAGTAGTAGTACTAGTAATCAGAGTAACTCTTCATATTTGAAATTACCTAGAATAACGATTCCTACGTTCTCCGGGAAGTACGAAGAATGGATATCTTTCCGGGATCTATTCAAATCGTTAGTTGACTCCAATGCTTCTTTAGATGACGTGCAAAAACTAAATTATTTGAAAACGTATCTAACGGGACAGGCTGAACAATTGATAAGGCAGTTGCCTATCACTGCAAATAATTATAAGAATGTTGGAGTCAATTAGAAAACAGATTTAACAACTTATTAATTATTATTATTAAGCAATCAAAAAGGTACAACGATAGAATCATCTGTTTTTATAAAGGAATTAATAGATACAACCGCGGATTGCCTACATGGATTAAAAAATGTAGGGATTGATGTCGCATCGTGAGACATAATGATATTTTACATAACTGCAAATAAATTAGACTGAAACACGCAAGGAGTTGAAAGTGGCGGGAGAGAGTTGCAATGAATTACCTAAATTCTCTGTATGTCGAGACTTTTTACTAAATTGGTTTAGAGCACTGGAATTCGTTGAGCCCATTTCTAGACCCAAACCTTCAAGTCTTACTTACGGTAAACAAGCTAAACATCACAATGTCTTACATGTTGTAAATGCTGTTTGCGTATATTGTGCAAGCGATCATAAAATGTATACGTGCAAACAATTTTCAAAGTTAGATTTAGGCAAGCGACGTGACTTTGTGTACAATAGTCGCTTATGTTTTAACTGTTTGGGTAATAACCACTCGGCTAGAAGCCTGAGTAACTCCACTTGTAGAATTGGCAAGGGAAAACATCATTCTTTGCTTCATCCTAACGGCGGATCAAGTATTCCACGCGATAGCGCTGGCAGTTTACCACCTGGGGTAGGTATGGTTGGTTCATCCGCTGAGAAATCAGTGGCTCGCTCCAGCTCGGTTGACGCGACGCCAGTGGTTTCATGTTTTTGGCAGGTACCGGAAAGGAGGCAAGTATTCTTGGCTACAGCAGTTGTGTTGGCGGAAACCTCTAGAGGTAATACACACTGCATCAGAGCGTTGCTAGATCAAGAATCTCAGGCATCCTTCATCTCAGAAGCAACTGCTCAATACTTAGGTCTCAAGAAATATCCAACTAAAGGAATCATATCGGGCCTAGAGGGCAATAAAACTAATAATAACAAATATTTTTAAAATATCAGCTCAGACACTTGTTAATGCGTTGGCGCTAACATCCTATATGTATGTATAGCCGCTGATGTAATAAAAATGTATTGTCAAATCAAGGTGTCAAAACAGGATGTAAACTATCAACGATTACTTTGGAAAGAGAACTCGCAAGAAAATACCGAAGACTATCGACTCTTAAGGGTTACATTTGGCACTGCAGCTGCCCCTTACTTAGCCGTGAAGAGTTTGCAGCAAGTAGTTCATGATGAAGGAGCTATATCCTTTGGCATCTGAAAGAATTATTAACGATTTTTATATGGATGACCTGCTGACTGGATGTAGCTCTACAAGTGAAGGAATGGATATTTATAATGAAATAAGTGCCCTACTAAAGAAAGGTGGCTTTGATATGCAGAAATAGATGAGTATTAATGATGAATTATTGCAAGCAATCAAGGAAACAGAAGTTGATAACGTTCAAGAAGAACTTAAGATCAAGATGGATGAAGTAGTCAAGTTGTTAGGGCTTACCTGGAATAGGAGAACCGATGATTGCAGATACACAGTGACACTTCCACTCGAACCTGGACCTGCATCAAAAAGAAAGGTTATATCTCATATCGTACGTTTGTACGATCTCTTAGGGTGGGCGGCACCCATTGTGATCGTGGCAAAAATCTTCATACAGAAGCTATGGATAGCTGGATTAGACTGGGACGAGGAACTAACAAGCAAATTAGCGGATGAGTGGAATACCAACTATAAAGAATTACCCAAGTTGACACAGATTACCATACCTCGGTGGCTTAGGACAAACACAAATGATGCCTTGTAGAACTTCACGGGTTTTCGGACGCTTCAAGGTCAGAATTTGCAGCAGCAGTGTATATACGAAGAATCGATGTAGCCGGTATGTGTACTCGTGCTTTGCACCTGGAAGTCATTAGGGATTTAACTACTCAAGGATTTCTCGCTGCCTTTAAACGCTTTGTCGCCCGTAGAGCATATTGTACAGATATCTGGAGCGATAACGGGACAAATTTTGTTGGAGCTTCCCGTGAATTGCAGGCTTTATTCTCTTCGGAAAGGTCCAGTATTTCGAAAGAAATAGCTGCATTTAGCTTCAAATGGCACTACATGGCACTTAATTCCACCACATTCACCCAACTTCAGCGGTGTTTGGGAGGCAGGGTGGCAACTCACCCAGAAAATGCTGCAAAATTTTTAGAGACGCTGGTCGCATGAATATTTGACAAAATATTTACACCGTTATAAATGGTCATACCAAAACTGGTAAGCGAAGATGATTTGCCTCCAGCTAGATGGCTTCTTGGCCGAGTGGTTACTAAACATCCAGGGTCTGATGGTATTACAAGAGTTGTCACGTTGCAGACTAAATGTTCAGTCATTAAACCGCCAACTGTGAAATTGATTGTACTGCCTGTAGCCGTTTGATTAGTATCAGGTTTAAGAAAATACTTCTATTGTTATCAGTGTGTCTGTTTATATGTAGTTGTTTTTTCTATAAATCATATTTAAACACATATTTGGTGTAAAATATAAGCAGAATTTATTAAGCACAAGACATGACATAAAAACATTTTTATAAACAGCAACCGAACACAATGTCAGTCATTTCAATAAATTGGAGTCGGCCAGGATTAGCAATAAGGTTTTAACCCTCCAACACGCCCTCTTAATCCTGGAGGACTTCAAGCATATCTCGTACAAACGACAAGTGCTTACAGCTAGGCAGTGCCTTCGTGAGCACATCAGCAGTCATCTGCTCTGTTGGCATGTACATCAGTTCTAGCACCCTATTCTCAACAGCTTCACGAATATAGTGATATCTAATGTCCACATGTTTTGTTCGCTTATGGAACACTGGGTTACTAGCTAGCTTCGCCGCAGACTGATTATCACTATACAGGGTTACAGTATGACATTGACCTATCAACTCAGCAAGAACCGCACGGACGTATACCGCCTCTTTGGCAGCTTCAGACAAAGCTATATACTCCGCCTCGGTAGACGAAAGTGCGATACACGATTGCTTATAACAACCCCAGGAAATAACATTCCTACCTAGCTTATAAATATACCCCGTGTAAGATTTACGATCCGCCCCGTTAGCCCAATCAGCGTCAGTAAATCCATAAACATGAAATTTATCATGTTCATCACTTTTTCTGTACACAAGACCTAAATTCATTGTGCCTTTTAAATACCGCAATACACGTTTGGCCGCTGCAAAGTGTTCCGCTGTGTAGCAAGTATTAAACTGACTTAAGAAACATACAGCAAATGAAATGTCAGGTCTTGAGATCACAGCTATATACAATAAACATCCTATCAGCTCCTGATACGGTAGTCTACTCTCGTGGGTGGCGCTATCAGAAAACTTCAGACCTACATCTAAGGGCGTCTTAGCAACTTTACAGTCACTCATACCGAAACGTTCAAGAAGCTTTTCAATATAGGTTTTCTGACTCAGCTTCAACTCACGACTAGTGCGCTGTACTTTGATGCCTAGCATATGTTTAACCTCACCTAAATCTTTAATTGTGAAGTGAGACTTCAGTGACGTTTTTAGCTTATCAGCAAGCTCGTCACAGTCGTAAAAAACGAAAAAATCGTCTACATAGAGAGCAATAATAATGGTTCGCTTACCCACTCGGCGACTGAAGATACAGCTCTCATACTTGCTCTGCGTGAAATTCTCTGCGAGTAAAACTTCCTTTACCTTATCGTACCAGGCACGTGACGCCTGCTTTAACCCGTACACTGCTTTCTTGAGTCTGTAGACCATATGCTCATTGCCTTGCTTGACGAAACCTTCAGGCTGTGACATATAAATTTCTTCACTCAAATTGCCATTCAGAAAAGCAGTCTTGACGTCAAGGTGATCAATCTTCAGATCTAATTCAACCGCAAGAGACAACAGCATTCTCAACGAACTATGTCGCACAACCGGAGAAAAAGTATCCATGTTTCCAATTCCAAACTTTTGGGTAAAACCCTTTGCAACCAATCGCGCTCTATAACACGCCACTTTGCCATTGGCGTCACGTTTGATTTTAAACAACCATCGATTCTTGACAATATTCTTGTCTGCCGGTCTGTCAACTAGCTCCCAAGCCTCATGCTTATTGAACGAATCAATCTCATCTTGCATAGCTTGCCGCCAAAGCTTACTATCACTCGATTGCAAAGCTTCCTTGACATTCGTCGGCTCACTCAACTCTGTCTCGAGCGCAGACATCGTCCTCGGTACTCTCGGCCGTAAATTATAGGCTGGTCCGTCAGATGGTGGCTTCCGTGGCATTCTGGTTGTATCAGTAGATGAACTCGGTACCTGCTCGTCAGCCTCAAACCACACTTCAGGCTCTACCTGTCTCTCCGCCTCAACCTCAGCCTCTACAGTTTGTAGTGATGGCATCTCCACCTCAAGCTCAGTCCCAGACTGATCACGAACATCCGCATCTTCAACGGTATCTCCGTCATCACTAGTCGGAAAGAAGATCTCCACGGGCCGTTTACTCTTGACACCTGGAAAAATTGTTTCGTTAAAAACAACATCACGACTACGAAAAACTATATTTTTCGCCGAATCGTAGAGCCTATATCCATTACCGTCATAGCCAAGAAATATACAACGCTTGCTTTTTGGTTCCAGCTTATTCCGCTTCACTTTATCAACGTGAGCATAAGCTTCGCAGCCAAACACACGTAAGTGTTTCAAGCTAACCTTCTTACCTGTCCAGGCTTCCTCAGGAGTTTGCCCTGAGAGCCTTTTCGAAGGTGACACATTTATTAAATATGCAGCAGTACAGGCAGCTTCTGCCCAAAACTTGTGGTCTAGGTTCGAAGTATACAAGAGGCACCTTACTTTTTCTAGGAGGGTCCTGTTTAGCCTTTCCGCACAACCGTTCTGTTGAGGACTGTAAGGCACAGTTACCTGATGGACTATCCCCTTGCCTTTCAAAAAACCTTCAAGGTCTCTGTTTACATACTCGGTCCCATTGTCCGACCTCAAAACTTTAACTTTGTCACCAGTCTGAGTTTCGACTAGCTTAATAAAGTTTTTCGTGTATTCACTCACCTCGCTCTTACGCTTCAGGAAATACACGAACACCTTCCTCGAATGATCATCCAAGAATGTCAGGATATACCTCTTGCCTCCAAGCGAATTCACCGGCAACGGACCACACAAATCGGTATGGATTAAATCCAACCGCTTTACAGCCACAGACTTCTCAGGATTGCTAGGAAAAGGAAACCGAGCTTGCTTTCCCTTTAAACAAACTTCACAGGCAACGTCTTTACAAGGGTCGTCCTGAAAACTAATATCATTAGCAAGTCCCTGCCTCAAAAGCTTCATATTGTTGGCGCTTAAATGGCCAAGTCTTTGATGCCAAGTTGCAGTGCTAGTAGTAAGATTCGCCCTTAGACTGCAGGTCTGAAGTCTGTAAGCCCCTCCAACGTCATTTGCCTTAATCAAAACATCGCCCAGCTTAGAAATTGTACAACCAGTAGTATCAAAATTAACAATACAACCATTCTTAATCAATTGCGAAACAGATATGAGATTTACAGACTGCTTAGGTATATACAACACATCAGTTAACGTCGCGCTACCCGACAACTTAACAGTACCTATACCTGTACACCGCAGTTTATCTCCATTAGCAATGGTGACGTGACCATCTCGCGATTTGAAGTCTGTCATCAAATCACGCCTGCCAGTCATGTTATTTGTAGCCCCCGAGTCTATGTACCACGAAGATTCCGAGTCAGATCCAGTACTATATGCTGATAAGACACAGTTTCCTGAAGAATCCTTCGCGTTCCGGCAATCTTTCTTCAGATGTCCTTTCTGTCTGCACTTCCAGCACCACGGTTCTCTCTTTCTAGCGGAATTATCCTTCGCTTTTGACTCATCCTTGTGCTGCTGCGCTTTTCTCGTCCAGGAGTCACTCGTACTAGCGCCTTTTCTTTTAGAATACAAGCACTCACTCGAATCTCCACGAGTAGTCCAACGTTGATCCTGTAGCAGTTTCGATTTGACTAGATCAGCAGTAATGACAGCTCCCGAATGCTCTAATGCCATGATCATGGGCTCGTACTCTGTCGGTAAACCTTTGAGCATCAACGCACCAAGAAACTCGTCATCAACAGGCTTGTTCATATTCGCCAATTGCTGCGCTAATGACAATACTTCATTGACGTAAGCTTCCATGCTAGAATAGTTCTCCAGTTTGACAGCGCACAAGTTCTGAAGAGTTCTCACTCTTGAACCGAGTCCTTTATCATCATATGCACGTTCTAGTGCATTCCAGGCGTCTTTCGCCGTATCAGCTGACATCAAATGTGAAAAACATGACTTTTCAACGCCCAAGCAAATTTTAGATTTTGCAATTTCGTCACGTCGATCTTTCACTTCGGACGTTGTTTTGTCATCCTTATCGTAACCGCTTATACAGATCCATAAATTGTCGTGAATCAATGAATTTTTCATAACAAATTTCCACTCGACGTAATTTTCACGTCCGCGTAATTTTTCATGTGAAAAACTTTGATTTTTCGTTTCCGACATATTTACAATAACGTTGCACTATTTTTGCTGAACCATAACCTAATATAAATCATATTTAAACACATATTTGGTGTAAAATATAAGCAGAATTTATTAAGCACAAGACATGACATAAAAACATTTTTATAAACAGCAACCGAACACAATGTCAGTCATTTCAATAAATTGGAGTCGGCCAGGATTAGCAATAAGGTTTTAACCCTCCAACAGTTTTAAATTTTAATGTGAGAAAGATCTGTTGTTATATTGTTTTACTAAAAATACTTCACGGTGGGAACAGCGGGGTGATCACGTATCTTCTGTAGCAATGAATTGCTGATTGCAACAATCAAAAATGACAGTTTGTGGCAATGAAATGAAAAGTCAAAAGACAGATAGGGAACAGACCTTCATGCGCCCAATCTTTAGTCGCCGACTGTTTGTTTTCTTTTATACCTAAGACGATAACTAGCATTTGTAATAACATAGTATTTATACAGGCTGTACTCCCTTGGTCAGTATTTCCTTTTATTTCATATTATTATCATTCTAAAATCTAATTAAAGCAAAATTTAAGTTTCTATTGGCATTTATTTTAAAATACAATTTCTTCTTCCTCACTTAACACAAATTAGCCCAAAATATATCTTCCTCCACTGCGCTTCAATTTTAATAGCGCATGCTACAACGCTCTGCGGATAAAATCATTTTGTTTTTTATTTTTTTAATGTTATCCGCATAGCATGGGTTATTGCAAAACATAAAAATATTATAGTCGCTTTACAGATATTTTTTATGACATTTTACAATCAAGCGTATAAAACGTGTTGTAGTATCCAAAGTGTAGATACCCATTGGCCATTACACACTAAAATTAAAGCGGAGTGGCGGAAGATATATATTAGGCTAATTTGTGTTAAGGGAGGAAGAAGAAATTACTACTTGTATTTTAAAATAAATGCCAAAAATCTTAAATTTTGTTTTAATTAGATTTTAGAATAATAATAATATGAAATAAAAGGAAATACTGACCATGGGAGTACAACCTGTATATATACTATGTTAATGCAAACTCCTAAGTAGAATGGATGGTACAAAATTTTAAATTCGATCAAAGTATATGCCAGTTATAGTCTCAGGTATAAAAGAAAAAAAAAACTGTCGGTGACTAACGTTTGGGCGCATGAAGGTCTGTTACCTATCTGTCTTTTGAGTTTTGTCAAAATCGGCAAAACTGTCATTTTTGATTGTTGCAATCAGCAGTTCATTGCTACAGAAGATATATGATCGCCCTGCAGAACTTTATTAAGAACAAATAATTATTCGTCCTTGGTGGGCGGTATGTAGAAACATATTTTTAGTAGAAATAATGGTACCGTCAAAACCGTAGTTCAAAACTTTTGAACTATATCGCATTAGTAAATTTTAAGAAAATCCTACATCGCGCTAGTGTCTCTCGCGGGTGATTCGAGTGGTCTCGGCTAAGCTCAGAATTTTTTATGAATAAACTCACCTGCACTCCGAACTGGTTGTTTTATTTTTAACTACTTGTACATGTACATCGATATCAGACCTGTAAGAGTGATTGATATTCTGGTCATAAACGGCTTTTATTAGTTTAACAGTTATACTTCAAACAGAAATTGCATGGTGGAAAGGCATTTTGCGAATGCCCGCCTGGCTAGCGACCACCGTCAAGTAGAAAATCTGTCACCAAGCAGCTAACAGTGAGTTCCGGCAGCAGTCCTTGAGAGCCAAAAAAATTACAGGCACTTGAGACCTAACAACTGTACGTCCCAGTGTGACGGGCACAGTGCAATTCGTCGTTGACGAAATGCATCCGTGATAGGCAGAGGTTAGTCTACTTAACATCAGGTGGAACTCGGGCTTGTTTCGTCACAATAAAAAAAACTTTTTGACCAATATGCGAGCAAGTTAAAAGGGTTGAGCGCGAATGCTATCTCAGTCATATAGCGGATGTCGATATCTCAATTTGTGACAGACCTGAAGCGTTTTGTTCTTGCAATCTTGAATCCCAACAGTTATTTGTCCATCTAATATCTACATGTTTTTATATGCTCGTTCAACAAGGCGTGCATACTTTTAAAAATAATTCTAATATAGAGAAACACAACATTGTTTGTACAGGATGTCGCGCTTCGGCAGTGGAGTGGGGAGGCAGCAGATGGGGCTTGGCGCGGGTGGCGGCGACGGGCTCGGGGGTGGTCGGGCTGGCGGGCGTGGGAGCGTGCGCGGCGGTGTTCTGGCGGCACCGCGGCACGCCCGTCGTGAAGTCGGCGTCGCGCGAGCTGTGCGCGCTGCTGCTGGCGTCGGCCGGCGTGTGCCACGGCGCGGCGCTGGCGGCGGTGGCGCGGCCCGGCGCAGTGCCGTGCGCCGCCGTGCGCCTCGCCGCGCCCGCGCTGGCCGGCGTGTACGCCGCCGTGCTCGCGCGCACAGTGCGCGTCGCGCGCCTCGTGCGGGCCGCCGACACGCGCCCCACCGCTCGCCCCCGGTGCCTCTCCTCAAGAGCTCAGGTACACCCTCGCACTCATTATAGATAACGTGTCCTTAAAAAATGTATGTATCACTTGGCATTCATGGAAAACAAATGTAAGTCATTACGACCCTATCAGTCTCATTCGGTATATTATAACATTATACTCTTGTACATACGCGGTAAAATAATAGACCTGTTAATGTTGTACAAGGCAATGAATGGCTTGGTTGAATACTCTGATATCCTTCAGAAGTTAAATCACAACGTGCCTCGCCCTAGTAGTAGGCCACTTCAGAGAAATACATTTGTGTTACCAAACTGCAAAACCAATATGCTTAAGCATTCCCCGATACATCGTATGTGTAAGACCTATACGGTGTTTTCCGTACATAAGCTATGGTTAATGGCATGGTTCATGAATACACGCGGATGGTACGGTGTCCGATTGTGCACTGGTGCCGCGGTTTACTAAATGTGGCATGAATGCGTAATCCGCTGACCGCGCGCAATGTACAATGCTTACATCGTACATGCTCCCGAGGGAGGCACGGAGAGCTCATGAAGATGTATAATGATGACAATGGCACAAGATGATAAACAAATATTATTATATCTTAGTGTCCTTTAACGTTGGATTATGGTTAAATCGGTTAAAAACGGGTGAAATAGATTTATTTACACGCGCACTAGATACTTTTTTCACACGTGCATACTGATTATTGCTTTGATCACTACTTTGGTCTGCTTTAACACTTATACACTGATCACTAAAACGCAAAACTAGCACTAGGTCCTGGCACCGGCGCGCAGCGTGAGCAGCACGGCAGCGCGCTGCATGCACTCGAAGCGACGCTTACAAATGCGTCGCACTGCGTACCCCATTGCTCCAGCTCCCACAATACCCATCATCAAATAGATGACGATATAATGGTGTACGTCGTGTGATGATATCTGGTGTTAGGGTCCTAGCTAGGGACTTGAATAAAAGGGTGGACTGTATAAATGTTGAGATATAATTTTGGAAAATACAAGTTATCAGATGCCAAAACGAGTGTTAAAATTAATTGAGCACGGCGTTCTTGCTCCGCGGGCGAGTGAGAAGTGAAGTCGGCGGCGCACCCCGCGCCTCTTGTCCCCGCCAAATACTAGTTTAGGCTGGTGCCTGAACATACTCCGCGGCGTTGGACACTTCAATTCAGTGGAAGAGGACAAATGTTGTTGAATGCTCGCAGAATTGTCCCTTTCTTCGTCTTCAATTCCGCTACTCGTGAAACCCCGTCACTGCCGGGAAAGACTTTCACGACCCGTCCTAAAGGCCATAGCAGTGGTGATTGGCCTTTTTCCTTAATTATTACTAGGGCTCCTTCCGTTAACTGTCCAGAAGAAGAAGACCACTTAGTCTTTTGCTGAAGCAGAGATACATATTCTAAATGAAATCTGTTCCAAAAGTGTCGCTTGATGCACTCTACTCTTTTGTAACGTTCAAGCTGATTGATGTTCATGTTAGGTACCTGCGGTTGTGGAATAGATATAAGTGGTCGTCCAATTAAAAAATGTGAGGGAGTGAGGGCAGTAAAATCTAAGGGATCAGAGGAGAGTGGGGTAAGTGGGCGAGAGTTAAGCACTGCCTCTATTTGAGTTAGACATGTATACATTTCTTCATAAGTGAAATGCGTTAATTGTAATAGTTTCCTCAAATGTGTTTTCGTGGAACGAACGGCAGCTTCTGCTAAGCCATTAAAATGGGGTGAATAGGCTGGGGCAAATTTGAATTCAATACCTTTCTGAGCGACCTCGAGCGAGGCATCAGATTGCAAAAATTGATGAAGTTCATTACAGGTACCGACAAAGTTAGTACCATTGTCGGACAAGATACTAAGAGGCTTTCCGCGACGTGCTATAAACCTATTTAAAGCCGCCATGTACCCTTCCTTGGTGAGATCTGTAACGAGCTCAATGTGGACACTTTTTACTGAAAGGCAAGCAAATATACATAGGTAGGCTTTTATAAGCTTACATCCTCGCCCTTTTCGGTCAGCTATAAATACGGGCCCAGCATAGTCTACGCTACAGTGTAAAAATGGGAACTCTAGCTGCGTTCTTGAACTAGGGAGCTGTCCCATGATAGGTTGAACATTTTGACATTTGTATTTAAAACATTTGATACATTGTTTGACTATGGTCTTAGAAAGGTTTCTGCCCCCTAAGGGCCAAAACGTTTGACGAATATGTGCTAATAGCAGCTGTGGACCAGCGTGTAACAAGTCGTGATGATATTTACGAAATATAAGTTTAGTAATGTGGTGATCACTGCGAATCAAAATAGGATGTTTGACATTGTAGTCATAGGGTGAATTTTGAAGCCTTCCTCCTATACGTATAATAGAATCAGTATCCATGAAGAGGGTCAATGAGATGAATTTATGTTTACGTGGTAATGATTTTCCTGATATAAGTATGGCATGCTCTTCAGGAAACATATCGCGTTGGGTGTGTTTGAGAATGAATGTAAAAGAATTATTAAGTTCCTGGACTGAGAGATGACCGTGATGTTTATCTTGTATTTTGGTTGTATTGTGAATGAATCTTTGAATGTAAGCGACCACTCTTTGCAAATGATTGAAATTCGAATATTTATGTAGTAAAGATTTAATGAATAAACTATCCTTTGAATGATTATGAAAGTTTGCATGAGAGTCATGATGTACGTGGTGATGTGAAATAACTTCAGGTAAATCTTTATGCGAAGTACAGTTAGGCATTTTAGGCCAGTATTTCTCGTCTTTACGCAGGAATTCGGGACCTGACCACCACAGCGAACAATCGCCGAGGAGATCTGCCTTCAGCCCACGAGAAAGCAAGTCTGCACTATTGTGTTTTGACTGAACGTATGACCATACATGACCGGCTGTCAGTTCTAGTATTTCGCCTACACGGTTACGTACAAACGGTTTTAATTGATTAGGTGGCATAGACAGCCAACCCAACACTATCATCGAATCACACCAGAAGTAACATCTACTCACAGGTAATGTAAGTGACTCCAGGACCTTAGTACACAGTCTAGCACCTAGCAGAGCGCCGCAGAGCTCAAGACGCGGAATGGTAGTTAGTTTGATAGGAGCTACTCTGTTTTTAGATACTAGAAGTTGAACCTTGATTGAACCTTCGTTGTCAATAGAGCGAAGGTAGATACAGGCTCCGTAGGCACTAAGGGATGAGTCCGTCATTGTATGGATTTCATTTCTAGTAGAGTTGTCACATAAAACCCATCTGTCAATCTTTAAAGAGTTTAAAAATGAGAGAGTATGAGAGTTCGCAAATGAAACCCAAAGGTTTTGTATTTCATCCGAAACTTGGTCGTCCCAGTCAGTTTTAGCGATCCATAGTTTTTGAATGATCATTTTCGCTAAAATCACACATGGACCTAGGAGACCTAAGGGATCGAAAATTTGACTGATAACAGATAATATGTGACGCTTTGTCACCCGTTTCTCGGTATCAATATTAATTGAAAATGCTAATGAGTCCGAATCACATAGCCAATGTAGGCCTAGAGTTTTCGAAGCGACGTTTTTGTGTTCAGACAGGTTCATTATATTAGAATTTTTGAAATCGCTAGTAATTTGAGCTAAAATTTGAGGGCTATTGGAGTGCCATTTACGTAAATTAAATTTTGCAGATGCTAAAATGGCAGTCACCTCTTTGCCTAGGTTTACAACTTGGGGAATCGAGTCTCCACCGCTCAAGTAATCGTCAACATAGAAGTCACGTTGTATAGATTTTTTTGCTATCTCTTTAGTAGTAGTAGATGCTAAGCTTACCAAGCATTTAGTTGCCAAAAACGTGGCAGAAGCCATACCGTATGTTACGGTATTGAGGCTATATTTTTTTAAAGGGGATTTGGTATCACTACGAAAAATTATTTGTTGTAAGGAATGCTGTGAAGGTGTCACTAGAATAGCTCTATACATCTTCTCTATATCACCAGATATTACATATTTATGCTGACGAAATCGCAACAGTATGGAGAGAAGATCTTCTTGAACTGTAGGACCCACCATCTGGATATCGTTAAATGACAGTCCAGACGTGGTTGATGCCGACGCATCGAATACAGCTCTCAGCTTTGTGGTAGAACTGGATTCTTTAATGACCCCATGATGAGGCAAAAAATAATCGACATCATTCGATTTAGATGGACAGTTATTTTCTATCATGTGACCAAGAGACTCATATTCTTGCATGAAAGCTACATATTTGTCTTTGAAGGCTGGATCACGTTGGAAACGACGTTCCAGTGATAAAAAACGTCGCTTCGCCATTTCGAACGACTTACCTAGAACACTAGGATTATCTTTGAGAGGGATGGTTACTACAAATTGACCTTGATTATTACGAAAAGTATTACGTTTAAAACTTTCCTCACAGGCACGCTCTTCTTTGGACAAGGAGTGCTTAGAAGATACTGAGTGAAGTTCCCAAAATTTACTAATATTAGTGTTTAACTCATTCATTGAGAAGTTACAAAATTGTTTCGTTGATGACGTAGATGGATGTAATGGAAGAGCCACAGGGCCTGATACAATCCACCCGAACTTAGTATCACGTAATTGAGGTTGGTCTTTGCCTAGGGTAATATATGCGCTACCTAAGACATTCCAAAAGACCTCAGCACCCACCAGAATATCGATAACTGATGGTATATGAAAGGTAGGATCCGCTAGATGAAGATCTTTCGGCAAGGGAATGCTGCCGATGTCGATCAAAGAACAAGGAAGAATTTTAGTAATTTCTGGCAAGATGTAACAATCTATATTTGCTTTGTAGGCACCGTTGTACGATTCTATAGTTAAATTGCAAGACTGTGTACTAAATGAAGTCTGATTATTGATACCTGTTACCGCAGAGTAGCTGTTATCTCGAGATAATCTCAGGCGGTCGCAAAGCGCCTTGGTGATAAAGTTTGCAGTGCTGCCATTATCGAGAAGGACTCGCGCGTCGAGCCTTTTGCCTTCACTGCTGATTACTTTCACCATCGCTGTGGAAAGTAAAATTTGGGAAGAAGTAGTATGCTGTTTAGAAGCAGTTTTGCTAGACAAAACGACATTTTCTGAGTCGCATGTAGGCGTAACGTTATTACCAGGAACTCTAATTGGAAGGGCAACATTATTAGTATTATTAGAAGCACTAGGCATGGGCTCTTGATAGTTAATATGCCTAGGTTCCTCAACATGCAACAGAGTGTTGTGCTTATTAGTGCAATATTTGCAATGAGACAATTTGCATTGTTTTGAATAGTGGCCTGGACGTAGGCAGTTTAGGCACACTTTAAGTTCCTTGGACTTGTTGATTCTTGATTCTACGGGCAAATTTTTAAATATATCACATGTGTATAAAAGATGGTTACTAGAACATAGTGGACAAGAAGGTTTACTGTTTATTTGTTGATGTTTTGATGGATATGTACTATCATTTTTAGCAGCTACTATGAAACTTCTAGATTTCGGTTCAAATTTGGTTAATTTAAAAGAAATTTGATTGTGTTCTAAAGTTTCTAGTAAATCGGCTCTGTTACTAAGGAATGTACAAAATTTAAACAAAGTAGGGGAACTAGACAAGGTGTTACGGTACTCCTCCCAATGCCTACTAGTAACTGTATCTAATTTGTTAAGCATCATAAAAATTACAAGTGTGTCCCAATGCTCAGTAGGTTCTTTCAGTATATTAAGAGCTCTAATGTTTTTATTGATGACGTCAATATGACGACGCAAAGACAAACTTGATTCTTTTGTTATTTGCTCGGCATTAAATAATGCCTGCAAATGGTTATTTATTAGTAGCCGACTATTGTCGTATCGCTCACAAAGCATTTTCCATGCAATTTGATAATTATCACCTTTAAAGTCCAAATTCTTTATCAATTCTTGTGCATTTCCTTTTAGTGATGCGCGAAGGTAATGTAATTTGCTTATGTCATCAATAGTTTTATTGTTATGTATTAACGATAAGAATGTATCTCTAAACTCGAGCCAGTACTGATAGCTGCCATTGTAAACGGGCAAATCAATTTTAGGTAAGCGAATAAAATTTTGTTGTGACGATCTACCTGTGTCATGGTCACCCGAGCTCGCTACAGACCCATTTTCACCATGCGTGGGAGCGCTGGACCTCGCCAGCACCATGCGAGCCTGCGCAGCTAGTGAGTGAAATCGCTCCTCGAACTTGGTTCGCTCAGCGTAGGCATCGTCTGGTTGACCGGACAGTACCTCAATCTCCGTCTGTAATTCATCAAATTCATCGTATATAGCATCAAATTTTGCTAACCGCCCTTCTAACTCGATTCGTTGAAGATCTGAAAGGGATTCGCAGCTTACTATTATGCTAATGTAGTCAGCAAAGTTTGTAAGCTTTGCTTTCATAGCACTGCGTTTTTTAATAAGAGTGTCTTCATCAACCATGGTGAAAGAGAAAGGAGAAATATAAGCACAGGAAAGTTACAGGCTAAGCATTCAATTTGCATAAAATAATAAATAATAACTATCAGGCGTGAATAGATAGGCGCATGACCTTGAACTTGAAAGATGTACAGCTGATGCGTTTACTAAAGGAATGTTTGCTAAGTAGGTATATTATACGTTGATTACAACTTTAATGCTTCAGAAACTGCGCGAAGAACATGATTAGATAGTAATCAGATTAAATAAGGTAAGTATTTATGTATTTTATAAAAACTTTATAAATGAAGATTGCTATGCAAAGCAAATAAAAATGATGAAATAAATTATTCAAAATGTAGGTAGTTACGTGCCAACTCAAATAATCATGAGGCAATGAGAAAAATAGTCATGTAATGATATGAACTAGGAAACTGACAAATAAATCAAAATGTTAGGTATGTATAAGGTAAATAATTGGAACGAACTCACTAAATATCGTTATCCTTATCCGCGAGGAAACCTGTTATCCATCGACGAAGCTACGACTTGGAGGCGTATGATTTCGATATACGTTCAATCGAAATTGCACAATAGTCGTACTGAAGACTCCGGGAATAACATTGAACTTCCTCCAATTATTGCATTGAATCCATAAATTCTTCTTGATACGGTGACTTCAAACTCCCGCGGCACGGGTGGCGATGACAAGGCGCTTTGAATATATTAACGACGCAGTTGCAAGCGTACGCGCCAGGTCCAAAGTCCGATAACTTGATGTTAAATTCCTTTCCTCGCTTGTTCTTAGGATGGCGAGAGGACCATTTTGTTAGGGTCCTAGCTAGGGACTTGAATAAAAGGGTGGACTGTATAAATGTTGAGATATAATTTTGGAAAATACAAATTATCAGGTGCCAAAACGAGTGGTTAAAATTAATTGAGCACGGCGTTCTTGCTCCGCGGGCGAGTGAGAAGTGAAGTCGGCGGCGCACCGCGCGCCTCTTGTCCCCGCCAAATACTAGTTTAGGCTGGTGCCTGAACATCTGGTCTACGAGGATGGGTTCCATTTTCATTTGATCAATTTGTTTTCTGAGATCTTTAATGTCGTGGTCATCGCTGTTTACAGAATTGATCTCACTTAAGGGAATCGGCAAATTAATGAGGTTGTTTATCGGCGTCTGTGCTGTCTGTGCGAAACTACGGTGACATCATCTTCTTGATAAGGCAGTCTTCCCCCAGTGATGTGATCCCGACCTTGCTCGTCAGTCCCCGAGTCGGTCAGTTGTAACTAGATGCCCGCATATAATTCTTATAGGACAAGGCTCACAACAAAAGAATAAGTCGGCATTAACCTTGGCTAGCTGTGTCCACGTGTCTCTACACGGGATACTTGTGTCCAAGAGGGTGGTCCTACAGGTATCTGTCCGATATCTGGTTGGAACACTACGGGTACGCGACCCCGGACTGCTCTAGCTGCTAGTGTCACATTCCCTTCTTTTTCCGTGGCACTATTATCCATTACCTTGTCTTCCTTTCCTGTCCCCCCTGGGTGTAGTGGTGAAACAGCGTCGCTTTTTTTTTGCCGGCCGACCTTTCTCAAGGTGGCGAACTGTCGTTGAAATCGTTGTCTTCCACAATATTTCTCATCAGTGGCTGTAAGGAGCTGTAACAACATGCAGTGGCCACACCTCTTCTCCCACGTCGGGCCCGTGGGATAAAACCTGATGAGGGTGTCTTATCTTTATTTCTTTTCTTATGCTGTTGTCTCGGCAACCATGCAGCCCACTTCCAGTGGCGAGACAACCAGGCAACCGTCGAAGGCCTGAAGGTGGCGATAGGTCCTATCGTTGCCAGAGACTGCATCTTCCTCCTCTCCGATCGTAGCGGTTTACCGTTCCATTGGACTAAGGGGAGGGTAGACGAGTGGGTGCATCTGGGTACTGCGCGCACCTTTATGCACCTAAATATCTCCTGCGTATCCGACTTGGCTCTGAATACTGGATTTCGAGACCTAAAAGTCCTGTGGCGATGGGTAGAGGTAGAGAGGTTCGGCTCTGATGTATGTCGGGCTTTGTCTAATACCTGCACATAGGCGGCTTAGGGAGAGTGGTCGCTCCTGCACTGCAATGGGGTGACAGTGCGGTTTCGGCAGCACCCTCTGCGACAAAGCAGCTCTTTTTTAGAGAGGCACTGCTTTCCTCGCTCAGCCGAGGAGGGGGCTAGAAAAGGTGCTCCAAACAAATGCTCACTCCAAACAACTTTGGGAGGTAGTAACCACGGCTGCCTGAACATCCCAACCTTACGTGGTCGCAACACAGATAAATTGAAAACTTGGTGATTTCTTTGGTGAGATAAGGAACTTGGTAGGTAATGTAAAGCAACGAGTAAATGTGCCCTTAAAATCCGCAGAGGGTACTCGTCTGGTCACCAAAGGAGATGTTCTGAATCGCTGGGTAGAACACTTTAACGATTTACTCAACGTCGATCGGTTGACTGACCTAGATTACTTGAAGTCTCTTCCCGCTTTATCTCGGTCTGATGATTTAGGTCACCCTCCTTCTCTTCAGGAAGTTATCAATGCTATGAAGGCTCAAAGAAATAAGAAAGCAGTTGGTGTTGATAGCATCCCTGGTGAGTTACTGAAGTATGGGGGAGATGAACTACATCACAAGATATGGCAGTTCTTTCAACAGATGTGGGAAACCGAAAAAGTTCCTTCAGATTTTAGGGTCTCACTTGTCTGCCCGTTGTATAAAAACAAAGGCGATCGCTCGGACTGTAACTCGTACAGGGGTATTTCACTTCTCTCCGCCACTGGGAAGGCTTTTGCAAGGATACTACTAAATCGCCTGATGGAACTTTCCGAAAAGTTACTGCCTGAGACTCAATTTGGATTCCGACCCAACCGAGGCACCTGTGAAGCTATCTTTTCCTTAAGACAACTACAGGAAAAAAGTCGAGAACAGCAACAGCCACTTTTCCTCTGTTTTGTAGATTTAGAGAAAGCCTTCGACAGTGTGCCTCGTGATGCACTTTGGATAGTTTTATCCAAACTTGGCTGCTCTGATAAATTCATTCGAATGATAAGACTTCTTCACGACCACATGACCTGCAGTATTAAAGTTAATAGTGAGCAATCAATGCACTTTCCAGTAACTTGTGGTGTTAAGCAAGGCTGTGTTCTAGCTCCCACTCTCTTTGCTTTGTACTTTTCTGCCGTCGTGAAGGAGACTTTGAAAGACAGTACCGAAGGTATTCGCATACGATATAGCACAGATGGCGGTATTTTTAACCTTGCCAGGTTAAAAGCTCGTACAAAAGTTTCACATGACCTTATTACCGAACTCATGTACGCAGATGACCTGTGTTTTGTTGCTAATACACTTGAGGGACTCCAGGATCTTGTAATCAGGCTTGACACTACCTGTCGTAAGTTTGGCCTTAAAATAAACATCGGTAAAACTGAAGTGCTGGCCATGGATACTGATCACCGAGCGTCACTAAATCTACAGCTAGGGGGAAAACCCCTCAAGCAGGTAGACAAGTTTAAATATCTGGGAAGCAGCATAACAGCCAAGGGCGACCTCGACTCTGAGATCAACAGTAGGCTTGGCTGTGCTATGGCTGCCTTTGGCAAACTCCGTGACCGGGTGTTCCGTTCCCATAACATTAAATTGAGTACCAAAATACAGGTGTACATGGCGATTATCCTGCCAAACATCTTGTACTCATCAGAGACGTGGTGCTTGTATCGCCGACACATACACACGCTAGACAGATTCCATCTGAAATGCCTCCGTGACATTATGAATATCAAATGGTCGGATCGGGTTCGCAACACCGATGTTCTGCGACGAGCTAATGTCTGCGGCATAGAAGCGTATCTAATGCGGCGTCAGCTGCGCTGGTGCGGGCACCTGGCTAGGATGTCCAACGAGAAGAAAGCGAAGCGCGTCTTCTTTTCTGAGCTAGAACTTGGTAAGCGGAAAAGCGGTGGCCAGTTCCTACGTTTTAAAGATGTTCAGAAAAGACACATGAAGAGATGCAGTATTGAGCCCTCTCGTTGGGAGTTCCTTGCCGAGAAACGGCCAGAATGGAGAAGACATGTACAGGAGAAAGTATATAATTTTGAAGAGGATAGAAGGCGAGACCTGGACCTTAAGCGAGATCAACTTAAAGCAAGACCGCCTTCTAACATTAATTATAATTATATAAACGGAATCCTAACGTGTGGTGTTTGTAACCGCACGTTTACCGCTAAAATCGGATATGTTAGTCATATAAGGGCTAAACATCAAAGTCCCTAAATTTAATTTAAAAAATCCAAAGCCCAAGTCACTGCAGTCGAAAACGGCTAGGTGGGATTATTACACGGGATCGAGTCTACTTTGCACCTTTGCAATCTTTCGTCTTTAAGGCATAGATCTTCATCGGATTTCATATGATAGATTGGTCTTTGTAACGGACATAGTAATGTGTCTGTATCGAATTGTGTGCATTGTTGAATGTCTAGATCGGATAGTGGTACATACGCATCCTTAGGGAGATTCATAGCAATATGACTAGCAATAGGCGCTAGGGTGACCATATTGTTGCCAACCTTAATAGGTATTAGTATCATTTTATATACTTCATAAATGTCTCGGCTCACAAGTGGCATTTTAATCTCAAAAATGAAAAACGCTTTTGTCATTCGCGCTTTCACCTTTAGTTAATTGTATATTTTATGTAAATCTGAGTGCAAGTTGTTTATAGGCAAACATATCTCTTTAGATAGCTGGCCCGATATAATGTTCAATTTGTCTAGTAGTTGCTCAGGTTTCAAAAGATGTATGTTGATTTTTCCATAATAAATATTTGTGAACGTATCCGGTAGAGTATCTTAAATGTTTTTCAGACTCATCAGTATGCTGTTTGCTGTAGTTGCAGATAGTGCAAACTCATCAGTCAGTTTTATGTCCAGAATGTCTTGGTTTAAGATAATTGCATATTTTTCTAAATTGTTAAGATGCTGGTTAAATATTTTGTGCTATTTGTCCATAGCATTTTCCATCCTTTTAAGTAAATTGTATTCTGACTCTACTATGGAAGTTTGGTTTTTCCATAGTAAGGCGAGATGATTTTGGTTACTTCTTATTGAACTAATGTCTTTTTCATATTGTTCGACGAATTGGTCATCGAGTACGCCGAATAAGCTGTGTGCAACATTACCGACTACATTGATAAGTCCTCGGGTTACTCGCACGCGCCCCGATGTGAACTGCTGACCGAGCAAGGCTTTGTTATAATGTTCTAATTCCTTATAACCGTAATTCAATTGCAACAATATAAGGTTACAATGTGTTTTCATTTCTGATTTCATACAAATTCAATCCATATGGTTAAGATATTCGCTAAATAGGTTTGTTCCTCGCCAATATGGGTCCATGACGTAGTAAACTATAAGCTTCCATTGATCCCGAATGAGATGCATGTTAGATAGTTTGTCGAAATAAATGCTCGGGTTTTTATTTAAATTCTATATATTGTAAGCACATTGAACTGGTGACATTATTAACATAAATAACATATGTTAATAATGTCACGTGTGATGGTGATAAGGTAACATGAACCTTTTCTGTTCGATCGTTTTGCTGTGGTATTCTGTCACTACACTGAAAAAAATCCTGGTCTATAAAGTTAAAATCTAGCTTGATTAAAAAAAATATTATCATATCGTACAAAAAAGTATTCGAAAGAATAAATTGCCTATTGTTTGTATAATAAAGCTTACATTATTAAACACCATAATAAAGTAACAATTTTCAATAGTAACAAAATACTTTATGAATTTTAAAACATTGTAATTCCGATCATTACCTTCTTTTATTGAATAAAGAGACTTGATTAAAGGTTCTGTTTAAAATGACACTTAATTGTATACATTAAGTCGTTTTACCAACACGTACATGGAAAATGTATCAATGTAAAGAAAAAGTATTAAATGTTAGCATTTGTCCTTAATTCAAATAATAAAAGAGTTATTAGATTCCATGAATGCCGTTATTTACAATAATTAACAGCATATTACATTTGGAAAAGGTCTTTGTAATAATAACAAAGCACTTGTATGGATGAATAAAGTTATGCGATTGGATCAATTAAGTAAAATTGTAACCGTCATTACTGTCAATTGTTATTTTCGGGTAGTGGGGATGAAACTTCCTTGTAGTGTTGCCAGTTTATCACACTTTACAGTATTTGAAATGTAATTAGAATGGTTTTTTACAATTTTAAATCAATAAGTATTTGTGTTCTTCTTTCATTTAATATTAAATGTGAAATTTCTAAGCATGATTCCAAGTCACTTCGTGACCATGATCACTGCAAAGTGTTTGAAACGTCGGGACCAAAAAAAATGATAAATATACGCGAGTTAAACCGTTTAAAGTTGTTTAATTACTATAATTCCATGCATTATCATACGCTAAGCAAATATCAAAATATACTCGTACTATTTTTTTAGAGTCAGGGAATTCAATCTCTTATTTCAATTAAACGGACCGTAAGAAATGCTGTATTTTTTTCAAACTAATATGTATTTTAAAAGCACTTCTTTTGGTCTTGAGTTCTTCAGTTGCCTCGATGATAGTATCGTCCTCTATGGGGGTTAAAAATAATGATGCAGAACACAAAATTTGCATTAATCCACCATATTTTATCAACGTACTTCAACAAAAACGTAATTTTGTTGAAATTGTTTTTAATCTATACTTTTGAATTAAACCGATAAAATATATCTAATATTATATTTTATTTGTATTATTAGCTAAATAATGAAAAAAAAAGCTTAGAATGGAAACATTTAAAACACGAGCACGATTCGAAGTCATGAGCAATCCGTCTCTTGGTTCTCAGATTGGTAATACATGTCGGCCATAAGTTTGAATCCTACTTGTGGATCTATTTTTCTTACATTGTGTTTTTTTTTATCTAAGACAATTAAATATTTAGCCATATAATTAAGTTGACCTATTGAAATATCGTTTACGAAATTTCTTTCAAAACTTTTTTTTTTACTATTTCAATCATGTAAAATTTTTTATACTCTCATTTACCATTTGCGTAGGAGCACAATGGCAACATTCAGAGCCACGCGAATCATTAAACGACAACAAGTTGAGACTTGATTATCTGCTGATAGTTGGCGCTGCTTTGAGCAGCTATTTTACTGAATCTAGTTGAATTGATATTTTTGTGATTTAATTTGTTCTGTGGTAAAAGTCACAATATAAATTCATATATTACGCAGTGAATACTCCAGTGTAAATAATGGATGTTGTGAATACGCGATGTAAAGTGTAACAATGGCTGCTTCTTGTCAAGCGTGACTTCGTTAGCTGAGTTCATATTTGAAAGTAAGTACTTACATACCCTATTAACTAAACATGTGTTGGAAAGTGTGGCAGTTGTATATTGCATGTTCCAGGGATAGTACTAATGAACCTGTAGCTAAATATTTGATTGAAGTTGAATAATTTCCTTATAATTTGATGTATATAACCTGATAAAAACTCAACATGTTAAAAACCCCGCCAACAGGGGTTTTTCACCGACAAAATGGAAAAACGGAGTCCTAATATTGAGATTTCGGTGTTTGTCTGTCCGTCAGAGTATGTCATGAGTTTCTAGCTCCTAATGTCTTATTGTATCTGATCTAGCCAAACAGTGGTGTTACCTATGATATACATGTATATAAGATAATTGTTGGCCATCGAATCTCAGAAATTGTGCAGTGTACAAAAATGCTTTAGTGCCACTTGCAGATACTGGTAAAAAGTTGGAGAATATAATCTTTATTTTCTATTTTAGGACTTTCCAGTTCAAATGAAATTGAGAACAAAATAGCGGAATAAATTCGGCAGAGCAAACACGGTATTATGGCAGTCTATTAGAACATCAAGTTTATGTACTTCATCAGAAGACCCAAAATAGACAGTATAATCATTGAAGATAACGTAAGTACTTTTTATTCATAAATTACACATAAGTATCTACACTTTGTCGCACCTGTAGGCGGAAATTTTAAAAAATCTATTTTAACCATTACTCTCTTACTACTAACGCTAATAATTTTAAATACGCAAAAGGACCTCTTTAGATCATCTAATCCATCATAATATAATCATTTTTAAAGTTACAAATCCCAGCGTATGTAATGGTTATAGGTGTTTATACTAAAAAAAAAAAAAAACATACCACCTATGGTAAAAGTATACTTTTATATACAAATATTGATTAAAAATATTCTACGGATAATGACATGTTTTTTTGTTTTAGCTTTTATTTATGCGATGGTAAAATTATCTGTTATTATTGTTTGTTGCAGAATCCACAGCCCAGCGCTGACACCCGCACCAACTAGGTAGTACAGTTAAGGTTGATTTTTCCTGGTTGATGCTTAGATTAATTTTATCAGCTTACACTAAACCTTACGCGTGTGACTCCCGCTCAATCAAAATATTTGTTACATATGCATATTGTTCGTAATTGATCTCCCTTATAAATAAATATATTGTAACATTTTATTACCTTTGTTTTATTTCTGTATGCTCTATTGTTTATTCCGAGTTATAATATATATATATATATATATTGTTCTGTATTTCATACATCTCATATCATATCTCTTATCTCATTCATATCTGTATCAGCCAGTTCGTCATATTAGTGGAGGAATATGGTGTAATTCCCACAGGAAAATATGGGACTAAGGGGGTTCAGTTCTAACCCATTTCAAACACGTTCTTTGTCAAATATTATAATAATACTTTTTCATTTTAAACAGGCCCGTTTAACAGCTGAAAAATAGTCACTTATAAATATATTAATTGCTTTCTAAGATTAAACCATTAACTTTTTTAATGCAAAAACGTAAAAAAGCTTGTTATAATGGAATAATGATCTTTATTTCAATATTCAAACGTTATCATTAAATGAAATACTCACATTTTCATATTCAATATATAAATGTTCGAATGCAATTACAAACATTATTAATTATATTAAGTTAGTTGTATGAATGAATCAAGCACTTAGTTAAAAACATAATTTACTTTATAAGCTCAATCACGTAACTTTTTATATACAAAAAAGTACATTTTCTGTAAAATAATCGGGTTTATTACATTATTCGTGCAATTTCATAGAAAATAATATGCGGTTTTTTAAATTTATTAAACATTTGTTCAACGCAATAAAAACACATAATAAAATCAATCAAGTAAGTTATATTAATTAATTATGTACTTAATTAGCGGAATATTATGACTTGTATTATTTTAACAAGTGACATTATAATAACTCGCAAAGTACTTTATTAACCTTGCTAAGCTCTTTATAATATGGTTAAAGCAACAGTTTATGGTGACAATAAGAAGCCTTGATATAGATTATGAATACTTGTTTGGTGTATAAAGGCACGCTTGTTTTATTTTTTAATTAGACCATCGTTATTCATAGAATCATGTTACTTTATATGCTCGTATATTAACAAGTTGCTTGACAATCTTTAACAAAATTTTGATAACTGCCATCAAGTTTTTTTCTCAGTGTATTAGTTGTGATGTTATTTGATGCGCTTTGATCATCTAGTTGTCGTAAAGGTCCGTTGAGTTGTTTTGTTCGATTTGCTGTAACGTAATTGGTTTCGCTATCGCTGTAGATATGTCTGAGTGTTCCCCGCCTAGCGGTCAGTCTTCTCACAGCCGCTAGATTACATATTTAATGTACCTACTGAATATCGTTTGAGAAACCCGTTGGACACACACATTTAATTAAAATGAGTTTTGCTTTTCTCAACTCTGGTATGGTTAAAATGATGGTTTCTTTTGGTAACATGACCCTATACGTAACATCCACGTTAGTACGCGCGTAGCTCGTTTGAAGCTACTGTGGTTATTTATTACACTAATTATGGTGTCATTTTCTTGGTCTTTTGTTACGACGCTGATGTATATGTGTTTTGGTTTTTTAACTTCTTCATCCGTGGTGTACGCAGGCATTGCTTTGATTTTTTGGCAATCAAATGATGAAAGCCATGCAGGTCCTTTCCACCAAATCGATTGTTTAGATAGTTGATCTGCTGTGATTCCCCGGCTAGCACAATCTGCAGGGTTGTCACCTGATTTGACGTAATTCCAACATTGAGGTGGCATGATATCTGTGACTTGCTTCACCCTACTCGCGACGAATGGTTTCCATCGGTTTGGGTCGCCGTTGAGCCAACCTAAGACTGCTGTTGAGTCTGACCAGCCATAAGTTTTGAGGCTATATTCAGATAAACATTCTTAAACGGTTTTCATCAGTTTCGATTGTAAATGTGCCGCGCATAATTCCAATCTTGGTAAAGAGATGGTTTAATCGCGTTAAACCATCTCTTTACCAAGTTCTTAGTTGGAAATAATCGCGATTTTGCCACTACGATGACCACAGAAGAGCCTTTTTTCTGTGACTGATCTTTATTGTTGACTTTGCAATGTATTACATAAGCGTAGGCTTTGGTAGAAGAGTCACAAAATCCGTGCAATTCCAAATTATCATCTATATGACTGGTCAGCCACTGTTCGGAACCATCAACTTAGCGGGCAAGTTTCTGAACGCCTCCTTAGCGTAGGAGTCCACTTGTCTATGGACATTTTGAGTGAAAAAAAGGGGTGAAAAATGTCGATTTGGGGTTAGCGGTGTTAAATAGTTTTGTTTTGTGTTAAAATTGTTATTTTGGGGCACCGCCTTATTGGACCCCCGCGTGTGTTTGAGATAATTGTTTGTGAAGGAACCTTGCTGTTTGAACTGTTACCAATTCGTGTTGTGTTGGGACTTTAAAGAATCTCAATAGGATCCCTCGCCCAGCCGTAAGTACCTCTTCAATCCATTGTTGGCCAATACTAAATTATTAGGGAAGCGCTAGGGTGGGGTCGTCGAAGTAAGAAGACCGAAAAACTACTGTAAGTTTGATTGTATTACGTCATTACAGCCCCGCGAATCGCGGGCGATTTAGGATTCAAAAACAGGTTGTCCAGGTGGAGGACTCTGCTTACCATGCCTGCCTCGGCAATCTGGAATCTTAATCAACCACCTTTGCACCCGAATCTGCTTGATGTTATCTAGATCAGTTCTTATTTTCTGCCATCTGATACTAATTTCGTCGGGTAAAACGTCTTTCCATTGCAAATCAAATTGCTAACTTTCTAGAAGTTTAAGACTTACTATCACTGGTGACAGCAAGCCGAGTGGGTCGAAAATTTTAGAGATATCTGATAGGAGTGATCTCTTTGTCTGGCAAGTTTTCGGGGACCTGGAGTTGGAAACTGAACTGGTCGTCATGAGGATTCCAACGCAGGCCCAAAGTCTTGGTTGTTTCTTGGTGTTGAAAATCCAATGCTTGACTATTAAAAACTGATGATTGGCCATCATCAAGTAAATCTACTGCATTAGACGTCCATTTGCGCAAGTTGAACTCTCCTGATTTCAACAAGGTCATAAGATCTGATCTAATTAGTTTTGCAGATTCAATGTCGTGATGCCCATGAAGAAGATCGTCCATGTAAAAACTACTTTCTACGATCTTTGCCGCTTCGGGAAATCGGTATTGTTCGTCTTTGGCCAACTGCTTAAGTGTCATTGCTAAAAACGGTGCAGCCTTGAAACCAAATACCACTGTTGACATCTGATATTCCCGCAAAGGTTATTTTGGACAATCTTTATGAACAAGAATTTGCCGAAACATTTTCTCGATATCCGCTGTAAATGCTATTTTATATTGCCTCCACTTTATGATAAGTGATAACAAATCTTGTTGTAGATTCGGTCCACGGTACATAAGGTCGTTTAGGCTACTTCCCGATGAAGTAATTGCTGACGCATTAAAAACGATTCTAATAGAAGTTGTTGTTGAGTCGTCGCGAAAAACACAATGGTGCGGTAAGTAGCACTCTGTCGGTGTCTGGTTACCTTTACATTCATGCATGTGACCTAAATGTATATATTCGTTCATAACTTCCTGATAACGTTTGGCAAATGCTTCGTTTTTGGTAAATTTTCTCTCCAGTTGTCGAAATTGGGCCACCGATTTAGATTTTGAAGCCCCCAGCTTCTCATCTATGTCTGGTTTTAGTGACAATTTTACGACATAGCGTCCGTTTGGTAGGCGCCTGGTTTCTTTTTGATATTGAAGAACGCATTGCTGGTCTTCATTTGACATGTCATTTTTACTACCTGTTATGTCCTCGATGTCCCAAAACCTTTGAATATCTTCTTTGGTCATCATAAGGACATTGCAGTAATATGGTTGTATGTTAGAGCATTTCCCAATTATTATCCAGCCCAGTTGTGTCTGCTGCGCAATATGTGGTGATGTTGTGTCACGAATGAAGCCTGGCAAGATTATAAGTGTATAAACTCCGGCTAAATCCGGCTCGAAAGACCACTATGTACGGTGTTTTCCGTACAGAAAATGATACGCAGAGTGAGGGAATAAATGGTACTTTAATATCCCAAACTAAGCTAATATGGTTAATGGTATAGTTGATGAATACACGCGGATGGTACGGTGTCCGATTGTGCACTGGTGTCGCGGTTTACTAAATGTGGCATGAATGCGTAAACCGCTGACCGCGCGCAATGTACAATGCTTACATCGTACAATACCTATAATGAAGAATACATCAGGTGTAATTTCGATATCTTCAATGTTGTTTCGCTGCCCTCAATTAAATCTTATTTAAGAAATTTAGTTTCGTCAGTTGTTTGTATTATTTTTGTTAGGTAAAAAGACTTTTAAATTATGTAATTTTCACGTGTAACTTGCATAGTACATTAGCAGTTTTGATAGTACGATATTTTTACATGTTAGGTTTACATTTGAAAGGACTTATGTAATGTCATTTACTTTTCAGTACTTCGTACTAGGTATCTTAGAAAATAATGTCTGCATATTGCATTAGACGGTTTGGTACACTTCAATTTTAAAAAAATAACGCAGTGACGCGAGCTCTGAACGACAGTCGTCTGCGTATAGGTATGGACTTGGGCGGCCCTGACGGCGCCGGGCGCCGCAGCGGCGGTGTGGGGCGGCGTGCGCTGGCCGCCGGCGGAGCGGCTGGTGCACCCGGGGCGCGCGCGCTCCGTGCTGGCGTGCGGCGGCGAGGGCGCGGCGGCGCAGCTGGTCCCGCTGGCGCCGGCGCTGGCGCTGCTGGCGGCGTGCGTGGTGGTGGCGGTGCGCACGCGCCGGCTGCCGCACAACCTGAACGAGACGCGGTGGGTGGGCGCGGCGGCGTACGCGACGTGCGTCACGTGGGTCGCGTTCTTCCCGCTGTACCTGGGCGCGGAGGCGCGCACGGCGACGCTGGGCGCGTGCGTGTCGGCGTCGGCGGGCGCGTGCGTGGCGCTGGCGCTGGGCCCGCGGCTGTGGGTGTGCGCGGCGCGGCCACACAAGAACACGCGCGCGCACTTCCTCACCGCCACCTCCATCCGCTGCCACCTCGGCAAGTACCGCGCCGGGGACGCCGCGAGAGACCGCGATCCCAACCCCAAGCCCGACGCTGCCTGCCATGCATCCACAGGTATCACACATTGCTGTCACCTTTCATTTTTTTTAATAAGTAGTGTAGACATTAAATGCAATCAAAACAAATATTACTGAAACAATTTTACGGGTCCAAAACATGAGAAGGTAGTCGACGCTCCATCTGACGTGCCCCGAGGATCACCTCTTGGACTGCTAGCTTTGTTAACCGTCATAAATGAGTTACCTGAAGACATCAAAAGTCAAAAGACACGAAGACGTTGTTATTCTTCAAAATGATATTGACAGCAAAATCGGTGGTGTAGTGTTAATTATATGAAGCTAAACACCTCAAAATGCTACTGCATAATATTCACCCGAAATCGTAATCAATTTCAATGTATGTACCATATAAACGGCAAAAATTACAGGCGAATGAGACCTAACAACTGGACGTCTCAGTGTGACGGGCACAGTGCAATTCGTCGCTGACGAAATGCGTCTGTTATAGGCAGAGGTTAGTCCACTTAACATCAGGTGGGCCTCAGGCTTGTTCCGTCACAATAACATAAAAAAAAAAAAATTACTTACAGATGTACCGGGATGATATACGAGTACCTGATTCGGAAGTCACTATAAAATTTTGCATGGTGAAAGGGCATTTTGCGATTTCCCGCCTGGCTAGCTACCACCCTCAAGTAAAAAGCTGTCGCCAAGCACCGAAAGGTGTGTTCCGGCAGTAGTCCTTGAGAGCCAGTGAAATTACAGGCACAATGAGACTTAACAACTATGTCTCAATGTGACGGGCGCAGTGCAATTTGTGAATTGTGATGAATTGCAACTGTTATAGGCAGAGGTTAGTCCACTTAACATCAGGTGGGCCTCGATATTGTTCCATTACAAAAACATTTTTAAAAAAACGTGTACATGAATCATATCAGATCATACCGATAATCATAGTCAAAAACAGAGATCTCTCCATTCATGCACTTCTTTAATACTCATTAGTCTCGTTAGAAGCATTTTAGAAATGCATGGGATATGCTACAAAGAAGAGCTTTGCCAAGTATGGATGTTGTGCATAGCCCACAGCAGCTTTTTGACTTGTTACAAAAAACATGGGCGGCCATTCCTCAAAGTGATTTTGATGAACTGATTTTAAGCATGCCAAATCGCTGTGCTTGTGAGATTAGTGTAAATGGTAGAAACACCATAGACATAGGATTTTTTCGCTACGCTCAATAAGCCTATGAGAAACACAGATTATATCTATCTATACTTATAATAAAATATAATAAAACTGTAACAGATCCAATTCTGCACATGGAAGATATTTTGAAAAAAAAAATATTTAGGGCACTCTGTCTCACAGCCCGGCACCCTTAATTAGTTTTGCAAGGTTGCTAAGATAAAACTCTAAGATCCGGAACATTCGCCACAACCAGTTTTTTTAACAATCTATCTTTTGCTGATACATTTTGGAGACTGCGCATTGGAGGGCACGATCTAATATATTTTCGTTCAACCGCCAAACAAGGAGAACCTCGGCAAAAAGACGCCGTTTTAAAATCGAAATTCCAAAGAAATGCACAAAGTACTTTGCTTCAACATTTTTTGTGCGAACCGCGAAGGAATTCTCGAGAAAGAGTTTTTTAACTACTTACTGTCTTCTGAAAAATACAACCCGGGAGTTTTTGTACCCAAAGCAAAAAGCTCCTTTCTGAGCTATGCTTTACTAAGAGTGCTTTACCGCAGACCACAGCGTTGCTCAATATGAGATAAACAGTGCTCAAATGTGAATAATTAGTTTGCAGGTACGGCAATCGCGAACGAAGTCGCAGGTACAGCTAGTTAATTAATATAATTTTACAATAAACATAGCAAAAATCCCAATATTTTTGTTTTTCTACGATTTGATTGACGACATTAACTTAGGTTACATTTCTTCAAATTGCATAAAATAAAAATTGTCTTTATTCATACACTAGCTCGCGCTCTATTGTGGTCACAGTTCTAACCTAACCACTTTTCTTGCAGTTCTTATCTAGCTTAAATTATTATTTTTTATTTATTTATAGTTAATTATTAATGAGACATGATTTTTGTTTTAGGCAAGTTCAATCCCTTTGACTTATTTTTGGAATATATTTTTCTACAAAATAAAGCATTTGCTTAATGAATATTTGACTTAATAAAAATTGAGCAAGTAAAAAGTTGCCAAATGAATATTTGACCAAGTGATTACAATGCGAAATATAAATTTGCTAAAGATTCTTTTGGGAAATTAAACTAGCGCGATAAGTTTTTGGAAAGTACAATTTGACGAAAAATATTTTGGCAAACGGAAGGAACCCAAATTGTATACCTCACCTCAATTAAGCAAGCTAACAATCGGTACTTGAATCGCTCAGCGCTTTGTGACGTCAAAAAATTTTTTTTACTCTATTCGCGAACTCTGACGTTACATTTAATACGAAGTATTACTGCTTCAACGACAAATCCGTGATGTTTATCCATCTTTAAAAAGTTGCTTTCTAGCAGCGGATTTAAACTTGATTTTGACTATTTTACGATAAAAATGAGTTTAATTAATGTTGTTTTGATTTTTATAATAAATGCAGCAAATTATTTTATGAGCGAAACTATAAATAGCTGCAGACAGTTGTTATGCAGCAAACAATAAAATGTCGTAAAACTATGCTAAAACCGTTCCATAACATCGGAGTTCTAAACAGTGCGAGCGGGATAACGCTATATTATAAACACCTCGTTTCTCGCTTGCACATCCGTGATACATATTACATTCAGTCTTTAAATAGGATCAAAACAATATTGCTTGACGCGATTGTGGGTCGGTGATAGTTTGTATCTGCGAATGATTATTTAAAGCATGAAACAAAACGCTCCTTTTTTGGGTTTCGTACCCAAAGGATAAAAACGGAACCCTATTACTGAGACTTCGCTGTCCGTCCGTCTGTCACCAGGCCGTATCTCAAGAACGGTGATAGCTAGACAGTTGAAATTTTCACAGATGATGTATTTCTATTGCTGCTATAACAACAATTACTAAAAATAAAATAAAATAAATATTTAAGGGGGGCTCCCATACAACAAACTAGATTTTTTACCGTTTCTTGCGCGACACTTATAACGGTGACGCTTTAGCTATTCACAGAATATTTAGTTTTATGTTTTCTTTAAATATAATTAATTAAAATAAAATAAATAATTAAGGGGGCTCGCATACAATAAAAGAGGTTTTCGCCGTTTATTTGCTAAAAAATAATATAATGGTACGGAACCATTCGTGCGCGAGTCCCACTCGCACACTACAAATCACAATCACTACAAAACACAAAAAATCCGTGAGGAATCTATTCGGATATGGCAAGATCGGTACGAGACCTCAAGCACAGGTGAGGTCACAAAAAAGCTTCTACCGGATGTCACCAAGGCATACCAACTGACGCGGACTGTGAAACTGTCACCCCTTGTAGTGCAAATGATGACAGGACACGGGGGAATATCCGAGTATCTCCACAGGTTCAAGCTGAAAGACAGCCCAGGATGCGAGTGCGATCCAAACATCCCCGAGACGGTATGGCACATAATTTAAGAATGTCCCCGCTTTTCCACTGTGCCAGACAGGACCTCGAAATCTTGCTCAACAGGAAACTGCTAGAATCTGATCTGCCCACCATCTTAGCAGATACAGATAGCAGAGCACATTTCCCGTCTTTCATTGAGAGATCCTTCAAAACAGCGGTGAAAAGCAACTCGAATCTACCCGAACACCGAATCGGAGACTTAGTTAAAACCAAGGTGCGCACAATGGCTTCAGTACTCGAAAATGGTTTTAAAAGGACTGAGAGCTACAGCCGCCTCACAGTGGATGAAGCTCTAATGAAGCATTTCGGAGCCATAGTCATGGCTTCCAGGTTGGCTGGAGTTGGTGAACTTATCCTAATCGGAGATGTCGATCAGCTGCCTTACATCGATTGAGATAATCTCTTCGTATTAAGGTACAACCGCCCTAACCTGGTCACAAACATCACCCAGGAGTTGTTATGCACGCATCGGAACCCAATGGATGTCGCGTACGCACTGAGGGAAATATACTTAGGTATATATTCCTCAGCTCCCCGTATATAGTCACTTAAGCTTGAAAGGTGTGTACCTTTTAAGCAAGGTGTTCAGGTGGCTTTCAGGGTGCGAAAACCCCCAAATCCCTTCCCAACACCTTATTCCTAGTTCACACCCAGGAAGAAAAGGAGACCCTAACAAGCCAGGGCTTCGGAGAGGGAAGGGGATCACGCACCCTTACCATCCACGAAGCGCAAGGACTGACATACGAGTCGGTCATCGCCATCAAGACCAAGAGCAGCATGAAGCTGCACGAGAGCGTCCCGCACGCAGTCGTTGCAGTTTCACGTCATACTGGAACCTTCACATACTACGCAGATGACGAAGAAGACGCCATAGGACGGTTCGTCAGGAAGGCGATGGTTGCGACACCAAAAGCCATCCATGATTACAACCTCAAAATGGCGATCAAAGATCGAAACAGCGTGGTAATGGAGACCCTGTTATAATGTGACGTGTAAGAATTACAAAAAAATGAACATTTCTGTATGTAATTTTCATATAATATATAATTTTATGGTAGTCCCAAATTATAAATATGTGTAATAATTGTAATCGTTAACACGGGTATCCAGAGCGGTCATGCTGACATAAAGGTGTTGTCTAGTGGCAACTCGTGATCGGGTGCTGCTAGAGAATACCGGTCTGCTCAGAATGCTAGTGCCAATGACTTTCGAGGAAAAAAAAACTTTTCTTTCTTAGAATTATCACTCTTCCCTCTTAGAATGTTGTATGTTTTCTATTTCTTGTATTAATAAAAAAATGCCACAATAAAAAAAAGGGAACGGGCCCTGGAGTCTATGGAGTGTAGATTAATAAATTAAAAAAAAAAGTCCCACTCGCACTTGGCCGGTTTTTTTATGATGGGTGATACATATTACATTCATTCTTTAAGTAGAATCAAACCAATATTGCTTGACGCGATTGTGGGTCGGTGATAGTTCGTGACTGCAAATGATTATTTTAAGCATGAAACAAAACGGTTCTTTTTTATGATGGTTAATCGTAAAAGGTGGTAGTTGGCCCCCAGGTCAATGATAAATAAAGGTACCTATTATTATTATTAATTTTAGTAATTTACGTAAAAATAAAGTTTTCTCGTTCATTAGCAAAATTTCAGATTGATGATGGCACGTCTAATTCATAGAAACATATAAATATATTAGATATACGTATAATATATATTTATATTACCAGTTGTAATATAAATATATATTCCCTTTTAGCGTAGGTAATTTAAAATAAGCTCAAATAAATAAAAATCAACAGATAACCGATCAGTGGGATGCCAGACGTCGCCGGCGGCGGCGGCGAGTGTGGGCGCGCGATGCGGAGCGCGGAGCTGCGCGCGCGCCGGCGCGTGTGCGCGCGTGACGTCACGGGCGCGCGGCGGCGGGGGCGGGGGCGGCGGCGGGGGCGGGGGCGGCGGCGGGGGCGGGGGCGGGGGCGGGACGCACGACGTGCTCATCGTGCTCATGCACCACCACCACGCGCTGCCGGACGTAGCCGACGACGACGCCCGACTCGATGCACTAACCCCGCCCGAATCTATACCAGACCCACTCACCTCGTGACTCCCTAGTTCTTACCTGTACATGTTTCTACTCCTCTGTTAATCGTAGTTAAAAATATATTAATCACGATAAAATAGATGCTTAGTGCATTTAAATACTTTACATTGAATAGAGAGTAGTGAGGGAGACACGTCACATAGAATGGGATTCGCGTCAAAATAACCGAAAATAGCTCAAGAAACAGGTCACAGTGCGAGACAGTCGCGCCTTGCCGCCGTGCGCCAGTGCGCCGCGATGAGTGCCCAGAGGCGCGTGTGCGCCGGCGTGACGTCACTGGCGCTCGCCGCGCTGCTGCTGGCGGCGCACGCCGCAGACGTATCTTCAGACTTGCAGATAAGTGAGTGCACTAACGTGGCATCAGGTCCATACAGATCTATGTAAAGAGCCCAACGTCAACAAACTTGTAATAACACTTCACTGAAACGTATTTACTCACCACGTTACCATTTACCTCACCAAAGCATTGTCAAAATCTAACCACCTATCACCTGTCATCATCTTGACTTTGAAGCCATTATTATGTTCCCGCCAACATAACGTGTAATAACAGTGTTTGTAGTGTTTAATTTCAACTAGCTCCCACCGCCCCGTTGATCTACTCGTAGGTACTAGTACGTAGGTAGTAGGTACTACCTACTACCTACATATCTTAAATCACAAGTACAGAAACAAAGACTTTTTTGTTTTTTATTTTATTTTATTAAGGAAACAAACACTCATATAATGTTACAAAATATGTATAAAATTGAACTAGAGCAGCCTTAAAGTTCCATGATTTGCAAAAAAGTACAGTTATTACCAAAAAGTTTTATAAAATACAGACAATTTACAAACCCGCTTCTTAATTAATAAATACAAAAGCTACTTAAATATTGAAATACACTTATTCCTTAGTTTACTAAAAGATAAATGAACCCTATCTATTTCGCAGAGCTTGCAATTATAAAAATTACAGGCACGTCTAACTATTTCTGACATAACAATTTTTACATCTTGCTATTACAAAAACATGTTTACAACGACAAGTTCGTTCACGGCTACCTGGAACCCTAAATGAAATGTTTTGCAGATAGCTAAAGTAGCATTCAATATCAAATTTATTTTGTTCAGTCCTTGAATTCTTCACCTAAGTACTTACTTGTTATTTTACCGTACAACTTCTTCTTGTCCTTGTCCGTCACTAACTAAGGTCGGCACACAACAATATTTGAGAATATAAATTTGAAATATAACTATTGACGTAATTTTTTTCAAATATTTATTTGCAAAATATGGGTTGTTGCGCAGGTTTCTTAATAGCATAGGTGGTTCGGCACATTGTTACCACTGGGGTTTGCAAATATTGTGTTAAATGTTACATTACAAATATTTATGGATCATCAATTATTTAAAAATGTCAGTCACGTATATATAGGTACCTATATATTTTATAAATCACATAAAATGTGGGAAGATTATAATTGTATACAATACAATTTTATTAAATCTATGTTCAGTAGTAAGAAATAGCTTTGTTTATTATTAGTTCTTTATTTATTTTATGCACTGTATTTGAATATAAATCTTTACAGACATCGAATATAGTGGTTTCATTTTTTTTTATCGTTAATGACTCTAAAGTATACTTTTCAGACGCTTACTACTCGTATTTAGAGTCTCGTAATTTACTTGTATTTTCCAAGCACCACTTGACGCCAAGCACCTAACGGTGTGCTCCGGCAGCTGTCCTTGAAAGCCAGTAATTCTAGGCTAGCCTGAACAACACCTTTGACCACATCATCACTTACCATCAGGTGAGATAGTGGTCAAAACCTAGCCTATCAGCTATAAAAAATAAAACAAAAATAAACATATCAGCAATAAAAATTAAAAAAAATACGGGACTATCTTTAAGGTACCACTATTCTAACAAAACAATAATGTATGAAATCGCACTACGCGTTAGTAAATTACAGCTTCTTCTTCTTCGTGTCGACGACTCACATTTAGACAGATGACTGCCAGTACGGGGCTGTTTACTATTATATTTTTTTTATTACAACTAAGTGTACATTTTGTCTTTCATCCCCTTTCCCGAGGGAACCGTGTTGAATTTCGGGATAACAAGTATACAATTCCCTTCTTCGTAGTAAGATGATGCGCGGCTGGGATACAGACAGACGGACAAAAACAAAAATAAAATACAGTTTTGGCATCAGTATCAGCTACAGAGTGCTCTCAGTATTGAGTTGTACTTGATACTCGTGTTACATTACAAAAACACAAATATACGAATAGGAAACATTTAAGTCATGTGCAGGATTCGAACCCGCGTCCATCCACCCCTTGAGCCGGGGTATGCTCTAACCAATTGAGCTAACATGACATGACGTCATAACTCAAATCTTTCCTATCGATCTTTAACCATCGTATTGGGATGGAGCAACATCTATAGTACCATTTGCGTTGTACTACAAACAAGACCAATTTTGCAATTGGTTTTATACTTGTAAATGATGACGCAACCTTATAATTTTAATATTGTTAGGTTTGCAATAACGCCTGCTATGCGGATTACATTACAAAAACACAAATATACGGTAGGAAAAAATTAAGTCATGTGCGGGATTCGAACCCGCGTCCATCCACTTGATACAGTTTTATTATAAGTATAGATTTTGTCATTTCTCGTCCATTGTCAACCATACCATTGCCACAATTACTCCACTTGCATCCGCCTCTTTATCAACCCATAATCAAATATACAGATTAAGACTTATTCATTCCGATCATCTATCTATCTATATCCATATAAGAATCAAAGTCCTGGCCCAATGACTGACAGACAATGCACAGCCTAAACCGCTGGTCGCAGAGACATGAAATTTGGAGGGTGTATTCGTCTTAATGCGTAGGGGTGTACTAAGAAAGGATTTTATTGGAAAATCAACCCCTGAGGTGGTAAAAATTTATGAAAACGTTTGTATGAAAGTCCTATGTTTTTAACTTCTTTTTCTTCTTTTCTTTCTGAAAATTTGTATTCAACATATTTTTAACAGAGACGACCTAAATGTGTGAAAGAAATTGGGAAAGAAACTTTATATGGAATGGTCATTGTTTTTGCAGTTATAGTGATGAAAATTGGTATTGGTATTGGAGTTTTTAAAACTATAACATGCAATAATAATATTTGTTGCTAGGGTTGATTAGAAGGAGTGAAAATGTGGAGAAAAGTTTGTCACCGGAACCTTAACCGCTGGCGCTCGGCCTGTTCGTCCATCTGTAATTTGCGATATTGTCTTATGATGTTAAGTGTAACAAATACACATACAAAATATTTATTTCGGTAAACTTAATCTAATTTACATTTTATATATCTGAGAATCTCTTTTAAGTATTGACATACCTGTGTCAGAGGGTCTCGCTATTCCGAATTTAAGTAATTAATTACATAGCTGTTAACATTTGTATGTGATTTTCAATCAAAGAATACTAAAAATTAAGGTATATATATATATATATGTTAATATATTAGGTTAAGTATATTTATGGTTTTTTTTGTATATGTAGAGTGTGAGACAGTGTATGTATGTGTAATGTATGTGTATATTAGAATGTGACTCATGCGAGTGTGTAGTTGTAAGTTTAGGCTTGTGTAATGGTGTGTCAGAAGGGTGGTGAGTATGTGAGTAAGAGTATAACGATGTTAGTAATAGTATAGAGAATAATTTGATGAAAGTGTTAAGTTTACATTTAAATGCATGTTATGAAACAACTTCTAAAAGCTTTTCAACTTCCTCGTAACTTAGTGACAATAGCCAATTATTGAGGGATTTTTTGCAATTATAATTATTCAAGGGGTATATATCTAAAGTTTTAATTATAGTATTATAGAGGTAGGCATATTGCTTAACATACTGTCTCGATGCAAATCGAGAGCAAGTAGTGACTTTAGCAGCCACTCTACCTTTTCTTCTCTTAGTCAGGTTAATAGGGTTGCACTCAAGAGATCTATGTAGCTTTACCGGAGACAATTTCACCATTGCAGCTGAGTACGTACTCTATCGACATGTTACAACACTCGACAAGGGGCACTACGTTTGAACTGGTAGCCGCGGGGCAAGTATATAACTGTGTTATTGAAGTGTACCAGGGAAGAAAACTTTATGGTAAATTTGGTACTCAAGGTCGACCTATAAAACGATCACGATGAACGGGGCACATTGAAAAGGATTAAAAAGGAACCTATTTATATATGACACGTTTTAGACGGATCCCAAAAACAGGTAACAGTTCCTGAGGGATAGTCCACGCGGGCGAAGTCGCGGGCAAAAGCTAGTGATGGTTATTATTCATATTATCGCATTGTCTCACAATCCTTTTTGTGTACACAAAAAGTATACATAACTAAAGAAATAAAAAAAAAAAAAATTTACTCACTTTAGTGTTAAGATTGTAACAAACTATATAACACTCTTCCATTCAGGAAGACGATATTCGAGACGACAACTACTTTGTAAACTGTATTAAACTGATAATAAAATGGAAGGTCTAAAAAGAGTACGGACCCAGGGACTGTCGATATAGCATAAAAAATATATATGAATATTTTGGGGCATGTTGATCTTTTTGTTGTAAACTATTTATTAGGTACCTATTTGTAAAAATATTATAAATACATATTACGTAGGTACTGTTGCTTGTTAATCTTATTCCTCACACCTTTTGCACATCTCTGTCAAGAAGTACTAAGAAAAGTTCAATAAGACAAAACATGTTAGTTATTCATTAATAGTACATTGTACATCGAGGGGAGAAAACGACTCGACCGACGCGCAGCGGAGGGCCTATCAGATGAAATTTTGGAAAATTATTTAGAATAATTAAAAGCGTACTGTTAAAATTTCAATTTAATAAAAAACAAAATTTAACCATACATAACAAATTGCCGCGCTTTTTTTCTCAAAGTGCAAAAAAAGGTTGTCCTTTCACTGAAAATCGAGTAGAAATAAAAATCACACCTCTTTTTTCAAATTAAATGATATACAACCTTTTTGAGATTGATTGTTTTATGTAAGCATCTAAAAACAAAAGAACGCTACCAGGGCAGGTATGGATTTTCATACAACATTCCTTCACTGCTACGGTGTGAAGGAATGAAAATCCATATAATTTTCCCAGCCGTACATTTATAAGGGAGAAATGACTAACTTTATAACATGTTTTTGAACGAGTAATGAGACGTTTTATGAGTGGGTGTGGTATAAAATTTATTTTATCACCTTCAAAGTATGCTCCTTCAGAAACGATACACTTACGCCAGAGAATAATCCCGTCTCCAAAAAGTAAAATTCCGTTCTCGCCGCAAATTGTCCTTTATTTCTTCTACAGAATAAATCGGGTGTCGCGAAGTGGTAATTTGAGTTTAGAAAAACAGAAAGAGGGCTGGAGCCATATCTGGTGAATAAGGTGGTTGTTCGATGGTGGGTATTGTTGAGTTTTTGGTCAATAAATCGTTTGAAATGGTGGCATTGTGCGACGGTGTATTATAGTGGTGCAAAATCCAAGTGTAGAAATTCCTGCTTATGAAAGGTCAGGAGCAAATAAAACGCACCACTATTCCTAGTGAAAAATTTAAAACGTATATATTAAAAAAAGGATATCATTATAGTTTTGTAACAAACGCTTTTGCGATAATTAATTTTACCTGTAGTGCCATCTAGTTTGCCGACTACGTACTAAATAAGGATGGAGTATTAGACATACCGCCCACCAAGAACTTATTAAAATACAGGACCTCTAACTGTATTCTCAGAAGTTTAATCTCAGAGCGCTCTGCACGTAGAGGATAGATACGGCCTTTTGTGTGTCTAAAATGCGGAAAAGTTCGAGAAAATAATACTTTTAACATGGATGTGATACTCCAATTTCGAAATGTTCAACGCTATAGTAATAGGTATTATGAATTGTCTTTTTTTTATCGACGGTATTTATCTTTCTTCCCTCTCAACTTTTTAAAAACCGACACTAACATATCTTTTACTAAGCTGTCTAAGCTTAAAAGAACCTCACTGTGTTTCCACAGGTGACAACATCTCAATGTAAATTTGGGAAGGAAAAGGCGAAATCTAATGGTAGTAAAAGCCATTATGGGCGTTAATTTTGAATAATCTGGTAAAAACATTTCTAAACTTTTATCTTTGACAAATTTTGATAAAGATTTGTCAAGACTCGGTGAACCCAAGAGACGGAGTGAACTTTTTTCTACTAATTTTATATTAGGCTCAAGTAAGATGAATTTTTCAATACTTAATCGAAACTTTATCCGAGCATGTATCAAAAACAAAAAGTTCACCTTTGGATAAATTTAGTTCAAGGCCAATAAGACGAAAATTGTCTATAAGTATTCGCAAGTCATACCCTGTGTTCGCATCGCCTCCTAAGGTCCGTCATCCAAATACCAAACGTGAAGATTTGATTGGAGACGTTGAATTATTGAGTGGATGGCTAAAGATGGCTGGTCCCGAGGATCACCCCGTGCCATGCTACGAAAGATAATATAACGTTATTTTGGTATGTTAATTTTGACGGTTTGCCGTAACATTGCCAAAGAAAAGGGTATAATTCCTGAATTTTATCTTTCACTTTAGTCAAAAACCCTTTTGCCTCTATCTAAAGAATAGGATGCATTTCTAACATCCATCTTCAAAAGCACATCTCTACAATTCATTGATCAAGAAATGTGCGAAGTGAATGTACAGCAGCCTCAACCACCCTGCGACCCAAAATTGAGTTGTAGTGATTGAAAAAGATTACTTGAAAACGCAACCTTTTTCCTACAACCACATTTGGCTGTGAGGTGACGATAAGTGGTGCCTACTGCTATAGGCCTAATACCACCATCTTTTTTATTAAGGGCACACAAATTCGCACCGTACAGAAATTCGTTAATTTCATTGTTGACCTGACCCGACAAACATCAAATTAACCAAAGCCGTCACACCCCTTAGAAGTGTCTCGCCTACCTCACCACTACTAAAAATAAAATATCTTTTAAGTGCTGAGGCGTGAGGTCATCTAGGCCACCGGCTGAGCCACTTAGAAAAGATGCCACGGCTGCAGAAACAGAATTTTGAGCCTTTATGATAACGAGCGTGGGGGCACTGCGGACACAACATCTGGCTGTCTTGCGATACAAAGTTCACCACTACTGCTACTTCATTGTTCGGGTAACAAAGCATTGCTTACAAAATAAAACAGAGCTTATCTTAGAATCCCTAGGGTGACGTCTCGACCGGGATGAATTCTCGCGTCAACAGCGTCGTTGTAGTCCGTATTGCGCGGTATCGCAAGCAGTGTTGCCGTGAAAACAAAAAAAAACGATTAAAAATTTGCTCAACAAGAAAAGTATAAAACCAATCGTATATATAAGCTAATGAAACTAACTACGGAGGCACAAATGAGCCCCACAAACAATATCTCGCAAAATTCCACTAGCGACAATGTGGTTGATGGGCAGAATATGCCTATCTACACTCGAGAGCAATGAATCCGGGTCACTTAAAGAATGTTAAAAATCTCGGAAACTAAAAATGATAGGTTAATGCAATAAATTGTATTTAATAGACAATGTAATACTCCTTAAATGAAAGTAAAAAAAATATGAGTCACCATACATTTTAATAACACAAAATTACATAAAGAAAAAAACTGCTGATCTCTCCTTAAAACAAAAATAGGAAACATGAAATTTTTTAACTTTATTACGATTTTCTTGAATTTTAATACTTCGTATTGCCTCCTCGTGCTTCCATTACTGCGTTTACGCGGTTTGGCATGCTGTACACCAAGTTCCTTATACGATTTTGGGGAATATTCTCCCATTCCTCTGTGAGAGCAATTTTGAGCTCACGAAGCGTGATTGGGGGAGGGTTTCGTTGTTTTACGCATCTGCCTAGCTCGTCCCAAGCATGCTCGATCGGGTTGATATCCGGGCTGCGCGCTGGCCACTCCATACGAGTAATGTTCATCTCTTGAAGGTAGTCATTCACAATCCTACCTGTATGAGGTCGGGCATTGTCATGCATAAATATAGCATCCTCACCTAAATTGACCATAAATGGACCAACGTGATCATTGAGGATTTCTTCCACATATCTTACGCTAGTTAAAGAGCCGTTTTCTATGATCACCAGCTCTGTGCGACTTTCAGAAGAAATTCCGGCCCACACAAGTACAGACCCACCACCGTAGGCTACTTTTTCTTCGATGCATGCTTGCTTGAATCTTTCCCCTGGTCTTCGATACACTCTGTGTCTTCCATCGTGCTTGTAGAGCATAAATTTTGATTCGTCGGAGAACATAACTTTTGACCAATCTTCAATACTCCAATTTACGTGGCTCTGGGCATATCTTAGTCTCGAAATACGATGCCCACGCTCCAGTTTAGGGCCGTTTGCAGGTCTAAGGGGTTTTAAGTTAGATTCAGCAAGCCGACGTCTTACTGTCCATGCACTTGGGTTACTTCCTCCGAGGCGTCGAAACTGATTGGTGAGTTCAGTTCCTGTGAGAAAGCGATTTCGAAGCATGGTGTTCACCAAGTATCGGTCTTCTCGTGCTGTGGTACACCTGGTTCTGCCCCTTCCTGGTCTGCGTAGGTTAGAACCAGTTTCTTCGTAACGTCGGAGAACTCTTTGTACTGTTGACAGCGACACACCGACAGTCCTGGCTGTATCGCGCTGACTCCGGCCGGTTTCCAGCATTGTAAGTATTCTGGTGCATTCTTCAGGCGTAAGCGACATAATTTCAGCTTGAATAATGAATATAGAGCACTATCAACATGGTTTATGTACCCACATAAATGACAGATTACAAACAAAAGCAAAACCAAATGCTGTAATTTCGTAGTTCCATCTTCGAAAGTGGCCCTTTTTCAAATTTGATTTTTTTATGATATAACTTTACAATAACTAAGAAGTTTTAATACCTTCATTTAAGGAGTATTACATTGTCTATTAAATACAATTTATTGCATTAACCTAGCATTTTTAGTTTCCGAGATTTTTAGGATTCTTTAAGTGACCCGGATTCATTGCTCTCGAGTGTACATACTATCTGAAAATAAAATAATTTATTTTTTGTAAATAAGTCTGAAATTTTATGACCTGTCACATTGATTGATCATAGACCAGTCAATTTATTATCATTAGGATAGTTAACTATCGTATATATTTTCAAGGTATTTAGGATTTTATTTTTATTTTTACTTTAAAACATTTCTATTACAATAAGTATTATATTTAAGTTACTTGTTTTGTTAAAAAGTTCTAATAATAACAAATATTTTTAAAATATTTTATGAAAACATAAAATAATATTTTAATAAAACACTTAAAAAATACAAATATATATCTAGTGACAATTCTGCCTAATTTTCCTGGTAAGCCAACGTGGCGTCACAAACGCCACGCAGCCAAACCGGAAGAATTTTCGACGAGTTTAGATATATTTTTGTATTTTTTAAGTGTTTTATTAAAATATTAATTTGATATTTTCATAAAATAGTTTAAAAATATTTGTTATTATTAAATATGGATTTCCGCAAAGTAACGCCTGAATCTATTTATTATCTTAAAAAGTTCTTCAAAAAGTCTGCAATGGTATAATATGTCTATCTCTTAGGGATAACCTAATTTTTTTTATCTTTACTTTTTACGAGAAATATTGGCTTATTTACGAAGCTATTTTAGGCAATATAGCATTAATCCTTTTAATTATTAATAGTACAAGTATTCGACGCGATGCATTAAATTTTATCAGTAACAATATCCTGCTTCTGTTGGCACCAAGCGGAGAAGATGCTGATTTGACTTTTCTCCAAAATCGTTGCAGTCGATGCTGTCACGTCACGGGCATCTGGAATATCTTTTATACCACACCCACTCATAAAACGTCTCATTACTCGTTCAAAAACATGTTATAAAGTTCGTCATTTCTCCCTAATGTACGGCGTGGAAAGTTATATGGATTTTCATTCCTTCACTCCGTAGCAGTGAAGGAATGTTGTATGAAAATCCATACCTGCCCTGGTAGCGTTCTTTTGTTTTTAGCTGCTTACATAAAAAAATTCAATCTCAAAAAGGTTTTATATCAAATAATTAGAAAAAAAGAGGTGTGATTTTTATTTGTACTCGATTTTCAGTGAAAGGACAACCTTTTTTTGCACTTTGAGAAAAAAAGCGCGGCAATTTGTTATGTTTGGTTAAATTTTGTTTTTTATTAAATTGAAATTTTAACAATGCGCTTTTAATTATTCTAAATAATTTTCCAAAATGTCGTCTGATAGTGAAAGTGACGATTTTATAATGATGACGCCACCAGAAATAACAAATGCAGCTCAAGAAGTCATAAAGAACTTACTGCCTTAGAAGTCTCGAGGTAAGTACGAGAAAACGTATAATGATTTTATTTTCCTCGTGGGTGTAGTATAAAGCACTATGTATCACTCGGGAGAAAGTTCTATTTCTGTTCTCGAGTTGCCTTTAAGCCCTCCGCTACGCGTCGGGCTTAAACAAACTCTCGAACAGAAATAGATCGTTTTCTCCCCTTGATGTACAATGTACTATTATCGAAGATGAAGCTACAAGTACCTATCCCTACAGACTCTACACGGAACTATCTTAGAGTACATGCAGATGTGGGTTCTACTAATTATATAATTCTTAGTTCAAAAAAGTATCACATACATTCAATAATAATTACTCTAAGAAAGTGAACATAATATTTATTGTTAGATTGGATAATTTTAGGAGAAATGTATGTGCAACCTATTTGCTACAGAACTTAGGTTCATAGAAGTCTCAATATCAGATCTTTTTGTCCTTCTTTGAGTGATTTGTACTTATGAAATTTCTATAAGGTCACTCGAATGTTTTTTAAATATTTGTTACATAAAAGTACTTTTTCTGGGTGAACCGATTTTGATGATTCTTTTTTTTTTTAGAACTGTTGCTTCCTGTTAAATGGACCATTCCATTTAATTTCATCAAAATTGGTCCCGCCGTTTTTGAATTTCACTCCAATAACTGAAAAGTATTTTCCTATTTTGATGATAAAGTTATTGACAGTGAATGACAATCGATCCCGTAAGTAGCAAGGGTGACTAAATAGGGTGTTTTTTTTTTCTAAAAAGGAACCGACTTCAACACTCAAAAGTGTGAAATAACTTGTCGAAGTCACAATATTGTGATAGTAGGCAATTTGAACATGGTACCGACTTCAACAAGTGATTTCACTTTTCTAAATATGATTACGAGCACTATTGCGTGCTAAGCGCGCACCGTCCCTTATCACGGTTATATTAAAGTAATAGAATTTGAGCACGAAATTTCGGCTCGAAAGAGCGTGCCAAGGTGGCAGAGTCATTAGGTATCCGGCGTGAAATCAGAGAAAGCGGGTTCGATTCCCGCCAAGGGACATAAAAATTGTAAAAAGTTATTTCTTTTGAGTGTTAATGTCGGTTCCATTTTTAAATTTCGTAATAATCATCATCAATAACGTAGGTAAGTGATAATAGGAACATACATTTTTTAATTAATGAGTTATGTGGCACATGCCTTTGCAGGTGTGGTGGAGCAGTCACCGCAGCTGGCGATGCAGCTGGGCGCGGCGGTGGCGGCGGCGCTGGGCGGCGGGGTGAGGGCGGGCGGCGGCGGGGGCGGGGCGAGGGTCGCGCGGGTCGAGCCTGAGGAGCCGCTCGCGCTCGCGGCGCACGTGTGCCGGGAGGGAGGCGCTGCCGAGGGGGAGGAGGGGGGAGGGTCAGTGGCGGCCGTCAGCGGGGCGGGCGGGGCTCGCACCGCGGCCGCGGCGGCTGCCCGCGCTGCCCTGCCCTTGCTGCTGGTGGAGCCGGTGCCCGCCACCGCCGTCTGGGAGGCGCTCACCATGTACCCGCATCCAGAGATGTTTGCGCAGGTACCTAACCCACTCGCATCAACCTCCGACTCTCGACTCAAAACAAACCAAACAAAGCCCGAGTCGTCACCTGCCACACGTGGTATCAACTCGCATTTAGCTGACATTCTTCAAGTGCGGTAAGGAGTTCGTGAGCAAAAGATATTGTTTGTGTGAACAAAAGCTAAGTGATATTTGAACTATTTTTTTTATGAACTTAACAATTATTAGATTCATAATATCGTCGCTCGCATGACTAACTGTCCTAACTAATTTTTCGGCTGTTTTGAGTTAAGACCAATACGTTAATATATGTGCCATTCTCTATTAATCACACTAACCGATGTATTAGTATGATATTTGGATTATAAGATATTGATACCTGTACAGATGACATCTCTGAATTTGGCACCGAAAAAAACATAATTAAGTGTCGTAACTCATTTAGTCCATAAATTTTAAATAAAAATCGTACCTTATCTCATATAGGGGTTATAGTGAAACTTCTTTCAGTTAATTGAATTATATCGTTGTGGTCTGAGATGGGATACTTATACGCATTGATTGAAGTGTCACTTTATGCCGCTTAAAAGACACATTTTTGTATTAGTATAATTTTATGAGACAGGAGAACGGGAAAAAAAATTTCAGCAAAAAAAAATTATAGAGCCACTGCGAGAAGAACGGGCAAAAAACTCGGGGCCATTCTTTTAAACGTTTTTTTAACCATGTGTACTATATAATTAAATGAATACAATATTTGTTTAAATTACGTACCTGACAGGTGATAGCTTGGCAGAAGTGGAATTGTCCAAGCATTTTTGTCGTTTCAGTAATCACAAACTCTGTAGTAGGATTTCATAATAAAAATATTTTTAACGTGAGATTGTCTCTATCTCAGTTGTAGCTCCCCACAGCAATACACCATATGACATCATACTGTGGAAGTACGTGAAATATACTAGCCGAGTAATAGCTACATCTGTTAACTGTTTATCTTACGAACCGCATATGCAGCAGAACTAAGTCTTCCGGATAGATAATGTATATATGTAGATCCCACTGTAACTTTGAATTCATTTTGATTCCCAGGAAGACTATCACATTGTTAATAGAGTTTATCTAGGCCAAGCTTAATGTTTGGTTCAACATAAATAACTGAAAACTTGAAACATTTGGTCTTTTTTTAAATCTATGATAACATTATTAGCGGATAACCATTTAGAGATCAAAGGTTACATATTATTTACTTGAGTTAGATTTTTATCTTTTCTATCAACTTCAAAATCAGAGAGGTATCTGAGCAGGCTTCGCTGTCCCAGTAATGATTTACTTGAATTATGCAGATTCTACTATTCTATTTTAATATGATTCGGCAAGCATAAAATAAAACTCCATCTTGTTTCACAATTTACCACAAAGTATTATTTATTTTTTAATTACCATAGACAACATAAGGCGCGTACCAAATCAAAACAATAAGTTTAGACTAACAGATTATAGATCTGTAACACCCTCTACAGCCCAGAAAAGAAATGTGTAATTACCATACAGTTCAGAAAAATCATAATATAAAACACTTACATGTTTATTACAATTATTTTTTATCTAAATTATATAAATCTCTTATTTATCAAATTATCACTAACAACATGTATATGACAGAAATAGTACAATACTGGCTATGACTTATAAACTAAATTAGTTAATATGAAAAAATAAGAGGGTTACAACCTTTTGTTCAAACTGAAAATCAGAATAATTAGTTATATGCAAACACTAGAAATAAATAAAAACACAAATTATTATGTTTAAAGGTTAGGTATTCAAGAAGTTTGGAATTGCTCGACATCCTGTGAACAAATTAATGCAATCACTCTTTATAAAGTATACTTACTTGGTGTCTTAACAGCTCTGCCACAGCGGGTTTTCTTCCCTGAAGATGCCTCAGCAATCACAATCTTCTCTTCTCCTTTATGTAGTTCTTCCTCTTTTACTTCAGTCTCTTTATTTACTGCTGGATTTATATTGTCATAATTTTCATTTTCTAACTCCTGATAACTACGTTGTAGTTGACTACTTCCCTCCATAGAAGACACTTCTAGTGGATACAGCCTCTGGAATGGGCGTATTTTGAAGCCTATTGAAGTTTTGACCTTTGCTGTCCGATTAATGCCATCCTTTCCTGTATATATTTCCATTATTATACCTAAAGGCCATTTTATCCTTTTCTCTTCAGTCTCTATCAATACAATGTCTCCAATGCTTAAATTAGTTTTCTTTTCCTTACTACGGTGCACTAAAGCGGTCAAATATTCATTCTTGAACCTTTGTTTGAAATCTGATCTTAATTTTAATAAGTACTTAAGCCTTGTATTTAAAGTTTTAGCATCAGCTGCATCAAGGTCAGTTACATCTGTTTGAGGGATACATTGAATGAAACTTGCTGGGGTCAATGGCTCCAAGTGAGTATTTTTGTCATCTTGCACATATGTTAGAGGACGTTGGTTCATTACAGCTTCACACTCACATATAATGATTTCTAGCTCTTCATAATTTACACGCGAATGTCCCAGGATCCTTTTCAATAAATCTTTCATAATCCGGATAAGCCGTTCAAAGAAACCACCCCACCAAGCTGCTGTTGGTGCATTCATCCTCCATTTTATATGTTCTATAGTTGAGCGTTTCTGCACTTCTTCCCAGTCAATGTCTGCAAGCCGATTTTTGGCTCCATGGAAGTTGCTACCATTATCACAAATAATCTGTCGAATTCGTCCTTTTCGAGCTATAAATCTTCTTAAGGTTAGTATGAAAGCTTCTGTTGACAGGGATTTGGTTAACTCTAGATGAACACATCGATAAACAGCACATGTATATAATACTACCCAACATTTTTCACCATTACGTAGAAATAAGGGCCCCGCCAGATCAACACCGCTAACTTGGAAAGGAGCAGTACATTGGATTCTCTCTCTCGGCAATGGGGCTGTAGGAGCTTGTACTGGTTTGGATCTGTATCTGGTGCATATAGCACATGCAGCTATTACCGATTTTGCAAGGCGTCTAATACCAATAACCCAGAATTTTGATCTAATATCTGCTGTCAGTTGATTAGCACCTGTGTGTTGTAACTCTTTATGCCTTTGTTCCAATAATCTTCTCACAATAATATTATTTGCTGGAAGCAAAACTGGGAACTTGGTTGATTCTGGAAAATCAGAGAATAAAAGTTTTGTTTTTATTCTCAACAAACCATCTTCATCAAAGTAAGTATTCAGAGATTTTCTTTGCTCTGCAATATATTCTTCCTCGCTTGTTTGAATAAGCTTTATAATAATTTTTTCTGCTTTTTCATATTCATCTACTGATATTTCACCACTTTTCTTTGGTTTCACACATTGCATGTTATTTATAAATCGAAGCATCCATGCCATCATCCTGACTATTTTGCTGTATTTAGAGAAATAGCATAGCTTCTCCATACCTTCTTTTATACATATATCTGCATTGCATGCTGTCTTTGTCTTTCTTAGCTCTTTGCATGCTTCGGTGTCATCAACATGAAGAGAAGATTTCGGCCACTCTTCCTGGGCAAGTCTCAGCCATGCCGGCCCTTCCCACCAGCGAAGTGATAGCAGCTGTTCAGCACTACAACCCCTTGAGGCCACGTCTGCCCAATTCAATGCACCTGGTATATGGTGCCATGAAGACGAGTTTGTGTTCTCTCTGATTTCATGGACCCTGTTATGAACATATACATTCCAAGGTAAGTTTCTTGTTATCCAATAATATGCAACACATGAATCGGTCCAACAGTATTCCTGCTGGATATTTTGTATGCCTAGGCTCTTTTTTGCTTCTGCCACTAACCTGGATCCTATGAGTGCTGCGGTCAATTCAAGTCTAGGTATTGAAGCCTTTTCGGGTGGAGCTACTCTTGCCTTTGCAGAAAACATTTGAACACTGACATTACCTTCTTTTTCAGATCGCAGTAGCACACAAGCTCCATAAGCCAGCCTGCTTGCATCAGTAAAGAGATGAAGGCTTACTGAGCTTTCAACCATCAAAGCCTCAGTCAGTCGCCGTGGGACTCTGCATTTTCCTAAGCAAGATATGGATTTATACCACTTATGAAACTCCACCTCAAGGTCATGCGGAAGCTTTTCATCCCATGACAGTCCACGACGCCATGTCTCTTGCATTATCAATCTAGGGGGGAGAGTGGCAGGGCTGGTGAAGCCTATTGGATCAAATATTCTTTGTATGATGGACATAAGACCTTTCTTTGTAATATTTCCAAGATCTGTACATGCAGGCAAATTATCTAGATTGCAGCTAAGTTCATCAGTTTCTGTGTACCATAGTAACCCAAGGATAGGCACCACTTTACTACCTGTCTCATTAATCCCCATAGGTGAAGTGACCCACTGTCTCAAGTCAAACTTAGCCTGTTTCATTATTTCCTTTGCCTCAACCATAAATTTATTTGTGTCTCCTTCTGTATCCATGCTTGTGAGACAATTATCAACATAAAAAGATTTAGCTAATATGTTAGCTGTTCCTTGCTCTGTGCCTGTAACCTGCTTTAGATGATGCGCAATAGTAGCAGACAATAAAAATGGGCTAGAGGTTAACCCAAAAACTATTCTACAATGTCTGTATTCTATCATGTGTGTCTGATATTCATCTTGCCACCACAGAAATCTCAAGTAATCTCTGTCAGTAGACGTAACTGACACCTGTAGGAACGCTTTTGCAATGTCAGCAGAAATTCCTATCGCACCTCTTCGAAAGCCTGCTAGTAAGTGTGGTATTTTATCTAAAAAATTAACCCCCTTGTTCAGGTATGAATTAAGAGATCGATTATTTTTATCACATGCTGACGCATCAAAAACTGGCCTTAGTTTTGTAGTCATACTTGCATCTTTCACAACCCCTCGATGAGGTAAATAATGTGCACCATATTTTATCTTGTCCTCATCAGGTATCCTTTCTACTATGCCTTCTTTTTCCCAATCCTCTATAATATTATTATATTCATGGAACTTACCAGATGAAACTAGACGCTTAGTAGTAGCTACCAGCCGCCTTTCAGCTACACTACGGTTGCTCAGCAGTTCTTCATGACCCACATTAAATGGCAGAGACACCTCATATCTTCCCTCCGCATTGATGGTGACACTCTCCTCAAAGGACATGACAGCCTCCGCCTCTGATTGTATTTTTGATTTGCTTTCTACAGGATCCCTGATGCCGAGCAATTCCAAAGACCAAAATCCTGTCATATCAGATGAGCAAAATAAAGTATTTGTTAAATTACTCATTACATTATTTGTTTTACCTTGCAACACCCATCCTAATCTAGTCTTGATGGCAACTAACCCGTCTTTAAGTACAACCATTGTGTTTGTCATTATAAAACCTGAGTAATCTGCACCAATTAACAATGAAATGTCAGTACATTCATTAGTGTCCGTTAAAACTATGTTATGTTTGGTTAGTAACCTCGACATATTGACATCATTTTTATCATAAATAGGCAAATTATTACAAATTAATGGCTGCTCTAATGCAGCTATATCAATTTTAAATGACTTGTCACAACTATGAACAGATATATTGTACACATTATGCACTTTAGATCTTACTTGTACACCGCTGAAAAGGCAGTGGGTGAGTGTCTCTTTACCTGCCTCCTGAAGACCTAGCTTCTGAGCCACATCTTTTTTCAGGTATGATCTCTGCGAACCATTGTCAACCAGAGCTCGCACAGTCATCTCCTTGTCTCCATTGACTATCTTCACCATGATTGTCTGCAGAAGTGTCACACAGTTTCCTTGAGAAGAGAAGTTGCTAGTGGTTTCACTTGAACCACTATCGCTTTTGTTATTTGATTTCTCACAAACTTCTGAGCCTGGACATAAAGTTACAGAGTGCTTTTTCTTACAGATGAAGCATTGCACAAAAGCCTTACATACCTTAGCATGGTGTCCTATTTTTAGACAATTCATGCAAGCCTTTTTTTTCTTTATGTGTTCTCGCCGCTGCTCCAAACTCATTTTGACTAATTTAAAGCACTCAATGCTAGAATGGTTTTTGTCACACCACAAGCAGCTTATTTTTCTTTCAGTTTTCTGGTGTACTCCAGCCACTAATGCTGCTGCTGTCAATTCTTTGGATGTAGATTCCTTTACTGTAGTCCCAGACTGTTCTTGAGAGAATGTAGTTGCCATTAATATTCGTTGTTCGCTTTCTACTTCTCTTTTCAAAAACTCTAATAATGACTGCAGTTCATCTTTCATCTGTGTTGGCCTTGCTCGTTCCCAGGCTTTAAGTATTTCTAGAGGGAGAGCTGATTCCACCATGGGCAGAATGAAAGATGAGTATCCATCCCGCGTTACACCAAGAGTTTCTAGGGCCCGCAACTGTGCACTCATGTGATCATACAGGTAAGCCAGATTGGTGTTGTTTTCTCTATGTAGTACCATGGTAAGTAACTCTCTTACATAGACTTGAATTAATAGTTCTTCCCGAGCATACCTTTCTTTGAGATCACTCAAGGCTTGTTGGTAACTTTTCTTTGTAGCAGGATAACTCTCAATAAATTTACATACCTCTGTTCCAGGCGTCATGGCTTGAGCAAGATACTGCAACTTATCTGTATCGTCCATTGACGGATCATTATGAATTTTTTCGAACTGGCCCCAGAACGGCATCCAATTTTTCACGTTCCCATCAAATTTCTTGGTTTCTAATAAGGGTAATTTAAAATTCCTCTCTTCGCTTTTTACCTTGGTGTTAGTAGCAAGTGCCACTGCTGATGAGTATTTTGCTTTTATTGTAAGCCATCTCAATTTGTACTTTGTAACCTCTTCAAATTCTTTTTCGATATCGGTCTCGTCGCTGTCTACCATCATAATTTCTATTTCGCGATCGAGACCATCCAATTTCTGTACTATCTCTTGAAGTAGGATATAATTTGCCTCACCTTCGTGGGTAAGGGCTCCTTCCAATTGAAATGAATTTGCGACTTTAGTAAAATGTGCTCTCGTAGCTCGCCGAATTTTCTTCCGAACATCCATTCTTGAAAACAATGCTATTTCCAAGTAGAATAGCAGCCAAAACGGTCGCCAAATGAGCAGGCTTCGCTGTCCCAGTAATGATTTACTTGAATTATGCAGATTCTACTATTCTATTTTAATATGATTCGGCAAGCATAAAATAAAACTCCATCTTGTTTCACAATTTACCACAAAGTATTATTTATTTTTTAATTACCATAGACAACATAAGGCGCGTACCAAATCAAAACAATAAGTTTAGACTAACAGATTATAGATCTGTAACAGTATCTTCGAATAAAATAATATTGCAGAAATTTTGTACCATGTAAGGCAGATCATTAATATACGCTAGACACTAAAAAGGACCAAAAAACGTGTTCTTCTTGTACTTCTATTTTTACCAAAGATACGGAAGAAGTTTTGCCATTTATAAATCCAAGAAAGAAAAAAGGTTTTGGAAAGGAATATACCACGCAAGTTTCAAACAATTTGGTATCTCATAGAAAACTTGACCCACTATGTAATACAGAAAAATGCAAAAGGATCTTTCTGGAGCCTTGAAAATTTAGTAACACAAAGATAATTTATTGCAAGAGAATACTAAGCAAAAGACAGCTTGCCCATTATCCAAAAGACAGCATACCATATTATATTTTTTATTTCACGATGACTAGAAGAAGAAGTACTGTAGATATTGTTCTTTGAATACTTTGGCAACTTGAGAGAGGATGGTTAAAACGGCCATAAAAACTATTGCGGATTGGAGAAGGATCTGAAATCATAAGAAAAATGCATCAGTTGCTAGTTGAATAATTGCAAGCTGTAAATGCCGTTGCATTAAAGATTTAAACTTAAAATTTCTGCTTAAATGCTATACTAACTGTGAATCATCTCATAGAAATATATTTCATTAATAGTAATTTCTTGTTGGTGGTGATTACTGAAGCGGAAGGCTAGAACTGTTTTTTTTAATATAACATTAAAACATTATATTTGTCTATTAATTTCCTTAATTAGTTTAAATAAACGAGTTTTAACTGGAAACGTGCCGCTTATTTTGATAAAAACCAAGGTTTACACAAAGTGACCTATCTGTTTTGATTCATAAAAACAGATGTTTAGAATTAAAAATGATTAGATGTTTTGACGTAAAATGATAGTACAAGCAGTACTCAATCAATCATAAAGTCATCAAGTATGCAGAATCACCGAATTACGTAAATTTTTGAATGTAAGAATTGTCATAACCGAAAAACAGTTGCACTGAACAATTGACAATAGTGAGATAGGACAGTTATTCATGCAAGCGAAGTTATAATAAGAATTTATGGTTTACGGAATAATAAACGTTTCTGCGCATTGTGGCGAAAACAATAACTGAGGAACAACAACAGCCGTTATACCTGTTAGTAGATACAGCTAACTATTTCAGCAAACTATTTTAAATAAATGTCCTAAATCACGTTTAACAAAAGGATATATAGAAGCAATGATGCACGTTTGCCTCGCTCCAAGCCCCCAGCACGATTCATGACGAACAATACACGTAGTATGGCTGAGTCACCACAGGGGACAACTCCACGGCACATCTTTATATACAAACGCTGGAATACCGTCAGGACCACTTATTATTCTTACATAAGCGCACGTCACATTTCCTAATGCGGATATCTGTTCCGAGGTATTGTTTGTAGCTGCGCGTTTTGGCGTTGGGAGTTTGTCGAAAAATTATTACCTAGCAAGTCGTCTTTTTTGCGGCTGCTGAGTGATTCATTTCGATATCTCAATGGAGTTACAGATGGCTGGCAGAAGTTTGCTTGTACGGTTTTGCCCATTCGCCAGTTGATGCGGGTACCAGCGAGGTGCTATAAAAGTTCAAGGCCAACAAGAGGAACTCTTTGAGAATTTGTTATAATGTATGCCCTCATGCTCTCTCTGGTGGCTTGTTATAAACTTGTTTTAGGGAATCTAAATTAGGATCACAAAGGGCGCGGGCCCTCGTCCACGCACGGTGTACCGCCTGTTTGTGAGGAAGAGCATCGATACTACGCGACCGAACCGAAACAACTTTGGCCACCGCTGACAAAATCTGTCGCCGTATAGTATCAATAAATGGTAAGTATATAATAATCCATACCAATATCGTCAGCGATGGCAGCACATAGATGCAAAGTATTCATGCCATTCCAATCTGCTGCTGAGGAATGCCACTGCCCTGTTATTGCGGAGTAGCGATTTGAGGTACTGTTGCTCCGAAAACAAGTGGTCTGAATTGCCTAGAGAAGCTTGTACGGATACTATGTATGGAATTGAGGAGGTGACTCGTCAACTTTAGATCAAGCAGAGACAGTGTTTGACTGATATTATCTCAAGTCAAAAAGTCTACGACGCTCTTATAAAGGTCAATATAAATTTTAAAATTGAATTAATATTCTACAGTATAAATTAGGGGCCAGATAAAAGAATCGCACACAATTACCTCAGAAGGGCCTATTAAATATATTCCAACCGCTATTTTATATTTATTCCTAGTATTGTAATCGTGTTTGTCACTGTTTAATATAAGAGTAATCATTTTTTCAGGAACAGACTTAACCTTTTTAAATACAAGTTGAGCCTGAAAATTTGGTGGATTTGAAAATTTATAAAATAGAAGCAAAAATAGTACACATAAAAAAATAATTAAAATGAACATTTGGGATACTTGGGCGTCTCGCAAGTTTCTGGTTGAGAGTCGAACCAGTAGACTCGAATTTTCTAACCCACGACCTTATCACACTTCCACTGGGACTCTAGTTTAGGTCATGCAATCTAAACTTAGAACGAAATAAACGACAAACATAAGTGCACGAATTGAAGTTGAGCGCACGTAGAGCACCCGGGAAATACTCCATTTGCGACTACATTTTCGAGAATCGAGATAATTTGAATTGCACGCTATTGTAAGATAAAGATTGTCTCTATCACAGCAACAACTCCCCACAGCAGTACACCATACGACATAACACTGTGGAAGAACGCAAAATAAACCAACCTAGCACCAAGATAGTTGACACCTGTTAAGTGTTAACCATCTTATCGCGTAAAGCCTAGTCAATTCGAGTGCACGGTCCGTTTTGAGAGAGCTAAACCAGGTCTCATGATGAGCGTTAACTCCTCAGAAACACCAGTTCTGAGTTTGCTTACCGTTCCAATGCTGCGTCTGCCACCTGTAATCAAAGAGTCAACAATGTGTGATGTAAGATGTCTCTAACTTTATTATATATTGGTCACGATGGCAAGCTTTATAGCTATAACAATAACCCAAACACAACTAATCATTCTCACCGCTGCACTTAGCTATATTATATATAACTTTATAAAAATAAAATGTTGGTGTGCAGGTCTCCGCTGTGCTGTGTCGAGAAAAGGGATGGGAGCGCGCGGTGGTGCTGCACGAGGGCGGCGCCGCGCCGGCCGCGCGCCTCGCGCCGCTCGCTCGCCTCGCGCTCACGGCGCGCCAGCTGCCGCCGCCAGGCGACCACGTGCCGCTCAGGTCTGCCACTCCTCAACAAGCCTCGCCACGCTCGTCTCGCCTCCGTTCTCTGCTCATGCCGCTCACCTCCTCCGCAGGAACCTCCTGCTGGTACTCAAGAAATCCCGCAAGACGAACTTCATCGTGTGGTGCGAGGCAACGTGCGCGCACCGCGTTTTGGTGGCGGCGCAGCGCGTGGGGCTGCTGTCCGAGCGGCACGCGTACCTCATCATGGCGCTCGACCTCCACACCCTCGACCTCGATCAGTTCAGCCACGGCGGCGCCAACATAACCGGTCGGTATGCCCCGACTCTAACCGCATCGACGACCGCATGGATCTACATCTCTCAGTAGAGAAATCTCCTCAAAGAGAAATTTACGCAGGTCTTCGGCTATTCGATCCCGAGAGCGACGCGGTGAGCGAGACGATGGCACTATGGCGCAAAGCGTACCTCGGCCAGCTCGGCGACGGGGCTACCGAGGAGCAGGTCCAAGAAGCGGACAGCATGGTGGCCTCACCTCCCACTGCACTGCTGCTGGCGCACCACGCAGCGCGACTCGTCAAGGTGGCGCTGGAACGTCTCGGGCTACCTGCCATGTCACCGGCCGACTGCAAGGTCGGCCGGGGTGCCTTCCACGCTGACACGCTGCTTAACTACCTGCGTTCGGTACTAGACAAGCCCAACCGTCGTTCGAAATCAGATTTCTTTCAGCCCGACTGAGTCCCGCCTTTTTTTGCAGGAGGATTGGAAGGAAGAGGAAGCGGGTGGACCAATTTCATGGGACGCAGATGGTGGAAGACGTTCACTACAAGTGGAGGTAATTTCCCACCGATTACATCGAGGGCGCAATGTGTAGGAGATGTAACGAGTGTGATGTGATGACGTGTGTGGGCAGGTGGTGGAGCTGCACCGCGGCGGAGGGCTGCAGCACGCGGGCGTGTGGGCGCCGCACGCGGGGCTCGTGTGGCAGCGCAGCGACCCGCCCGCGCCCGGCCCGCCGCCCGACTCCATGACCAACCGCACCTTCAATGTGCTCATCGCGATGGTACGCAACCACACAACCACTACTCGGGCCCCGTACATTCCGTACGCTCCACTAGATCCCAAAATACGAAACGTTTGGATCGGCCACCTGGTTGGGTTTTTGTTTTGCAAATATGTAAGCCTTTAATCATAATTACCTGATCGTGAGTGATGATGTGGTCTAAAGTGTTAACAGCATAACCTAGATTTACTGGCTCTCAAAGACGGCTACCGGAACGTACCGTTAGGTGCTTGGCGACAGATTTTCTAATTGAGGCGCTAGCCAGGCGGGCCCTTCACAAAATGCCCTTCCACCGTGCGGTGAAACTCAAGTCCGCGGCGGGATTCGAACCGTGGACCTGCTGGGCGGCAGTCCATAGCCGATGCCATTGAGCCATCACTTCGTCCTACACCGTTTAAAATCCGATCCGTTCTGTTTTAGAGCCGTCCGTACATAATGAGGCGTCAGGCGACCGAACGTCTATCGGGCAATGAACGGTATGAAGGTAAACAATCTTCGTATTTATCATTCACGGACCAAAATATTATAATGAATACAAGAAAATCTTTAAAACTAAACTTTTGCGTACACAGGTTTCTGCATCGAGCTGATACAGAAGCTGGCGGAGATTCTACATTTCAACTACACGTTCATAGAGCAGGTGGATGGTGCATATGGCGGCTACGAAAACGAAACCGGGAGTTGGAATGGCATGCTCGGCCGCATTATGAAAGAGGACGACGTATGTATCACCCCAGTCGGCGCGACTATCCCACCGATAGAAGCAGTGACTACATCACAATATACGCCACGACTATTGTAATGAGATAGTTTATGCATTCTAGATGCACTTCGCGATCACGGACCTGACTATTACGGCAGAACGGGAGCGTGCCGTAGATTTCACGACGCCATTCATGAATCTCGGCATCAGCATCCTGTTCCGCAAGCCGAAGCCGCCGGAGCCGGAGCTGTTCGCATTCCTGTTGCCATTCGCGAAGAACGTGTGGCTGTGCCTGGGCTTCGCGTACCTCGGCACTTCGCTGCTGCTATATGTGGTGGGGCGGCTGTCGCACGAGGAGTGGCAGAACCCCTACCCGTGCATCGAAGACCCGCCCGCGCTCGAGAACCAGTTTACACTCGGCAACGCACTCTGGTTCAACTTGGGTGCAGTGCTGCTGCAGGGCTCGGAGATAGCACCCGTGTGAGTAGGTCGAGTCGAAGCGAGGAGTGCAAGAAGCGCGGAGCGGTAGTGAGGTATCCATGCGTGTTGCAGGGCGTACGGCACGCGCGCCGTGGCCAGCGTGTGGTGGCTGTTCGCGTTGGTGATCACGAGCTCGTACACGGCCAACCTGGCGACGCTGCTCGCCAAGAAGACCACCAACGAACTCATTCGTGACGTCAACGACCTCGCGCACAACAATCTCGGCATCACTTACGGTGCCAAGAAGGGCGGATCTACTTACACTTTTTTTGAAGTAGGTATAAGTGAATTGACCATAGTAGGTACTCATTCACTCGGCGCCCCTACTTTAAATTTGTGTGTGTGTGTGTTGCAGCAATCGAAGACCCCGCTGTACAAAGAGATGTTCGAACACATGACGAAGTACACGATGCCCATAACCAACCAAGAAGGCATTGATCGGTGAGTTCCATTATCCGCATTCTTCTCTTCCTGCTCACTCGCATACAGCTTTTGAAAAGAACTGCTGTCCGTATCTTAGCACTTGCTTATTATAATATTATGTGGGATGCGAACCCGAGTTCCGGTTCCAATCGTGTGACACACGAGCGCAAAAACAACCCTGTAAAATAGCAAGTTTGCTCTCTACTCCACTGTCCACTGTCCATCCATATATCACGGGTGTCTACACACGGAAATCAAAAATGCTCGTTAATGGAATGATTCACAAAACTGAAAAATTGATAATTATTTTATGTAAAACGTTTACCCAATGACAAATGATATATAAAGTTAGAATATATGAGAATATAGACAAACAATAAATAGAGATTCTTATAAAGGGTATTTTTTTTATGTTTGATAGGTTAGCCTTTGACCACTATCTCACCTGATGGTAAGTGATGATGTGGTCGAAGATGTTATTAGCCTAACCTAGATTTACTGGCTCTCAAGGACAGCTGCCGGAACACACCGTTAGGTGCTTGGTGACAGATTTTCTACTTGAGGGTGGTAGCTAGCCTGGCGGGCATTTGCAAAATGCCCTATATACCACCATTCTATAACGACTGCCATCCTAAGACGATAACCGGGACCGACGGCTTAACGTGCCCTCCGAAGCATGGAAGCGCTTAAGTAGTAATGTCACTAGCGGTCACCCATCCAACTCATGACCGCGGCGGACGTTGCTTAACTTTGCTGATCGGCTAACAGTTAAGCAAACTTCGCTACGAGCGGTTCCAAAGAAACCACTTCCCATACGAGGTATTTAAAAGTGAAAGTCATCAATTCCTTTTCATTTCGAATATAGTTAAATCATAAATAGTAGCTTTTCTAAAATATTTAATAATAATGATAACATAAGTATGAAAACCTATTTAAAATAGATTGCGAGGTTAGAACATTTTTTGAATTTAAAGTATTTTTTTGTTTGTTCATTTACGAGCGCCTATAGTCCGAGTAGGAATTAATAACTGAATCGATTCTGCTTCCAAACAGAATAAGTGACTAAAATGTTTATATCACATACACTAACTTAAGCAAAGTCACATTAATTTTGTTAGAAACTAGTTATTTTAGCTTTTACATAAACACAAATGTAGTCGTTATTGTTTGTTTTATTACAGCATATAGTATTTTACACCGAAAAACCTTAGACATCTAATTTTGTTTACAACAGTGGTGGTAACCATGGTATGACACGACATTTCGGCCCTAGAGAAGGAAGTACTTACTTCGACTTGTTCCTGCCCTTAGGTGGGAAGAAGCGTCTTCTACCCGGTACTCGGATCAAACATACACTAATTTCCGAGTATGACAAATGAAAAAAATTTGCTATATTATGAACCACATCATATATGTGTAACCAACAAATATAGGAAACATCTATTTATAATGTAGTATTGAAATAAGTCAGGTTGTGTAAGTGTTAGGTTAATATGTGGGAAGAGCATTTTTTCTGAGAAATCAATTAGCTTGTCTGAGCGATTAGTCTTATGATAAATATAAAATGACATATACCTAAGTATATAAAGAAATATTGATAAAATATACGAAATATTTTTCTAAAATGATGGTATAACTTCTTCCGATCAGATGAAGTTATAGTCTGGTTGATAACCGCACACCGTCCACAAATTACGACTTTATTCCGGAAGCCTAGAAGACCTGCACTTGGCGCTAACACACTGCTGGTATGATTCTCGCTCGGAACAATAATTTAGTATTTTATTGTTTTCTTAAAATTAAATAAGGAAAATAAGCGAAACGCAACGAAAATTCTTCCGGTTTGGCTGCGTGGCGTTTGTGAAGTCACGTCGGCTTAACAGGAAAATTAGGCGGAATTGTCACTAGATATATTTTTGTATTTTTTAAGTGTTTTATTAAAATATTAATTTGATGTGTTCATAAAATATTTATAAAATATTTGTTATTATTAATTATTAAATAATAACTTACTTACGTTTGGCACAATTCGATAAGTTCGTGTTTTTCTTTCAATTACTTTGGTAGCGGTCGGTACTCACTATATCTTTGTGTTTTCACAGACTGGCAATTTAGTATATTTTTATTTTCTTCACTAACGAACAGCAGTGAAATATCTGTTAAATACCCGGAGTTATATTTACTCGTTCCATTTCCCCCAACCTGTTCTTAAATGAATTATATATAGACTTATTGCTTTGAAACTGTCGTAAACAAGCACACATTTTTATCTCTTACGAGCTATTGCAATACGTAACTAAAAGAGCGAGGCCCGACTAGGGTTATCATCCGTCCGGATTTGTCCGGTCATGTCCGGTCTTTTAGCCTCTTGTCCGGACCTTGTCCGGCCCTTTAATATGTCCGGATTTTTTAAAATTAGATGGAATATGAGTAATAAAACTAAATATTAAGTAATATAATATTAATTTTTGTATTTTTGCGCGCCAGATACTTTACTGAGCAGCGCCTGTTCATTAAAACTTTTCTTGTAGTATTCTTCGCAGCTCATATTTTTACGGTTGTATTGAATCATCATCAATGTTCTAACCGAGGGTACAGATAATCTGTTTCGCTCTTTTGTCTATTGTGCTCCCATTACAGAAAACACTCTTTCCACATTACGTTTTGAGTGGATAGCAAAAATAAACTCGCAAATACTGCTTAAAACAGGTAGTCTGGCGATTTTTAAGTTTTTAAGAATAGTAACCCATCTTTTATGGAGCATCATACTGAAAAACGCATCGTTTTGTTGGGATAAAAATGTATTGACGGCAGTTATTTCATCAAACAGCTTGACATCATCGACGATAACTCCTTTGCCTTTTACGCATTTAGCCAGCAGGTCATATTTCTCAAAAGTAGTTTTTATTATTTCTGCGACGGTCTCGGAGGTTTCATTTGGTGTGTTGTAAACTTCTAGGAGTTTTAACTGAATCCCCTCTGGCTAGTTAAACTGAGTTTGACTGAATTAAAATCGGGATCATTTCAGCACCATGGTTACTGGCGTCGGTCGAAACACCTACGTAGCTCACGTTTTCAACATGTTTGTATTTTTTTTGCATGGTGCATGGTGGTAGGGCATTTTGCGAATGCCCGCCTGGCTAGCTACCACCCTCAAGTAGAAAATCTGTCACCAAGCACCTAACGGTGCTTAACCCACTTCATTTGGAGCTTCCTGTTCCTGTCCACAACGTTCTCTCATTCTGCGAGTGTTCTGAGCCGTTTCACTGAACACGTTTGACAGAACGCGCAGGAAAACTCATTGCGCTCGGCACAACAATTTAAACGTCATGTGGCACATGACTTTACCTACTTATATAGGTATATAAGTAGGTACATAAAAAACAAGTATGATGGTGGTGAATCAGATCATGACTGAGATCCTGTGAGAGGTACTCTTGTCTCGTGATCCAGCAGGGAGTGAATTACGGCCACATCAAGTAACTGTGATCCAAGGCTTACTCAATAACCACAATAAAATGACAAAAGAACTTGTCGTGAACAGTGCCGACGCTGACGATGATAATCATGAGTTATAATGAATGGTTTCAGTGTAAGCAACAGCGAGACATACGCATTCCTGATGGAGTCTACCACTATCGAGTACGAGATCGAACGCAACTGTGAGGTCATCAAAGTAAGCTGCTGCTTTATCTATTGTACATATGGCTAGGTAATTATCATACATGGACATATATGCGTTTACGTACTTGTATAAGCAAATACATATTACGCGATACTGTTACAGTTATTGCATATTTCAATAATTTCTCATTGATCTTGCTATTTCAATAGCAAGACGTCATATTTAAACGCAGACGTCATAAGTAAATTTTTGCTTGCAAGTTGCTATTCTGTTAGCGCATATAATCTGATATTCAGTAATTAGGTATATCTATACTATTTTCATAACCTTGATTTTGGTCAACATTACCGCCTGACTATGCTGCCTGCATTTTGCACGCGAGCATTATACTTATGGCTATAATATATATTGCATGAAACGAACAAACTTACCTACTTAGATTTATTTGTTACAGCATTACCGCAATTATATGATATACAAACTCCTTGCCCTAAAATAAGTTTCGATCTTCTGAACACTACATATAATATAATATATATATAATATTAGAGACTTACATTTATACGTTTAACTTGTACATATTTATTTCTCATTAATATATACAATGAATATCTTACATATATTAAATCGTTAATGTATTTCCAGAACATACAATAAACGTAACTTCTAGGATCCAAAACTGCTTCCTAAAATTATGTGTTATGTGGTTGCTTACAGGTTAATTACCTTTCGTCGCCTGTTAGACTGAGCGCTAGTTGCTGCTTAGTAACCCAGTGGCTCCCGGAGCCGTGAACCTCGCGAGACTGCACTTGCTTAGCTTACAATTGAATAAAGGTTCACTGTGCACGCTGATGGACAAATGGGTCACATAATCCAAAAATCAAAGTTTACATAGATTCTGAAAACTGATGAAATTAATTTGATGTAACACAGGACCGCCTTACATCAAATTAACGTAGTTTTTTGTAAACTACCAAAAACTACGTAAACAAAAAATTCTATGAAATGATAACTTGCTCTCAAAATTTCAAGAGAATCGGTTGGGAAATGCGATCTTTAGAGGGAACAACCTTACATACGAAAGCATTTTTGTGTAAGTTGAGGTAAAGACGCTTCGCTCGGACTGCGTGTTCGCTCGGTCAATCAAGTATCCTATAGAATTGGTTGGTGCAAGTTTAAATAAACCTTAAAAGTAATTTTGCAGACGAATAAGTAAATAATTACATGATTTAAGGTGTCGTTTATTAGACCTAAACTAATAAAACTGCAATTTTTCTCAGGATTCGGTCGTGGTCGTGCTTAGTTCACCTGGGTGGACCACGGGCACTTTTTCTTGCCGGTGGTTTAATGTTCAGGAATATACAAATCAAAAATGTGTACATTTAAGATGATTTTCTGAATCGGTTAGATAGTTCATAGTTCATAGTTATTTATTAATAAAATAATTTATATGTCAAATATGGCTATGGTTACAAAATAATTTTTAATAGAAATAAGGACAGGTATACAATAGTATACTTAACGTCATAATCTCATACATTAAAATAAATTATACAATTATGTATTGTCATAAATGTAATGATAAATAAATTAATTATAAAATATCATAATTAGATGTCAAAAAGTTAATTAATTAATTGAATTATTAGAATATAATAAAAAATACAATTTAATTAAATTATATTTAAATGTCAGATAGGTGCTGGTCAGGTACAATGATTTGCTCTTAGAAATCAAACTCATAAGGAGCCTGTTCTATAAGCCATTTTTTCAAGGCATTCTTAAAGGATTGCGTCGTACTAGAAAACCGTACAGCCTCTGGCAGTCTATTGTAGACTGAAGGAACCATTACATGCACTAGCCTCGATGACTTCGCCAACCGCCGAGGGACTGACCTCAGCCTCTGGCCGTTCCGTAAGTTGTATTCGTGGCCATAAATCTAGCGAAGGATGCCCGGTTCTCCCGAGCGTACAGTGCTGTCTGTAGGATGACCATCAGAGGTACAGTCAGTATCCCCAAGGATCTGAAATACGGGCGAGCCGAGGTCTCGCGCGACACTCTCACGATGGCCCTCACCGCCCTCTTCTGCATCCTGAAAATGCGCTCCCAGTCGGCGGCGCGCCCAAACAGTTCGATGCCGTATTGCAATTGTGAGTGTACGGAAGCGAAGTAACAGCTCCTCACCATACACTCAGGCAGAATTGCAGATACGCGCCAGAGGGCGAAGCAGGCGCGGCCCATCTTTTCACTGAGCGTCTCGATGTGACGCTCCCATGTGAGAGCACTGTCAACCTGAAACCCCAAGAAGTTCGTGCATCCGACCTGTTTAATGTTCTGAGCGCCTATGCCTACCGACAGTTTTTTATATATGCGACCCGATAAGTTGAAATGAACGAAATGGGTTTTACTTACATTCATTGTAAGTCCATTTGCCTCAAACCACCCGTTCAAATCGGACGTCACAGAGTTGAGGTTCGTCTCCAATAGGTCAACTGTCGGAGCCGAGACAATGGCCGCGACGTCATCAGCGTACATGAGTACATGCCCTTTGCTGACACTCTCAGGCAGATCGTTGAGAAGAAGCGAGAACATTATATTTGATAGGGAGGAGCCTTGTGCTACACCAATTTGCGTGGAGAATGATCTAGATTTTTGCTCGCCTCCGCATCCAACTACGACCTGGCTTCTTCCCGACATAAACTCTGTTAGGAGTCCGAGCGCCGGGCCGTCAATACCGTAGTACTTCATTTTGTCCGCGATATTTAACTTATAATACTTTATTTTTAAAAATTTGTTTGATAAAGCATAAAACTATGCGCTGAGCGTCGGAATTCGGATGAGACGTCCGTCGCGTGTCGAGTATGACAGACAACTCGAGTATAGTGTTGCGATCCATCACGTGGTGCTCCACCACTGAGCTCAGCCCGAGGCTGCGATGAGCGCAGCCACTTTCAATCCCTGTCCTATTTATTATATGGAACTCATGAAAGGGCAATGGATGTCCGTAAATATATTGTCAGGCATGTAGAGGCAAGAATTTACGATATTGTCTTATGATGCTAAGTGTAACGAAGACAATTTCACTACTGCGACTGAGTACTCTATCAACATGTTAAAACACTCGACAAGGGGCACTACGTTTGAACTGGTAGCCGCGGGGCAGGTATATATATAACTGTGTTATCGAAATGTACTAGGGTGGAAAACTTTATGGAAAATTTTGTACTGAAGGTTAACGATACCGATTCACGCGCCCAATTTAAAAAGATTGAAAAGGATTAAAAAGTAACCTATTTATATATGACACGTTTTACACGACTCCCAAAAACCAGTAAGGGTTCCTGAGGTATAATCCACGCGGGCGAAGCCGCGGGTAAAAGGTAGTTTATAATAAACAACTATGAACTACAATTTATTTCCAATTTATTCATTAATCTCTTTGCATGACATCTATATTTAATAAAAACTGTTTTTTTATATCCACAATATTTTGTAATGCATTTTGCGTTTTTTATTTATTGGTAATTAAAACATAGTTTCATTTCAAAACATTGCACGCATCAGCAAATTCCATGAAAGTGTAAAATTACTCATATTTCAACAATAAACTTATCTGTATCTCTTCGCCGTGCAAGCTCGTAGTAATAAATTTATAAAAAGACGAAAACAAATTCCCCAGTAAACATTTTGTATTGAACCTGCGATATATCACATGTACTTCTAAATAATCACAATCACTAAATTTAGTTTTATCACTCGTAACGACATCTACTGAGAATTTACTATACTTTAGCTGACACGTCATAGGTATTGAATCTTTATCAAGTATTCTGAAAGGTGGCGCTATTAATTTTGTCTAATATAATATATTTTTATGATTTTGTCGCTAGCTGCCATGCACACACGATTATTAAATACCTAATCACGCGGCTAACGTTAGGTACGTGTACGCAGGTGCGGCAAAAGTAACGGTGTAGTGAGAATGTGTCATTATTTGCGAATACACACATGATCCCCACGCGCCACGCTCTGTGTAGTTATAGTATCTACATATGGCGCAACTTTGCTAACAATCTGCCGTTGCAATCGGCTGTGTACCAGCAAATTGTATCGTTGTATTGTCCGTCCTAGCAATCTGCAGATTGTTACAGTAAATTGTAGCCGTATTGTAACGTGAGTAATGCGGTTGTAAGCAATCTGGGCTCAGCCGCGACGACACGCAGTGCCATCGCCCCGGCTGGTGTCGCTGTCAAATGTAATGTAATCCTGTGCAGGAATGGACGTCAAAATGAATTACACACAAATAACTATACACGGATGAGAATTTTAGAAGTTTTTTTTTTTTTATGTTATTGTGATGGAACAAGCGCCAGGCCCACCTGATGTTAAGCGGTATCCTCTGCCTATCACAGATGCATTTCATCACAAGTGACGAACAGCACTGCGCCCATCACCTTGAGACATACCTGTTAAGTCTCATTTTGCCTGTTATTTCACTGGCTCTCAAGGACTGCTGCCGGAACACACCGTTAGGTGCTTGGCGACAGATTTTCTACTTGAGGGTGGTCGCTAGCCAGGCGGGCATTCGCAAAATGCCCTTCTACCATGCTGTGAAAAGCTCAAGCTCTGGGCGGGATTCGAACCATGGACCTGCTGCGCGGCAGTCCATAGCCAATGCCACTGAGCCATCACTGCTTCAAAAGTATACACGAGGACTTGCCACATTTGTGGGAAAAATAATAATAATTACTTAAATAAAACAATGCAAATATAGATGTGCAGGCTGTGGCGTTCAGACGTGGACTGAAATGTTGGTCAGAGTCGTTACGTGAGTAGAGTACGGCCAACCGCGACTCCGGCATGTTGCAACAGCACTCTGCAGATTGTTAGTCAAATAGTCGGAGGTGTAGACAGCTTTAGAAACAGACTTATTAGCACATCATCTCAAAGTTATGATAATACTGGTCTCGGAGTACACTACCTTGACTACGATGATATTCTACCTTAACTCGTTAAGTTATGGTTCGAACTCGATCAACTAAAGCCATGAAAATAATTCAAGAAAAATTGTATTCCGAAGTTTCCTGAACAGTTTTATTTTCAGTTATTTAGATATATTCTAGCTTGCCGCGTAGGGCTAGGGCATACAATCGATCAAAATGATTATTTTACGAATTTACACTATCCTTAGTACTATTCATAAAATAATAAATTTATATCTTTAAAAATTTAATTTAAATTTATTTTTTATATGATTATAATATGTGTTAAATTTTACTTGCAGGTGGGAGGGCTGCTCGATAGCAAGGGTTATGGCATTGCCATGAGAAAGGGTAAGTTATTGTCATTAAAACAAACGTAAGTTTCAAAATAAAACCAAACATACCGGCTATTGCGCACAGGGTTTAGTCACAATATTGGGTAAATATTTTGTAAATTTCGAATTTATTAGTAAATTAATAGCAGTGCACTATTAACAGATAATCAAGAAAACATCATTTACTTGTACCAGTTTGTTACCTTTTCTATCCACATTAAAACTAGACGGGTAGGTATCAAATATCCCTGCGATATCTTTTTTTTGCAAATAAAACAATATCGTAAAAATATTTAATCATATAAGCAATGAAAGCCGAGCGGTAATAGCTATATGTCCTGCAGTGCCGCACTTCTATGGTTCGTTTCCCACCGCCAGCTTGCGAGCTTCACCGCATACCTACTGTATCAGCCGTATTGTCCACTGCTGAACACAGCCTTCCCATCATGGGGGGGTTTGCCGTAATTCCTGCCATTTAACTGGCTTGGGGATGGTGGATGGGAATTTTGCGATTGCTCGCCTGCCTAGATACCACCCTCAAGTAGAAAATCTGTTGCAAGGCACCTATAACGGTTTGTTCCGGGAGCAGAACCTCGAGGCTTAGTCTGTTTACCATCCTTTACCACATCATCACTTACCATCACCTGAGACAGTTGTCAAAGGCTTGCCTATTAGCTCTAAAAAAATTTAAAACATATCGTTGATATACTCTAGAAACAGAAAAGATCCCAATATTGATCCTTGCGGATCACCCATTTTTACTAAACAGCCAAGTTTAAGCCTCTTTACTATAGTCGCCCACATCATCACTTACCATCATGTAACATTATGGTTAGGCTAGCTTATAGGCGATTACAAAAACAAGCTGTGAAGAGTTTGACTCATTTATGTAGCGGTAAGATATAGGTATTTATGCTGAGACGTTTTGAGGTAGGGCAAACAAACATACGTGTGCAACATCGATTAAAATTCCTGTCCAAATCATAGTTTACCATAATAAATTTCGCATAAGTCCTTATTGAATCATTTGGTTGTCATCAGGGTCGCATTACCGACAGGCGCTGAACCTGGCGCTGCTGAAGCTGCAAGAGGCGGGCGTGCTGCGTGAGATGAAGAACTCCTGGTGGATCGAGAAGAACGGTGGCGGTGCTTGCAAGGTAAAAAAATATACATTTCACTCAACAGGCTAAGTCGCCGGTTAAATGTTCAGCTCTTACCGAAGACTATTAATATTAGCAATATTTGCTACTATTAATAGTCTTCACTGCACGCTTCTCTCTGAAAGGTTCTTATGACTCGTTCACCGAGTAATTTGTAATTCGTCAAAGAGAGGGATCGTGGACCGTGTGACGTGATTTTCTTGTGAGTTGTGAGGGCGTTAATAAATGTATTGTACGGATGTGTGTGTGCAGGAGAGCGATGAGCGCGGCAGCTCGGGGCTGGCGATGCCCAACTTCCGCGGGCTGTTCCTCGTGCTGGCCGTGGGCTGCGCGCTGGGCGTGCTGCTGTCCACGCTGGACTTGGCGCTGGGCACCGCGCGACGCGCCAAGCTCGCGCGCGAGCCCTTCTCCCGCCGCTTCCTTGCCGAGCTGCGCTTCGTCTTCCTCTTCGAGAACTCTGTCAAACCGATACACGTCAGTCTCTCATACTCTCACACTAACACTTACCTTACTTATATTGTCATTCTGTTTATTCAACGTTTCTCGAAGAAGGATCAGCAAACAAAACTGTTGGACATGTACTTCTTAGTTCATCCTGATTAAAACATTTTGGTCTTAATAATAATAAATCTTTATTTCAGGTAACAGATACAATAATTAAATTTTAAAAAAATGTACGGACCCATAGAACATAAATACCTTAATCTAAAATATATATATATTACAAATTTAAATTGTTCCGTGACACTACATAACAGGTTGACTCTGCTTCCTCTCCCTGAACAAGCGGTATACCACCCTTGCAGGCCAAAAGTCCGGTGTCAGGAACATCTTGGATTGAGCTGCTGGGACCTGAAGGGTATAAGACTTAAAGTCCTTGGCCCTAATCTGCTCCAACCGCATCAAATTCAGTGAGATTGGCTTCTCACACCGGCCCTTGATCCATTGTCATCCTGAACCGCACTGGGTACAGCACGCTGTACATCCACAATCTGTCTCTGTGTTTTTATATCAGTTTGACACGTTTTCGAAACTTGTGCGTATGACTGCTTCTGATGCCGTACTATAGGTGGTCGTAGTAGTAGTAGTTACAGTCGGAGTGGACGTCATAGGCTGTGACGATGGCGTGACCTCAGCTGCAGGTCGAGTACTTGGGTTTGAGCCCGTGGTGACTCAGTAGGCGATATTGTCGCTGAACTGCAGGGTGTCGTGCAGTTCAGCGACAATATCGCCTACTGAGTCACCACGGGCTCAAACCGAAGTAACTCGACCTGCAGCTGATATTTGTTGTCGAGTGCCGCCTCGATGTAGATTAACGTTTTGCAGACTAGACGATTGTGAAAACGTTTTACTACGCAGATCACATATTTCCTTTCTCAACTGGTCAACTGTCTGCTCTGAAATTTCCAGCTTAGTGCGAAATTCCATAATACTGGACTTTAATATAAGGATGTCCTTCAGGAGCGCACTGGCATCAACGTGGTCGAAAGTGATGCTTGGAATCACATTGAGGTCATTTATTACGTAGGTGGGCAGATTAACTTCGTCAGTTTCCTTAAAAACTCGGAAAATGTCGTAAAGATCCTTTTTCTTCGGCCGTCCCCTTGTCGTACTGTGAAACGAACACTGGTCACAGCAGAGTCGGCAAGTATTTTTTTGGGTTCTAGAATCTGAGCCTTGGTAAAATAGGATGAACAGATCTGCTCCAGGCTAACTTCGTCCATCAAATCCAGTTTTTGCTGGATGAAAGCAAGTGCTTCATGAACGATGATGGTGTACGAACGTTTTGATTGCGCCATTTCGCAATAATTTCAACACCTGTACAAAAACTGGGTCAAGCATCGAGAAGTCGCTGTATGCGACTCCTCTAGCCGACTATCGAACGACACGACACTCCTTAGGTTTACCTAAGTTTTAAATGCTTTATAGACAACAACGTTAGGTATTTTTGTACTTGAGTGCTTAGAGACATCGCCACTACAAGGGCCAGAAACTGTCATCGTCTTGTCTATTGACGTAAACTCTAAAAGACGAGAAGACAGCCTGCTGATAAATCGTTCCGTGCCAACACTAAAACATTGAATTATTTTTGGAGCACTTGCTATTTCGCCGTTACCGCTGTACTGAATACTTTTTATGCAACTGTTGGTAAGGAGTATAATGTTTTTTTATTCCACCAAACTGTTCAATGCCTGAACAGATTTGGATTAAAAAGGTCATTTTGTAAGTTAATTCGCTTAGCCAAAAATTACAATGTTAGATTTAGATGTACCTATACCATTAGAATCCCTAAGTCCTCCTCGCTTGCGTGGCGTCTGGTGGTTATACATTCTTTATGAGGGTAGTCGCGTTATTATTTATAGTAATTAGTTTGTTGTGAAGTGTAAGACGCAATGGATCCGCGTTGGTTGAGTGACATAACTTATCCGTTATTATTACAGTCTCGGGTATGATTCCCATGTCCTACCTATGGGTTTTATTAATAGATTTAGAGCATTTGCACTGCTTGTGAGTCTGTAGTGTCTCGCAGGTTTTCTAAATGCTTTCTCTGTAACAGCTGTATTGTTGTATGTATTATATAGTTTGCATTATTTTATTAATAAATGTATACCGCCGCAAAAACAAAATAGACATCGATGTGCCATAATATTTCATACGGGTACACTGACTATGTACATGTGTTTCAAGTTTGTGATAAACCAAAGAAGTAAACCTCAGAGACCAAGCGCTTATAAAAAAACTGATTCTCTCTGAACGGTCGCATTAGTCGCATTTTACGACATCCAACAGGAACTATAGAACATTTAGTTTGTTTATGCGAGCCTATTACTAATGGTATTTAATATATGTGACTGTTACCTACCTAGATATTACCGGCTAGCGGCTGAGATTCCCTTCAATCCGATGCTGTAGGCTCCAACTAGCTCATGGTCAGTCAACAAGCGTGAGGGTGAGGGTAGTAACGTGTTGTGCGGGTGTGGTGCAGGGACCACTGAGGTCGTCGTCGAGCTCCAGCGGGGCGGAGCGCGAGTCCCTGACGCCGGCGGAGGAGGAGGCGGCGGGGGTGGGGGCGGGGGCGGAGGGCGAGGGCTCGCGGCGTCGGTCCGGGTCGCGCGGGTCGAGCCGGCGCCGGCGCCGCTCCTCCATGCACGCGGCCAGCCTGCGCCTCGCGCGGCACTTCGACCGGGACCAGGACACGCCGCAGCCACACTCGCATCTATCGCCACCTCCCGAACAGCGTCGCTGAACTTAACGGTAGGTGCCTACCTACCTCTCTACTTCTACAACCTCAACTCTCAAAGACAAGATAGCCAACGAGCAATTCCCTACTTTAGGAGGATATTCTGCAGAGATTTGAAGCGTTCGTAGCGAAGTTTGCTTAGCTGTTCTCAACCGATCAGCAAAGTTAAGCAACGTCGCCCGCGGTCATGAGTTGGATGGGTGACTGTTAGTAACGTTACTACTGAACGCTTCCGTGCTTCGGAGGGCACGTTAAACCGTCGGTCCCGGTTGTTGTCTTAGGATGGCAGTCGTTATAGCATGGTGGTAGGGCAATTTGTGAATGCCCGCCTGGCTAGCTACCACCCTCAAGTAGAAAATCTGTCGCCAAGCACCTAACGGTGTGTTCCGGCAGTTGTTCTTGAGAGCCAGTACTTCTAGGTTAGCCTGAACATCATCTTCGACGACATCATCACTAACCATCAGGTGAGATAATGGTTATAGGCTAATCTATCAGACAAAAAAAAAGATCATTGTTTTATCACACCACGATAAGTTTCTGCGAATCGTGGAAAATATCACGAGTAAAACTAAAGATTAAAATATATTAACTCAATAAAGATCCTTGGATAAAATAACTTAGTTGTAGATTCTTAAACACAAAATATTCTGGGAATAATTTTATTTCTGGTATATTTGCCTTTCATCCACAACTCACCAGTTGGTAAGTGGTGATGTTGTCAAAGATGGTAAAGCCCCGATCGAGGTTCGTACGTAGAGCCATATAGAAAGGACTAATAAACTGCAAACGAAACACATCGACAAAAATAACGTAAATAGTTGATAGAAACCGGAGCGCACGAGATCTGCCCGCATACCGCACTGCACTCCGGAACCATTGCTACAACTACCTGTTCACAGTGAGGTATCGCACGTCTCCGCCGAGAATTTGATAAAATAAACGAACAGGTTTTTCTTCTGTATTTATGTTATTAAAAAGTTTAATATGTTAGCAAATAATATACTCTGTCTCAATTAACATGAGTAACTGGTACAGTTTTTTTTTTTTTTTTTTTATTGCTGATAGGTTAGCCTTTGACCACTATCTCACCTGATGGTAAGTGATGATGTGGTCGAAGATGTTGTTCAGACTCACCTAGAATTACTGGCTCTCAAGGACAGCTTTTGAAGCAGTGATGGCTCAGTGGCATTGGCTATGGACTGCCGCGCAGCAGGTCCATGGTTCGAATCCCGCCCAGAGCTTGAGCTTCACCGCATGGTGGAAGGGCATTTTGCGAATGCCCGCCTGGCTAGCGACCACCCTCAAGTAGAAAATCTGTCGCCAAGCACCTAACGGTGTGTTCTGGCAGCAGTCCTTGAGAGCCAGTGAAATAACAGGCAAAATGAGACTTTCAACAGGTCACTATGTCTCACTCAAGATGATGGGCGCAGTGCAATTCGTCACTTGTGATGAAATGCATCTGTTATAGGCAGAGGATACCGCTTAACATCAGGTGGGCCTCGCGCTTGTTCCTTCACAATAACATTAAAAAAAAAGCTGCCGGAACACACCATTAGGTGTTTGGTGACAGATCTTCTACTTGAGGGTGGTAGCTAGCTAGGCGGGCATTCGCAAATTGCCCTACCACCATGCTATAACGACTGTGATCCTAAGACAACAACCGGGACCGACGGCTTAACGTGCCATTCGAAGCACGGAAGCGCTCAGTATTAATGTCACTAGCGGTCACCCATCCAACTCATGACCGCGCGCGACGTTGTTTTACTTTGCTGATCGGTTAAGAACAGCTAAGTAAACTACGCTACGAATGCTTCATGCAGAATCACTCTCACCGCTCCCCGTGGTTCATTGGTAATGAAGGTATAAAACTAATTGTTACTGCACACAGACTACGATCCGGACACATTCCACTTAGGAAATTCACACTTATAAAGTTTCGTCACCTAATTGTGAGGTGTGTGATGAACCTGAGGATTCTTACCACATATTGATGGAGTGTGTCCGAAACCAGACTAATAGGCGTAGAATATTAATGGACTGTAATGTGAGTGTGGGAAATATTGGTGCAGTGTTTGACGTATTGTTCTGGCCAACTTCACATGAGGCTGGTATTATTTATGAATTAGTGTCTGAAAAACTTCTTAATAATCGTTGTTGTTGTAACTAATTGTAGTTTGTTGTAATAGGCTACGCTGGGAAAGAAATAAAGTAAATGTTTAGTAAAATTAGAATAAATAAAGGTAGTAGTTTTTAAACATCACAAACCTGAAATGACCTAAAATAAAATATTTGATAAAAAAGAGAATTTAATAATGTTTCAGGGGCCTGGGCTTCGCATACGTACTTACATGAAAAGAGGAGGAAAGGCATGTAACGACGACAGTGTGCCTCGCGTCGCGCCGCGTCGCTGTGTCTCCAGTCTCTAGCTCTACCCACCAGTGTACTTCTTTTAGTCATTAAATATTCATGTGAAATCATCATTTGCTGTTATCTTATCAGGAATCACTCGATTTTGCTTAAAAATTATAATGTGTCACTCCGCTGAAAATGTAAATAGACGAATAGAAAAAATAGAATAGAAGAGTTTTAATATGTTTACTGAATATACCGGCTAGCACTCACGGTGTTTGGTCGTAATCTCCGACCGGTGTTCGAGCAGTAAAGATGCTCATTCTCAAGGAATGCGGGCAGCTTCGAGAGCCGCTATAGACGCGCACTGCGGCCGGCTGTGAGCAACGCCCTCTGAGAAACTTGGGAAAGGTGAAAAAAATATGTATTAATATGGGATTGAAGGACTTGCTATCCGGCCGCGGCTCCGCCCGTGCGTAATTCGGTTATCGCGCAAAACTATTAACCTCTTTTTGTGCAGTTGGATAAAAACTATCTTATGTCCTTTGCCGGTCACAAACCGATTTGGATGAAATTTGGCAAGGACATACCTTGCCAAATTTCATCCAAATTGATCCAGTAGTTTTTAAGTTTATATATACGTTGCATTCAAAAATCCAAAAATAACAAATATTTCCTCGTTATAATATTAGTATAGACATGTAATAACAAATATTCTAATAAATATATAAAAATATGTTTAGTTGTTAATACTTATGGCATTTCCTGCTAAGCCGACACGGCTCGGCAGCGGCGCGCGGCGTCAGAAACGTTAACTAGCACAGCCGGACAAATAATAGACGCGTTTTAGATTCTACGCGTTACTTTATAATAATTGTTATTATTAATAAATATGGATTTCAACAAAGTAACGTCCGAGTCTATGCATTGTTCTACTGATAATGCTCAGGTCAATTGTCGATATTGTGTTGAAGAGTTTCGTTGCGGGTACTCATAAAACTAGTATTACATAATTGCACCCACTCTGGTTAACGTTAAATCGTTCGTCAACTACTGATTTGTGATTATGGTGAAGTTAAGAAGTTTCTCATAGATTTACTGACAGTGCGATCCAGCGAACGCACGCCCGTGGGTGGGAATTAGATATTTGAACACTTATTTCGCATTTGTAGTTGTGTTTAGGACTATCATTTGTCGGACTTCATTACAATATGAATGAATTCGCGACAATAGCTATAATAATATATATATATATATATATATATATATATAATAGCATATATATATATATATATATATATATATATAATAGCATATATATAATGGCAAAAATGTCATAAAGCACTTTTACTCGCAACAAACATAATTAGTTGCATTAAAAATGAAATTCTTTATTAATGTATCATAAAGTAAAAGATAGTCTCCAATACTCACGTAGAATAAGTCTATGAACAATGCAGTGTTACCATACCTACATAGCTGGAAAATTTAAAATAAAAATTATGATTTGCTGTCATCGACGTCAGCACTTACCATTTAAGTAGTTTATAGAAATTGTTGTAGTAAATATTGTAGGAAATTTAATTATTTTAACGAAGTTTTATTTTAACGAAAGATCTTTCCCTTCTATCCTACTTACCAAAACTCAATTGTGTAAAGTGAAGTTCCTCGTAACTACAAAGTACCAAGTAAGTATGAATTTTATGTCGGAGCGCTTTTTCATTCTTATACCTACGAGCTTCTATCGTACTACGAAGACTCCTACTAATTTACATCTGTATCAGCTGGATTTCCCACTGCTGAAAAGAGCGTCCCTATCAAGGGGGGAAAGGGGTTTGCCATAATCCCCACGCTTGACAGGTTTCTAGGGGATCACAGTTTAATCACAGTTTAATATAGCAGTTCCTTACGCGCTGCGGTCCACCATCGGTATTTTACCCTTATTAGCCTCTTACGACAGCCACGGGTAGCGATGGGGGGGTGAAATTCTAACCCCGGCACCCCACGGGCAGCCGGGTACCCCGTAGGCAGGCGGGAACCCCACAGGCAGCCCGGAATCCCACAGGCAGCCCGAAACCCCACGGGCAACCCGACAGCCCGGCACCACCACTCGTTATTGAGTACTGCAAGGGGGAAGTCGAAGGCCAACTACGTTGCATCAAAGCCTCGGAACACCATAAGGTAGTATGAAGACAGAGGGGAAAACTTGAGTTTCATTAAAAGCCCCGAACACAACCGTGCAACAGATAGTTGGGGATATCCGACCCGAGCTCGAAAACTGGAATCAGCTACGCAGTCAAACCACGAGCAGCGGTCGAGTCTCGGCGTTCCTGACAGCTAACAGCGCTACTACACGCAGCTTACTCCGACTACCATCCTCCGTATCTACCCAATCAAAAACTAAATAGCCAGCAGAACTACCAGCCCCAATAAAGAAATCCAGAACGAGTGCTGACAAGGGACAAGTCTGTCCGCCCCAATACATCCCAGCACAGGAACCATCGAGCCACGCAGCAAACGCCTTCCTAGAGTTCTTATAGCCATAACGAAAGCGACAAAAGTAGGTAGTCAACGCTAAAACCTGCGAAAACATTTTGCAGTCGTTTAGGCTAGGTAAAGCTAAATATCTAAAATACCGTGGGTCAATGGAGTGCCGGGTTGAAGTAAGATATCTTGGGTGATACGCAACTTCGATGTGGAGCTTGCGCACCATATCGGCGACTTGGCAAAGACCAAAGTACGCACAAAGGCTTCGGTATTCGTAAAAGGTTTTAAGAAGAAGGAGAGCTACAGACGCTTCTTGGTGGGTGAAGTTGAAGCTTTCATAACCATTTCGGGGCCATAGCTCAAGGCTGTCTGGAGTTGGTGAACTTGTCCTCATCGGACATGTAAATCAGTTACCTTACATCGACATAAAAGATCTCTTCGAGCTAAGGTACAATCGCCCAACTTAGTAACAAACATTAGCCAAGAGTTATTTAGACACATTTACATTTTGACTTGCATCCCCTCTCCCAAGGGAACCGTGCTGAATTCCGGGATAAAAAGTACATAATGTTCTCTTCTCTCGTTCTACCTCGTAGGATGAATTGAAATCATGCTAAGGTCATTCAGTTGTTTTGATAGCGTGATGTGCGGCCAGGATGCAGACAGACAGACAAAAATAAATACAGTTTTGGCATTAGTATCAGCAATAGATTCATCCACTAATGTTTTTTTTTAAATTTTCTATAATGGTCAGATTTGAACCTGTTACAGTTTTATTATAAGTGTAGACTAAATTAGACTACGATTAAATATAGATTGCGGCTAGATTTTTAATCATTTTAGTAGTCATTAAAGTAACTACTAAAATGAGTGTTTTTTTTATGCCTGATAGGTTAGCCTTTGACCACTATCTCACCTGATGGTAAGTGATGATGTCGTCAAAGATGTTGTTCATAGCCTGAACCTAGCCGTACTGGCTCTCAAGGACAGCTGCCGGAATACACGGTAAGGTGCTTAGTGACAGATTTTCTACTTGAGGGTGGTAGCTAGCCAGGCGGGCATTCGCAAAATGCCCTACCACCATGCTGTAACGACTGCCATCCTAAGACGACAACCGGGACCTGTCACTAGCGGTCACCCATCCAACTCATGACCGCGCGCGACTTTGCTTAACTTTGCTGATCGTTTGAGAACAGCTAAGTAAACTTCGCTACGAGCGCTTCAATACCCCTAGAAGCCACTAAGTCATTGGATTCTTGTCCCAATGTAGCAGAAACTCTGTTAAAACATAATTTTCCCAGCAAATCACTGGACTTTTCTTTCAGACACACCGCAAGATTTTAAATTATAAAAACATTTAAAAGTTTAAACATAAAGAGTACCGAAGACTTGTGGGGTATGTCAGTAAAAGTGGTAGAGGCTATAATTTGCATTATTGCACCATATTTAGAAACAATATTCAATCTTTGTGTCGATGGAGGAAACTTCCCCGACTTAAATAAAACAAAGTAAAATCACTCCAATTTTAAAGTCAGGGTCTACATCTGACCCTTGCAATTATACACCTATTTCCATCTTACCTGTTCTGAGTAAAGTATTCGAAAAAATTATGCTCAAACAACTTCTATCCCATTTTAATGCGCATAATTTATTGGATGAGAATCAGTTTGGTTTCACAAAGAGCAAATCCACAACGGATGCAGGTGTTCAATTGATGTCGCATATAATGGAAGCCTGGGAGAGTTCACATGATGCTATTGGCGTATTTTGTGAACTTTCCAACGCATTCGACTGTGTAGAGCACTGCACTCTGATTCGTAAACTTTCCCACTATGGTATTCGTGGAAAAGCTCTGAATCTTATAGAGTCATTCATATCTGTCAGGTTATTTATTTAATGGTTCGCAAACGGGACATTACAACGTATACATACTAAATTAAATTGTAACAATGGCATCAATGATTTGTTGAACGCCCTTCTAGGTGCGAACACAACATGTGCACAAATTATTAGTTTACATTCGGTAAATGATATAAACATATTGGTAAGTTACGTTATTAAGAAAAAAATATAAAAAATACATATTTAAGAATTATACATAGTTGTAGGTAACGTTATTAGGAAAACAAGAAAAATATATGATTACCCAATTTAGGAAACATTAGGATTGAAGAAAGATTTAATATCATATCAGTATTTATAAGATATAATATCAGTATTTAAAAGATCTTTTCGTGCTAGCTCGCATAGGGGCCGATCCTACTGTTTTTGAGATGACATAATTAATAATAATTGTGATAATGAATAATAATTATATAATAATCTTTTGCAATCAATAAGTATTCATTTTACATCCAGCTATTGTGTTTTCTTTTTGTGATAACTATTATCCCCCTTACTTATAAAAAATCCGCTATGTAGTTGGTAAGTAATGCATAACTAAACAGTGTTTAAGTATAATGCTTAAATATTTCTTACTTATAAACGCTACTTAGCAACTATTTAGCTAAACAATGGATAATGAGGTCAAACGTATTTTAAACTGGCAACATTGAACTAAAAGGTATTATGGAAGACCCAAATTGCCAAAAAGCACGTATCTAGTGCTAAAAATATTAAAATTAAAAAGTTAAAAAATATCTATTCTTTGTAGGTACGTATTTTTGTACATATGGTTAGGTGTACTGGAGACATTTGTAGTGAGTTTTAATTTTGTTATTTGGTAAATTCAAAAGTGCCCTAATAAATTTCCAATTATGCTATGGAATAACAACCTATTCCATAGCATTATTGGAAATGCATTATGGGGTTACCCCAGAATTTACGGGTGTAACCCCAGAATACCATCAAATCCCGCTGGAAGTTATCTTTTTCCATCCCAAACAATACCTATGCCCAATTATGTATACGTTTTTTTCTATGAAGCCAAGATTCCAATCCCTATTTATTTTTAATCATTTTATAGCGATTCCTTAAATCACAGTAAGTGTAATTTAAGGTATCGCTTATCAAAGGAATTATAAAGGCCGTAATATGTTCTTGTGTTTCGTCTAGTGTGCTCGAGAAAACATGGCAATAGGCTCGCCCCTTATTACATGGGACCAAAACCCAATTGGCCGAAACATGGGTGTTTACACAACATTGCCTACCCCTTCGGGGAATACAGGCGTGATTATATGTATATAATATGTAAAGTTTGGATGAAACAACAGAATAGTTAGTTTAGGTTCTCCTTACTTTTCATCATCATTGTCTACGCAGGTGAAACCGCGTGGCGCGGCTAGATAATAAGAAAATTACAATGAGTTCGATCACCGGATCGGATATGTTGAGGTTTTAATGAGATAGTTATTTTCAGTAACAGTCCGGCGTCTAATTTGGACAAGTTTATTACCATTTGTTTTTTTAATAAACTCGCGCCCTATTAAATGAGATTCTTAATACAATTAAGAATATTTCAACTCCTAAAATATATTATTTTTGCTGAACTGAATCGACATCTATGCTAAAATAAGAAAATAAGTACTCAATTCTGCTTTTAAATTCAATCACTAATATTATTGACGTCTTCTTACCGGTATTCTAGACCTACTATAGTAGGTATAGAGTAATATTGAATCGTCCTACCCTAACAAGGATTATATATACCTACAATTGTTAGGCTAGGGAGATTTATCCCCCTTATGTAGGGTCAGTTTATATCTCAGCTATATCAATACAAAATACAAAGCAACAACATATTTAAAATACTCGTTAACAACGCATAGAACAACTGTATCAGCCAACTCTTCCACTGCTGAACACAGCCTCCCCTATTTAGGGGGTATTTGCCATAATCCCCACACTTGGCAGGCGGCTTGGGGATCGCAGTGTAAGATGGAAGTTCTTTAGAAGGCGCTGCTGCCCACCTTCCAGTATTTTTCCCTTAGTCGCGTCTTACGACACCCACGGGATGATATGGGGAGGTGCAATTCTAACCCGGCACCTCACGGGGCATAGAACAACACGAGAACAAAAATGTAAAATGTTTTGGCTTTGATTTTATAATCGACAACCAACTTTATTAGTAGCAGGTATAGTATACCCGCTACCTTTCCGGCCATAATCGTGACATGGAGAACTGTTTTCCACCCAATGTTCAGCAACACCCTACTCATATATATCAACGTGAATAGTGGTATAATACTGAAATACCTACACCACTCATTGAGCGCATCGTTTTCCAAGTTGCCTTTTAATACGTCCAATAGGAATGTACGAGTGTAGCACAATCCTTATATTCTTAATTCAGGAACTGTACCTGCGGTATACTCTTCAATAAGATCAAGAAAAGTAATAAGGTTACGCATTATATTTTATTTCATCATCCAATGTATGTTTCTACTTGCTATATTTTTACGATTTATTTACAAAGTATGTCGTGTTTATAGTTTTGTATGCCTCCTTGACAATAACCTCAATAGTAACTAAATCAGCTGATCCGAAATATCGGCGCCATCTTGCTACTTAAATATTTAAACATGGGTGGGACGGTGTTTAAATTGACAGCTGATTTAAGCAGTACTTAGGTACTGGATAAAGTTATGTAGCGTTTATGAGTAAAGAATTTTGCTAATCAACGGCTAAGTAATGCTTAAAATTTAAGTAGCGTTTATAAGTAAGGCATGATACAAGTGAGCTAAGTTGCTCATTATACACGAGGCTGTGTGTTGCAGCCCGAGCCGTAGGCAAGGGCGTAAATCAGCCGAGTGTATAATGAGCAAGTTGCTCACGAGTTTCATACGCACTTTTTCAACACCCTTGCGAGGAAAAAATATAATATTGCACAAATGCAATCCAAAAAATATTATGGAAAATAGCTCCAATATTTTTTTTTGCGCGGTGCTAATGTGTGATGGTTGATTACATATATCTTCTTTGATGTTACAAATCTGTATTACCCGGTTAAATTGAAAATGCTCTGTTTACTCGCATATAATTTGCAGTTAGGTACTATTTTAACTTTGTAGGGATAATTCTATTACGCACTAGTGTATAATATTATTATGCACGAGGGTGTTATAGTTCGGTTTATGGCCCTAAGAACGATATAATAAAGCTCACTTTACGAGCAAGGGTGTTGAAAAACATTTTTAGACCAGGACCACACTGTAAATTGGACATCACTATTGTTTTGCAACAATCCTACTAATATTATAAACGCGAAAGTTTGAACAAGTATGGATGGATGTTTGTTACTCTTTCATGCAAAAACTACTGAATGGATTTTACTGAAACTGTACAATAATATAGCTTATACATCAAAATAACACATAGAATATAATTTTATAAAGATATTGTGTGAATTGTGGAAAATATAACGATAAGTGTCAAGTAAGTCAGAAAAAAATCAACCATATGCGACCTTTTCTGGCGTGCGCTGCAAAATCCTCAAGTGTTACACGAACATAATGTATAACAGAAATACTTTTCTTAAATTGTCCTACAAAGAAGCCCGCGACAGCATACGAGTATATCTATATTTTATGTGTAAGCCATTATCGCCAAAATAGTAAACCATAAATACTATAAAAAAATATAATTTATTTCTAATGCATATTAGTTATTCAAGTTCAAATGGCTGGATCTATTTTGATGAAATTGGGTATGATAGATAGATAGATCGATAACTCTTTATTGAAGACATCATAATAACAACAATAAACTTATGACTAAAAAATAACTTAAAACCAAGTGTATCAATGGGCGGCCTTATCGTTCAGAGTGATCTCTTCCAGACAACCCATCAATAAGAGATATGGCCAAAGTATTGGGCGGGGTTTCTTATGGTCTTAATAATTCTATACATAAATAACTTATGTTACCCAATGATTCACTAATGGACTAAAAACTATTATGTTAATAGATCAAATATATTTTAACATACACTATTATTATAATGAATAAATAGACAAAAACAACATATATTTATTAACATTATGTAAACATAACATTTATTATATAAACATATAGATATAAAGGAATATATACACATATATAATTGTATACATATTAAACAAAATTCAATTAAAAAGGATGATTGTACCACGAAATTTAGAGCAAGAGAAAATAGTTTTTGACTTGATCCTTATAAGATTTCAATGAAGGGGCACATTTCATTTCTAGCGGTAGTGGATTCCACTGATCAGCTTCAGCGGCAAATGAATAGTGGTAGCAAGTAATTTTAGTAGCAGGTTGTTGTGGCTTTAAGTTTACTAATTACCGTAACGACAGAGGATGGATAGAAAGAAGAAATTTAAATTGTTCCTGGAGGTAGCGCGGGGATAAAGGATTGAACAGAATACTGTAAAGGAGAGATAATATATATGAGTATTCCGGCGACGACGAATTGGGAGCCACTTGAGCTTATTACGGAAATTTTTGATTGGTTGTTGGTTTTGGTTGGTATATGATAATATTTGCGTAAGCTATATAAAAATCTTATACAAAAATATTTGGCATGGAGGTAGATAAGGCGCTGGATGAACACATCAATCATACTTTTTATCATCGTCATCCATCACCACGCGGGTGTAACCGCGGGGTGCAGCTAGTATACCTATAAAAATGGTGGGATTTATTACAAAGGCTTATTTAAAAAAAAAATACTAACATCGTCTTTTATTACCGAGGAAACAATGGGACTGTAGAGAAATACTAAATTTAGTTTTTATATAGTCATATATGTCAGACAGACTACAGAAAGCTGGAATAAATGGCAATACATCTTCAGGATCTTTGGAAAAAATAGGAGTACCGCGCTTTTAGGACTTTTTCTGTTTCTAGCGTATATTAATGGTCTACTTCGCATGGTCAAAGATTTCTGCGATATTCTTTTATACCCAGTATTATACTTATATGATTTTAAATTATATATGAAAGTAGATAGGCAAGATAGTAAACTAATTCATGTAAATAATGTGTTATCTATGATCTATGGTTCGCCGCTAATAATCTTCTCTTAAATTCAATAAAGACATCTTTACCAAATGTTACTTATATTGAACCAAACATTAAACTTGACCAGATAAACTCTCTATTGATAATGCGATAGTGTTCCTGGGAGTCAAAATGGACTCAAGTTGAGATCTACATCTACATGATCTATCCGGAAGTCTTAGTTCTGCTGCACATCCTAAGAACTGCATACAGTTCTTAGGATAAGACAATTAACAGACGTAGCTACTGCTCGCCATGTTTATTTCACGTACTTCCACAGTATTATGTCGTATGGTGTATTGCTGTGGGGAACTGCTGCTGAGATAGTAACAATCTTTATCTTAAAAAGCCTGCAATTCGAAATATTTGAAAATATTATGTATGTTCGTAAAAAAAATATTCAATATAAATTAAACACTGACAACCACGACTACAACACTAGGCATAAAGATAAAATAGCGGTGCCAGGTTTTAGTTTAGCAAAGACAAATAAAAGGTCGTTTTTAGGAAATAATTTTTTTTTAATGTAAATGCTGGCACCTATTTGGCTCAAAGGATAAACATTGCAATTCAACGGGGCAATGCTGCCAGCATGCTGGGCACGCTGCCAACTGGTAAAGCATTTGGACTGACTATGAGTATGCAATGGCTTATAGGGATCTAAATGCTTTTATTGTAGTAGCTGTAGTGTTGTATATAGTTCGTTGTATTTTTCTTTTAGGTTATTGGGTGCGGTTTTATAATAAAGTTCCCAAACATATCACAACGCTCACAGAAGGAAAATTCAATTTGCACGTCAAAAACATTTTGATTAAGAAATTCTACTACACAGTTTGTAATTACTTTAACGACAAAAATGCTTGGACAATTCCGCCTCTGACAAGCTATCGCCTGTCATCTACGTAATTTAAACAAATATTGTAATAATGTAGGTATAGTATGTACATTGTTAAAAAACGTTTTAAAGCATGACCCCGAGTTTGTTGCCTGTTCTTCTCGCAGTGGATTTAATAATCAGAAATCAGATCTTTATTCGCCCTTATAACAATGATCGTTATATTAGGTAAGTCAATTTACATACATTTTATAGGTTTGTTAAGTATGGTATATGTACATCATTATATAAAAAATACATATATATTACGATAAGATTTTTCAATAATTTGCAACTAAAAAAAAATTATACTTAAAATGCACATAATATCACAATTACAATTATGTATTAGGTTAGACCAACGTAATTAAGAATAATTTAATAAATATCATGGTAAATAATATGATAAATGTCAAAATTTTAAGTAACATACAATACATAAAAGTCCTAAAACATGAATTGTAAAATGTAGTATATCTTATTATCAGAATTGTATTTTTTTTTTGTTGTTTTGCTTTTTATGTAACATTTAAATTTCAAATTCATACACATCGCCCGTTGTACAAAAATGAAGAGTCAGTTAATTTCAGGTTTAAAAATTCTATAAGGTCATAAAACGGTTTATTTTTGAAGAAACACTTTAGTGTCCTTTTATAGGCCTGAAATTTTAATTCCGTGATTTTAGTAGGAAGTTTGTTATACATTACTATTTTTAGATATTTTCCTTGCTTCCGAACTTTGGCTAATCTAATTTTAGGCTGGAACAGTTTGTTTTTATTTCGAAGGTTATAATCATGTATGTCCTTATATTTTGGTAAACTTTTCTTATCCTCGTGTATTTCTAATAGACTATTGTATATGTGAAGAGAGATGACTGTCATAATTTTATTTTCTTTGAAATATTCTCTAGCCGATGTACGTTTCTTTAAGGCGTTAATAATTCGTATTGCTCTTTTTTGGAGTTTTAATACTTGGTTTATTTCCGCAGTGTTACCCCAGACTGTAATGGCATATCTCAATATCGAATGAATATAAGCGTAATAAACAGATATGAGAGTCGTTTTATCTATTAATGGCTTCAGTTTAAGCAAAGCGTAGTTGCCACTTGATATTTTATTACATATTTTTTCGACATCTAATCTATGACTAATAGTGTAATCAATTGTATATCCGAAAAATACATTTTCTGTGACGTTGTTACAAATTTTTTTTTTTTTGTTTGATATTGCATTACAACGCTTTTTTCAGCATTAAGAATAATACTGTTTGCGTCAAATCACTTTTTTAGCTTATTCATTGTGTCCTGAATCCTAATTTTTAATTTGATTTCGCATTTATCTTTTGATCCTACGTAAGTATCATCAGCAAACAAACTTATGTGTGATGAGTTTGGCATATAATTGGCTAGATCATTTATATAAATCAAGAATAATAATGGGCCCAATATAGATTCTTGCGGAACACCGATGTTCATTATCTCAGGCACTGATTTTTGCTCATTGATGGATACAATCTGAATCCTATTATAGAGATAAGTACGCATCATATTAAGTTCATTACCGTAGTGTATCATGTCTTAAGCAATCTAACGCCTTAGATAGGTCACAAAAAATGCCTGCACATTTTTGTGAGCCATCCAAAGAATTCAAAATGAAGTTTATAACTTTTCTTATTGCCATCTCAGTCGAACGACCCTTTCTGAAGCCATACTGTGCCACAGAAAACAAATTATTGTTTTCAAAATAGCTAATTGTTCTTTGTTTAAGAGCAGTTTCTAATACTTTAGACAATGTTGGCAGTATACAGGCAGGCCTATAGTTAACAAGATCTGTAGTATCTCCTTTTTTGTATAGTGGTATTACTTTACCTACTTTTAGGACTTCAGGGAATATACCTTCATCTAAGCATGCGTTTATAACAATTAATAATAGTTCTAGTAAGTAGTCATTATTTAAAATAAGCTTTTTCATAATTTTTGTACTCATACCATAAATGTCTAATGTAGTTTTTGGCTTCAGGTTTCTAAGAATCGTCTTTAGTTCCTTAAAACTTACACGAGAAAAGTTTATTGAGCACTCTGGTTTAACAGTATTATCGAGATACTTCAATGCCTTGCGTCAGTTAGTATATTACTAGTTAATTTATGTGCTACCCTACAAAAGAAGTTTAGTTATACATTTTTTTGTTGAACGGGGCAGTACAATGTAGAATATATAAAAATTTGTAATTGACCTTCATAAGAGCGTCGTAGACGCCTAAAATTAATAAATAATTGTAACTTTGACTTTAGGATAAACTTGATGGGGAATTCGTATATTCAATTTTGATGTCTTCAAGGTTCTTTCAATTACATTTTATTAAATATGTGGACTTCCGACTTTAATAAAAGAAATATGGAATGTCATTAAAAACATCACGGGAACGGGTAAAGTTAAAGAAACTTCATTAGATCTGTTACATTCAGACCTGACTCCTGAGTCTTCCATCAATTTAGTTAATTCCTATTTTGCTGGTATTGGGAAAACTATAGCCGACAAAATTAAAATCAATACTCAACCCAAAGAACCAAATTCTCACACACCGTGCGACTCCTTTCTTCTACTGGAGACAGACGAAACTGAAGTAGAACGAATGATTTTGTCACTTAGATCAAACTGTGCAATGGGATGGGACTTAATACCAAGTTCTTTTCTCAAAAAATATAAAAGCCATATTCTCCCCCCTCTCACCTTTGTCATCAATTTGTCTATAAAAACAGGTATTTTTCCTTCAGTTTTTAAGAAAGCCGTCATACATCCTATTCACAAGGGAGGAAACAGAGACTGTGTTAGCAATTATCGCCCTATATCAGTGTTATCTTCTTTGTCTAAGGTTTACGAACGTATTTTAAATGCTAGACTTATTAAGTATCTCGAACAAAAAGAACTTCTTTCAAAAAATCAGGTTGGATTTCGGTATAATAAATCAACATCTGATGCTGTACAACTTTTAACCGACAATATTGTTCAAGACCTTGACAATAAAAAGAAATACTTAGCAGTGTATCTCGATTTAGCGAAAGCATTTGACACGGTCTCTGTTCCAATCCTTGTCAATAAAATGTATTCTGTGGGAATTAGAGGAGTTCCACTTGACCTCTTTCAAAGCTACCTAACTGGCAGGTCCCAGATTGTAAAAATTGCTGATCACGTAAGTGGTGACCTTCCCATCACTTTTGGAGTCCCACAGGGCAGTATACTAGGACCTACACTATTCCTGGTATATATAAACCACTTGTGTAACTTAAATATAGAAAACTGTAAGATTATATCATTTGCCGATGATACTGCCCTGCTTTTTTCTGGTAGTTCATGGAAAAGTGTCTTTAAAGCTACTCAAAATGGCCTAAATATAGTCACACGCTGGCTGAATAGTAATTATTTGACAATAAACCCTACTAAAACTAAATTTATGCCTTTTGCAATGCGTAACATCACCTTACCGGAGGAAGGAGTACATTCTCTCTATGTACATTCATGCGATTCTCCCAACATAAGTATTTGCGCGTGCCCATCACTATCGAGTGTCAGTAGTATCAAATATCTGGGAGTGACAATAGATAGTAACCTTTCCTTCAAACAACACATTTCTGTTTTGACTGGCAGAGTTCGGAAATTAATCTACATGTTTAAAAATTTACGCCAAACGGCTGATCCTAAGCTCTTAAAATCAATCTATTTTGCACTCTGCCAGTCATTGCTCACATACTGCATTACCTCCTGGGGTGGGGCTCCAAAAACCTCATTGATCACTTTAGAAAGGGCACAGCGAGCTGTTCTAAAAGTGATCTACTTTAAACCATTTCGTTTTCCCACTCATAAATTATATGAAACCTCAAAGGTACTGTCTGTTCGTAAGCTATTTGTTTTACGTGTAATATTATATATGCACTCTATACAAAAATTAATTGTTATCAAACCTTTCTCCAAACGACGTAAGGCCAGACTTTTTGTTACAAAATTTTTTACAACTGTTTTCTCTCATAAATATCTCTGCTTTCTTGGAGAATATGTATTCAACAGAGCTAACCGCCTCCTAAAAATTTATAATCTCAAAAAAGTCGAATGTAAATCTAAAGTTACAAACTGGCTTCTAAATCTAACATACGACGAAACGGAAAAAATAATTCAAGTTATTAAATAAATCATATATTTGTTATTTATATTATAGCACACTAACTTAAAACTCTTACATGGCAAAAAATACACACCTTCTCTAACAATTATTTATATCTGGACACAAACACAAATTACATGCAAATACACTTTCGTTTATAAAAGCCGTCATAGTCACATACGTTATGTTTCGCCTTTTTTGACTAAGTTCATTGCTATGAACTTAGTTGAAGAATGGTGTGGCATATTGGGCTATATTAATTGCTATATTTAGCTGGTGTAGGAACACTGTCTCACAAGAACTTATGTTTATTATATTACAGTTTGCTAAAAACTAGTTTGTGAGGTAGGGGCCCTGTTTTTATATTGTGAAATTGTATAGCCTACCAATTCCAATGTTTGTTAACTACTTCTTTGTGTACTTTTATTTATATGTGTGACTGTTAAGAAATAAACATTATTATTATTATATTATATTTAATAATATCATCACTTAAATGTACCAAACATGTACAACACTACATGTTTGCTACATTTTGCACAGGTTGTACAGGTTGAAGAGCTATTTTGCTAGCTCGTGCGAAAAGTATGGCAGTTACTGAACTATCTACTATCCAGTCCAGTGGATATTTTATTGGGTATAACTTATTCAAAAACGACCCCTTTGCCTATACTTGCCTATACTTAGATGTCACTATAAAACAAGAGTAAAATGGCAAACTTACGGTTGTTAAATGTAACTGGCACTGATGGAATGGCTCCAAACAACCCACTTCCAAAGGCCGTTCTATAGACAAGCTTTTCACTACTTGATTGCACCCCAACCACAATTCAGACTTGGTAGGTATTGCCAAAACAAGACAATCATGTTTTCTGATTCTAACGCCAAATATATAGGAATTTGAATTAGTCAGTTTTAGGTAGGTTACCTGAGTATTAAATTACGTAGTCTGTGCGATTGAGAAAATAAACATAAGTTTTTGCAGCATAGCATTCGTATGATTTTAAGATGTAAGTTTAACTGGTGGCATGAAATTGAATGATGCGCGGAATGACGTGAGCGATGTGCGCAGAGCGGTATCGACGGCGGTGGCGGCACGGGTGAGGCAGTAGAGCCGGCTCAGTACAGCAGTCAGTCCGCGCACCAGTGTGTGGAGGCCGCGCCATGGACCCCCCGGCGCAGCAGAGTGCGCCGCCCGCCGCCGTGCGTCCGCTCGTCAACCCCGACGAGCACGGCGAGGTGGACACCTCCAGGTGCGTGCCTTCCGTGTTCTCGCCGCCCGCCGCCCGCCCGGGGCTCCAGCCGCGCCCGCCTTATCTACACCAGCGAAACTGTCAACGCGCCCGCTCGCCTATTGATCCGCTCTTTCAATTCGTCAACAACCCACTCCACCGCGAGAGTTTTATTAATAATATCAACTTACAATAACTCTCTAGTTACGTACGTTGTCATGGTAGGTTTTAGGATAATTCAATTGTTTTCCGGGAAACAGTGAACCAGTAGGTAACTAGGTTACCTACGTTTATTCTTAGATTAAATGATATCACAATGTTAAGAAAATTAAGTTTACTTTATAGACTTTGTATTGGATTAACTTATACGACGGGTGACGTGTTATAAACGTAATATACAATTAAAGACAAATTTACTTTTGTATCTTACTAGATGAACACTAAATTGGCTTGTATAAAAATAAAAATAGCGTTTGCATAAATTGGTTTATTGACTAAAGTAGTTATATAATTAAGTTTTAAGTGTTAATAGATTACGTCGGTCATGGCCGTCCTTGTACCAGCGTCGTGTCTGTCAAAAACATTATGAAGATACGTTATCTTATCCAATATCATATTCAGGAATATTGACCGCTAATATCTACTTTCATCTAACTCCAGTTGACCGACTTTTTTATGCAGTGATCTTATTCAGTTACCTAACGTGCGAAGCTGCACCTGTCAATTCGACAATGAAAACGGGAGACAGATTTCGGAGCCAGGAAATAAGTACATTTTTATTTAACTTCGTATTAGATTATATCGTTATGCTCTAACTTTAAATCAGGCAAAAATAATTTACTTCCTTTTTTTTGGAGAACTGAAATATCTGTAAAATTGGGCACGGCGCAAGCGTGAAGCGGTCCCCCCAAACCCCTCCCATCCCCTATTATCAATCTCCAACCAAATACAACGAAAACCATCTGCAGAAGTAGCCATCACAGCTTCTAGTAGTGCTGGTATCTTTGAAGATATATGTATGACGTCATTGCTTTTGCATCACTATATGCATGTGCTTAAAAAAGAAGCTAGTCTGTCTGACTTATATGTAAGTATATCACCTTCATGGCCCTTATAATAACGGTAATACAAGGGGGCATAACATTATTGTGAGAAAAAGACATGATCATATCAAAACTACATTTTAAATCTACGTTTTCAGTACTTGATGTTTAAATAGAACACATACTACATAAAATAATTTATAAATCCTTACTAATTTAGGTATTGAGATACATTATTTTATTGTAATTTAAATGAGACGCCACACCTCTTTTTTATTTATATAAATAAAATAAATAAAAAATATTTTTGTAGTCTACTCAATCAGCTCGTAACTACAGTATATGATACACCATAATTATGTCGGATTACGAGAAGATATTAAGCAGCGGCTCCATATGTATGGGAGACCCCAAGAACAAATATTTGATACATTTTCTGATCAGGCTATTACCTAATAAACACATTCGCACGGGTGAAGTCGAGTGTAAAATAGAGCCGACTTCACTTGAACGAACTGGCCAGCGAAGTTCTTAATCGTATGAAGCAACTTTGATGGACTCAATATCAAAAACATAGTTAAGAACCATTTCACTAAAAAGTTCTTGAGGAATTTAATAGCTTATGAAATCTAGGAGTTCTTTTATATGAATCTACAAATATATATATATTATAATATATAAATATATATATATATATATATATATATATATATATATTATAATATATAAATAAATATATATATATATATATATATGTATACTATATATTTTAGTCTCAGATACCCATATCTATTTGTTGTTGTGTTAAACGTTAGTTAGATATTGGACTTAGTAGAAGAGTACTTGTTTTTGCGGACTAATTATTCACATTTGAGCCTGTTTATCTCGTATACTCTCGACGCTGTGGTCTGCGGTGAAGCACTCTTAGTAAAGCATAGCTCAGAAAGGAGCTTTTTACTTTGGGTATGAAAACTCCCGGGTTGTATTTTCCAGAAGACAGTAGTTAAGTAACTCAGAGAGCCCCTTCGCGGTTCGCACAATAAATGTTGAAGCAAAGTACTTTGTGAGTTTCATCTAAGCAAGCTTGCAAAACTAAATAAGGGTGCTGGGCTGCCCGTGGAGAGCCGGGCTGCCCGTGGCGTGTCTGGCTGCCCGTGGTGTGCCGGGCTGCCCGTGGGATGCCAGGATGCCCGTGGGGTGCTGGGGTGCCCGTGGGGTCACTCGTCACTATTCTGACAAAAAAACAATAATTTAAATCGGACTACGCGTTAATAAATTACAACTAAGTGTACATTTTGACTTTGATCCCCTTTTCAGAGGGAACCATGTTGAATTTCGGAATAAAAAGTATACAATAACCTTCTTGGTAGTATGAACTCAAATCGTGTTAAGTTTCATTGAATTCCATTCAGTTGTTTTGGAGTGATGCGCGGCCGGGATACAGACAGACAGACAAAAATAAATAATAAATACAGTTTTGGCATCAATGTAAGCTACAGAGTGCTCTCAATTATTTTTTTTAAATATCTGCCATATACAGTATTAGATCTGTTACAGTTTTATTATTTATTTATTTTATTTTATTTTATTTTTATTTTTATTTTATTTTACAAGGAATACAAACAGCTGCTAAGACAATGATATAGCTAGGATAATTTTGGTACACAAAAGCCTAATAGTATTCACTTATGGAAACAATATTATGTAAGTGTCCTGAATATTATAATAATGGATAAAAATATATCCATATTGGTAACAGAATAAATATTATATATAAATAAATATTATACATCAATTATTACAATCTTATTCCATAATATTATATCATATTCATAGATGTATCATACAATTTATATAAGTAGGTATAGGATAGATTTGGCAAAACGTGCTTGACCTCTTCCGACATCTTCAGGAGTTTTCAGCCATAGGCACAGATGTGATGGGCCGCCTTTTACAAATATTTGATTTGGTTGCGTTTTAATGACGATTGAAGTAGATACATGTATATGCTCTTTTTGAGAAATATTGCTTTTAACTATGTGCGTACACTTACTCTCTGGTTACAAAGATTTGCCGCGCACTGTAGCCTTCAGGTTTGTTATTCATTCCCTCAAAGCTCATCACGAGGTATACGGACGGCCGAACAGACCGACAGACAACGTAGTCTCGCTAATAGGGATCCGTTTTGCATAAAGAAGAATTCCTAATCTCGTTTCCCTTCGTTTTACAGTCGCGTCGTGCGACGATATTCCAGTGGAGGACCTAATTTTGGATAACGGACGAAATGAAAACGAAACCTATGTTTATGAAATTATTTAGGAAGCCAGAAGATAATAATTATTATATAAGTCGAATCGCTTATTATCTACTTATTCGGTGGTGTTGAAATACATAGTTTTTAATGGCAACTAAAATATATATAAGATGTAAATTAATATATCGCAGTATTGCGGGGAGTGGTGTGAATGTGTTCCACTTATGTTTAATTTTCACATACACAAAATTGGTACTATTACCTAAGCTGTGGTCCTATCTAAGAATTGATTATTTGTATACGAGTATATTCGTTTACACAAGTGCTAAATTACTGAAATTACAGGACAGGTGAGGCACTTTGGCGCCCCACAGTGGATTTTGGCCTCCGACAACAATAGACGCATGGCGGCGCTGGCGTCCTGTTGGCACCCCCAATAAGCTATCTTCCGGGCTCGATCATCCTCCATACGCGCAACATGTCCGAGCCACCTTAACCTCTGCGCCTTAAACTCCCCCACGGTGTTCGGTTCACCAAATTGTTCTTCGACCTCTATGTTTTTCCGGACGCGCCAACTGCTATCATCTCTACGGATTGGACGAGTATTTTTCGTAGCAGCTTTCTCTCAGCTATGAGGAGCTTCTTCTCTTCCTTTTGTGGTCGGGTCCAAGCTTCGAGAAACATTAAGACCGATCTGACTATTGTCTTATCTCAATCTTTGTGCAGACGCGCTTAACAGATTTGAAGGGAGAACTGAGTGTAGAAATACGTCTCTCTATTTCTATCTCGTCTTCTGTGTCGTTGGTATCTGTTACGGTGCAGCCACAGTACCAGAATTCAGCCACTCCTTCATAGGTAGTGTTTCCTACAACCGTCAACTCGTCGTTGCCTAATGTTCTTATAACGGCGCATGTAGCAGAGGTGCTGAGTCGTCGTTTTTTCGTGGCTTATTCGCAGACCAATCCGATCGGCTTCTCCTAGGAGGCATCTAACGTCGTCTACCCTGTAAGATACCTTATTACCCTATGGTATCCGTTAACCTGTACTCCGTTAACGTGTAAAAGAGAAAAAAGAAAAAAAAATACTTGGTAAAAGCAATTTAATCAGTTCGCTGCGGAAAAGATTAGCTTGAACAACATCTTCGACCACATCATCACTTACCATCAGGTGAGATAGTGGTCAAAGGCTAACCTATAATGCATAAAAAAATACAAAAAATTAGTACCTATCATATCAGTATATCTTAAAATTCTTCTTTAATACTATTGATGTAACTTGATAATGATAATGTAGTATGCACTTATAATTTTCTATTGCACAGATACCCGGCTCCTAAGGATGCGACGCACAAGGTGCGAGGGCGCAGCGATGTGCTGGAGATGATGTGCGGCGCGGGGGCCGTGGACCCCGAGCTGCTCACCGTCAAAACCTTCTACTTCTTCTTCTACTCGGCATTCGGGTCGCTGTTCCCTCTGATGGGCGTGTACTTCAAGCAAATGGGGATGAACGCGGGCCAGTGCGGGCTGCTGATCGGCACGCGTCCTTTCGTCGAGTTTCTGTCGGCGCCCTTCTGGGGCGGGCTCGCCGACCGCTGGCAGAAGGGGCGCACGCTGCTGCTGGCATCGCTCGGCGCCTGGATCGTGTTCACGCTGCCGCTGAGCTGGGTGCAGCCGGGCGCAGTCTCGTGCGTCACGCCCGTCAACGGCACGGCATACAACCTGACGGAGCCCAAGTTCGACGAGGATTGGGACCCGATGCCGCGCGCGTTCCACGGTGCCTCCGGCAGCCGGGCCGGCTCGCCGCTGCCCGTCAGTGACGCGCTCAACTACGACGAGCGCGCTAACAGCGACTGGGTGACGCCGCTGCACTCCTTTATTGTCTACCGCACGCCTGACATCCAGAAGACGTTCTTCTTGCTGCTCCTGCTGGTTGTCATTGGCGAGTTCTTCAGCGCCCCCGCCATCACACTCGCCGACTCGGCCGTCATTACACTGCTTGGCGAGGATGCTGATAGGTAGCTATCGTTCATCAAACAATAATCTTAGATATCTCCTTATCTTTTAGATCTTGTATTTATATCGTTTCATGGAATAGCAAATGCCTTAACAGCAAACATTACTTATTTACTTATATATTATGTAACCCCAAATAGATTTAACATCTCGTGTCCTCTACTTCCTACCTGGATAATTAAAGCAGTGCGAATGTTGCAGGTACGGGCATCAGCGCATGTTCGGCTCGCTGGGTTGGGGGCTGGCGATGTTCTTCGTGGGCATCGCGCTGGACCACAGCACGGCGTTCAGCTCGCACCCTTGCGGCGGCCCGCAGCGCTATGAGAAGAACTACACCATTTGTTTTGCTACCTTCTCCGTACTAATGGGTGCTGCGCTCATCACGGCCACACAGGTAGACTGTAGATAAAGCTGGACCAAGCGATTTAGTCTCCGACTCATATTTTAGAAGTGGAAGTTAACGCCTATCCGTTATATAATTGTAGTATTGATGATGATTAATGAATGAATAAATATATATTTTACCAAATTACAACGAGACGAAAAATTATAGTCATGTGCGGGATCCAAAACCGCGCCATCCACCCCTACAGCCATATGGGCAGAGTATGCTGTAACCGCTAAGCCAACATGGCATATGACGCTTGACTTTAATTTGTTGTTTCGTTCTTAACCATCGTATGGGGATGGTGCGACACCTATAGTTTAACTTACGTTGTACTACAAACAAAACCAATCTTGGACTTGTTAATGATGACACAACCCTATAATTTTAATATTTATATTTTAGCAATGACGCATGAAATATATATTTGTTTAAGCTTTGTTGGGTACGTAATTGCAAAGATAAATAGTATATAAAAATACAGTTCAACTATACTTTGCACAAATTGCATGCAAATATTTTTAACGTGCATAATTTTCAATTATTCAATAACCCCGTGGGGTGCCGGGCTAGAATGTCATTAATACCTGTGGGTGTCGTAAGAGGCGACTAAAGGTTAAATATCGGAAGGTGGGCAGTGGACAAGATCATTCACTCGCCTAACATACTGTTCATCATCGACAAGAGTTTTCCATTCCATTTAACTATTCGTAAGTATGCAAATTCATTGTTTAGTTAATTGAGTATAACTTTAATTAATGAGAGCCAGTAATTCATTGTAAAATCGTCACTTACCATGGTCATCAAGTGAGCTAGTGGTCAAAGTCTAACCTATCAGGCAAAACAAATATATTTAGATGAAATTTAACTGGACCAACTTAGTCTTCTTGGAGGTATACATTTATTTTTGTAATTTATCTCATACAGTCTGGTAACGTGCTTTAGATCTGGATCTGGATATGACATAAAACTGTACTGAGCGCATCTTATATTATATTATATTGCGTGCAGATCCGGTTCAAGTACGAGTTCGTGGACTTAGAGCCGGTGGGTCCTGCGGCGCCGTCGGAGCCCACTCACGAGGAGAAGATGCAGCAGCAGCTCGCCGAGCAGCTCCAGCTGCCAGGGCTCGACACTAGCGCGCCGCTGCCGACGCCGCACCCACCCATCGAACATGCCAAGGTATAGTAATGCGATCCTGTCCCATGCATGCCTGCTGCGAGTACATATGTGTACTAACGCAGGTATAATGTTGCAGGTGTTCGCGCAGACGACGCGCGAGATGCCGGAGTGGGTGACGGTGCTGCGCCAGTTCCAGAACGTGAAAGCTGCTTCCTTCCTGTTCGTCGCCTGGTTCATGGGCTTCGGCATTGGGCTCATATTCACATTCCTTTTCTGGCATTTACAGGTTAGTTCGAAATCACTTTCATGTAAAATTGTGTTAGTGCAGAAGACTGCGCTTTGTGAACAAATCGGATTCTCGTGTCGAACCTTTTTGTGGTTTTGAGATTCTGTACATCAAAAAAAAAGTAATGCGTTAAAGTATCAAGGTAAAACTTATATAAATATGTATGAGATCTACTGTCTCTTTCAGCAGTGAAAAAATAAGTCAATGCGATCAAAAGAGGTTAATTCCCTTCGGATCCCACAAACGGCAGCACTTCTTGAAGCAGTGATGGCTCAGTGGCATTGGCTATGGACTGGTTTGAATCCCGCCGCAGGCTTGAGCTTCACCGCATGGTGGAAGGGCATTTTGCGAATACCCGCCTGGCTAGTTACCACCCTCAAGTAGAAAATCTGTCGCCAAGCACTTATCGGTGTGTTCCGGCAGCAGTCCTTGAGAGTCAGTGATATTACAGGCACACAGTAGACTTAAGAACTATGTCTCAAAGTGACGGGCGCAGTGCAATTCGTGACTAGTGACGAAATGCACCTGTTATAGGCAGAGGTTAATCCACTTAACATCAGGTGGACCTCGAGCTTGTTCTGTCACAATGAAATAAAAAAAACGTATCCCCCAAATATATATATTTTTATAAGCAAATTCCGTTCTGAACCCGTCCTTATTTTCCTTTCGTTCTGATCCCACTCATGGCTCTGATTTAATAATAATTAACGTGTTTAAGTACATTAGCAAAAAGGGAGATATTTATTTTTAATATTCCTAACGCCACAGCACGCAATGGCATAAATAATTCAGTCTACTCGTGACCACGGTCAATGCAACTTGATCGAAACGTCGAGGTTAGTCAAAATATAATTATTTTGATGTTTATTCGTGCGTGAAAAGACCCGTTTAGAATTTAGAAACAATGTACAAATTGACTTTCATACTTTAGCTCTCTTTGAATCAGAATTCTGATTGTTGTATGATTTATTGTTTTATTAAACTTAAGGTACCAGGAAAACAGAAATGAAATGAAATGAATATATAATTCACTAAAAACATAAAATTCAATAATAAAGGCCTTAGGTATTTTAAATTAAGCTCGCCTATTTTGCCGTCACTCGGCATGTGAATTTGGTGGCATTATAATTGAATAATTGGATTATGTTAAAAATATGAAAAACATTATAAAATGGATTGAATACAATTAAAAAATATAAATGTTAAAATTAATAACAATAATTGTGTAATTAAATTCAAAATAATTAAGCATGTCAAAATTTGTTCATCATAGTCAAATTATACAATTACATTCTACGAACAATATTTATTCATAGATTACATTAAAATTTAAGTTAGTTAATATGTCAAGAAAATAGAAATTGCTAGTTATATAGCATAATTTAAATATTACTAGAGCCTTAAGAAGTCTTTAACGCAGTAAAACCTTTTTTCCAATAACCATGATTTCAGTTTATTTTTATGGGAGCTCTTTAAGCGATATTGGTAATTTATTGTACACAGTGATACACTTGGCAAAGCAATTTTTGTGAAACAGAGACAAATTCATACATTGATCGTGAACAAGTCTTTGTCCATTTCTTGTATTTCGTGGTCTTTAGCCGTGGTAAACAGATTGGGATGATTACAAATCAAATCAAATCAAATAATTTATTTCAGACTTAGACATCGTATAAAAAAACTACGCCTATTACGAAAATGTACATGCAAGGTAGCGTCAAGATTCCAATTTCCAAGATCTTTGAAAAACGGTTTGCAAGAATCGAATGGACGTATACCTACCATCGCGCGTACACACTTTTTTGCGATATGAAAGCTTTGTCAACATCTGTCGATTTACCCCAGAGAAGTAGGCCATACCGTAGTACAGAACTTACATAGCCATGGAATGCTAGTAACACGGTCTTTCGTGTAGCAGTTTTTCGTAGCTTATTTAAGACAAATACAAATCTGTTAACCCCTATAGACGTTTTTATATGGTCTTTCCAGTTTATATGCTGATCCAACGTGATACCTAAAAATTTTACGGTATTTGTTTCATTCATCTTAACATTATTATACGCAGAAGTTCATAGGAGTTTCATACTGTAGATCTCGTAATAGAAAAACTACATTTACAAAATCTATTATGCATAAATGGGATAAAATTAAACTCAAAAAATGCACAGACCTTTTATTGATTGAGCTAAATTAAGCTAACCAACCTTATTCGCTATGTTATATTTTGAGTAACGTTGAGTAAGGGTTTAAATATTTACCTAAAAATAAAACAAGCTACTACAAGACCGAATCACTCATTATTTTACACATTCAACTAAGGTATTGAAAGCAATTATCAACCAACAACAGTAGGTATGTGCACATTTATGCATGCCTAACGAGAGACCATTCATGTCGCATATTTTCGCATATTTTGCGATTTACATAACCACAAACTGTGTAATAACATTTATTAATCAAAATGTTTTTCACGTGCATTTTGAGTTTTCTTTCTTCTTCTTTGGGAACATCTTTGTAAACTTTATTATAAACCACAAATTTAGCAAAGACAAATAAAGGTCCTCCATAGGGAATTGTGCGCCAATTCCCTATGGAGGACCTTTAATTTGTTTTTGCTATTCTAAAACCTGGCACCGCTATTTTATCTTATGCCTAGTGTTGTAATCGTGATTGTGTTGGCTTATGCCACTAAACCCCAAAGCCATTGTTCTCAAAACTCTGCGGTCCATACATTCATTCCACCTTGAACCCCAAAGCGATTTTAGGTATCAAATTCAATCAAGAAATATTTCGATACTTCAATTCCACTTCAACCCCAAAACAGTTTTGGTAGAGTCAACAGCAAAATTGACAGATGCATGAACAAAATAATAGTATGTGCTCATAAAAAGTTAATTGTTTGGAATGCACCATTTATTGCTCTCTTATAGATATTTTAACTGTGGAAATAAATAAATACAATAATATAATAAAAAAAGTTAATTTAATCAATACAATAATAACAATTATTTTTTGAAAACATCAAATTAATATTTTAATAAAACACTCTAAAAATACAAAAATATATCTAGTGACAATTATTTTTGTATTTTTTAAGTGTTTTATTAATTGGATGTTTTCATAAAATATTATTAAAAATAATAATTATTATTAAATATGGATTTCCGCAAAGTAACGCCTGAATCTATTTATTTATTAAATCAATACAACTTGTACAATTGTACATACGAGCCAGTATCTCACAGTCATCATCATAGTTGAATATTTTGTTATTCCTACCTAGAACAGGGAACTACTTCTCTCGAAGTGCACCATTTGGTGCTTCGGTAGAGATTCCAACATGTTGACGTTAATTAGATCTGTCACAAAGAAGTAAAGACTTTGTTTTTACTACTATTTGCCTACATGTAGTTACTATTGCAGGACATCGGTGGTTCTCCGACACTGTTCGGCGTCGCTTCCGTTATAAACCACATCTCCGAGATATTCGCCTACTTCTTCAGCTTCAAGCTCATCACTCAGATGGGGCACGTCAAGGTCAGTTCACGTGACGATCGTGTACCTCGTTAAGTGTCCTTATCCCGGAGGTGAGGTGCATGGAGTGTTGATCGTCGACAGGTGCTGTGCCTGGGGCTGGGCGGCAACGTGCTGCGGTTCCTGTACATCTCGTGGCTGTCGCGGCCGTGGTGGGTGCTGCCGTTCGAGTTCGTGCAGGGCGTGACGCACGCGGCCGTGTGGGCCGCCTGCTGCTCGTACATAGCGCACGGGGCGCCGCCCGGGCTGCGCTCCTCCGCGCAGGGCGTGCTGCAGGGGCTGCACCACGGGCTGGGCCGGGGCTGCGGGGCGGTGCTGGGCGGCATCGCCGTCGCCAAGTGGGGCACCACGCGCACCTTCGCGGGCTACGGGCTGCTGTGCGGCGTGGTGCTCGCCGCCTTCGCCTTCATCAACTTCCGCGACGGCGGCGAGGTGCTGGGCGCGGGCGGCGGGCCGGGCGCGGACGAAGAGGCGCGGGCGGTGGCGGAGGCCGGCGTGCTGGCGCCGCACGGGGTGCCCTCCAACCCGCTGCCGCGTGCCCTCTCCTCCACGCGCCTCGCCGACCTAGCGCACCACGATCAGTACGGGGCCACCAACACGGTCAGTATCTCTCTTACACACTTTTATTGATAGTTAACGGTAAGTTTCTTGAACGCACCGCTTCGCCTACCGATTCCATCGATATTTATTTAGGATTTACATATATCAAAGTGTATATTCAATCGAGAATTATACATATATACTATGATGAGAATTATATATATATATATATATGGCAACCCTGCCGCTGTTGTTGTTGTTATCCAAAATTAATAGACATCCTTTTTATAAAGTGTTATATTATAAGTGTTCAAGCACCTGTGAAGCAGCATTACAGGCGTTCGGAGGTAATCCGATGAGGTAGCAATCAAACGCTAGCCCGTAAGGAACTAAATGTCCGTACCGTGTACTGTTACAGAGCTACGCGGGTGCGGAGAGCCTGGGAGTGCCGGGCCAGCCGCCGGCCCCGCGCGTCGGGAACCCCTTCCTGGGCGAGCAGCCGGCGGCGGCGCCCGCCTACAGGTAAACGCACCCACGCGCCGGCACACACTCCCGAGTCGCACCGCCGCTACCGGCCGCCCGCCCGCCCGGCCCGCTGCCGGCCGCCCGCCCGCCCGGCTCCCGTGCGATCCGATACGATAATGGCTCTACTATTCTTGTAGTTGTTTCGTTCGTTTCAAGACTGTCAGATTTATTTTTTGAAAATTTAATACAGGGTGATGAATATTCGAGTGTTACTTATAGAAGACGTTAATTTATTACTGTTATAATTATTGTTGTTTATTTAGTTGTTAGTCAAATATTGCGTTGGGTACTATACTATACTTATGTTTTCTATAAACTATCGTAGCCAATATATTTTTCACATATATATACTGTTTTGACAAGGTTCTTTAATACCTAGGTATAAAAGAGCCCAATGAAAACAAGTTTATGTTCATTATTATTTTAACAACTTTTTTTAAAGATATCTAAATTGTGTGTTGATTAGTAGTTTATATAACACATATTCTTGTCCGGCCGGATGTCAAGTCTGCGTCAGTTCCAGCGACACGTGACATCGTCATGGAAATGGGCAGTGAAAATAACTTCTCCATTTTCTCGTACAATTATTAGGATATAAAAAAATATTTATAGAAAATTCCAAATGTATCTCTGTTGTCAACTGTATCATTGTTGCTTGGTTCCGGATTGTAGAGGGCGCGGTTACCGAACAGGGCGCGTCAGTTCTTGTGTAAAGTTGTTAATCCTATCATCAGTGACCGCGTCTTTAACCAATTGTCGGAGCAGAGTTCGGGATCTTTTGCTTGTAAATACTGATGATATGCATGTATACTCATTGTTTTATGTGCAAAGGTTTTGGAAATAGGGTGCGAGTGTGCGGTAAGATTTAAATGTTATGCCAGTGAGAGTGATTGAAGCGTTGCGTTGCAAGTGTGTAGCCTGCCTGCTGTCATAGGATAATTAAATATGTACCTATAAACCGGCGAGTATGAAACCCCTTAGATGTGTACACTGCAACTCTTTGCAATAATATTTTCATCAATATATTGTTTGCTTAATCAGACTGTGGTTTTTATTTGGCACCATAAGTTTTTATAAAATAACATTTTATTACATTACATGATCGCGGCTCTAAGGGGTTACATACTCACTAATGTTGTCTATGCCACTGTTTGCCTATAAGATACGGATGTACCTACAACTGTTGGAGCGAGATGTCATATCAGTGTGTGATCACTTAGGACTAAAGAACGAAATATTTATAATTATTATTGTATAGCAGAAAATATATTATACAAATTACTAAAGCATTGTTTACATGCGAGTTGATGAGCTCTTCTTGATATATAAATATATAATACTTTGAATTTAAATCCCACCAAAAGTAAGCAATTTGTAAGCAATTATAATAGTTTGTTTTGGTTACCATTTTGAAAATTGTGCGTTTTGATTAAATATTGAGCAAATCACAGCCACATCATTGATACAGAAAATAATTATAATGAAATTAGGCACAATATGACAGTGTTTTAACACAGTTATGTATGTTAATAATTATGTTAAAATCATTAGTTTATTAATTCCGCTGTTTTATTTCACCACGTAGTGTGCGTATGTTATATATCTAGTTTTAACAAGTTCTACTTGGGCCATAGCTCACTTTTGTCAAAAAATACAATGATTATTAATCACTAACATTATTTATAAATTGGGATATGTAGACAATGTTTCTTTGTTTAATTATTTAATGTAAAAGTGTTATAAAAACAGTAAATAAGAGCTCACCCTCGTACTGTACAATATAGTCAGTATTACGTAGAATACGGAGGCGGCACGCAGCCCGCCCGCCCAGCGCGCGCTGCCCTACTCGCGTCGCTCGCCCCGAGGGCGGGCGGGCGGGGTGCGGTCAGGGCGCGGCGGCGGCGCGTGCGGCTCTATTGATAAAATGCAGTAGATATTCTATATTATAGCTATATGTATACATGAGTATGTACGTTTGTTGTAAAGATATTCGGAGGAGGCACCGGTTATATATTTTTGCACTGTCTCTGGACGCTCTGGGAGCGCCCGTTCTACGTCACTAAGTGTTAGCTGCGGGACCCAACACCCTCGCGCTCGCACCCCGCTCTCGGTCACATCCTTCGAGGGGTGGGGGCGGGGGCGGGGGAGGGGGCTGGGGTTGGGGACTACTAGTTATTTCAATCTCAAATGTATAATGAATAAATGTTGAACAATGCGCGTTGTTTATTTTATTCACTGACTTTTAAGCAAACTCGACGCGTATAGTATACAGGGTTAGGTATTGGTAAAATGCTAACAACCTCTTAGGGTTGCCTTCTGCTACTCCTATGAAACTTATTAAGATGTTTTTTTTATGTTTGTTTTTGTGTATTTGACGGAACAAGCATTTAACATCAGGAGGTCCTCGTGCTTATTCCGTCAAATACACATAAATAAAAAAAAAAAAAAATTGTTTTTTCATCTCATAATGTTTGTTAAGAGGCCTTTTACATTTTGCAGCTTTCTCACTCGCACTTTTAAAGATAATTTCAAATAGTCTATAGTCGCAAAAAGCAAAATAATGTCTGACCACATTTTTAAAAATCTATCTTTGAGAGGAGAGAGGGCTGCAAAATGTAAAAGGCCTCTTAAGACTAGCGGAATTCAATCCTAAGAGGTTGTTAGCATTTTACCAATAACCATACGTATAAATATAAGTAAGTACATAAACATGGACAAAGATTTATTTTGTTGGGTAGTTGGTTTTAATTTTTTTGATAGTCGATAGGCCAGCCTTTGATCACTACCTCGCCTGATTCAAGTAACTCAGAGTAGTTTAAATGGACGCAGCATCACTGCGGTCTATTTAAACTACTCAAACTGACTCCCAACAGTAAAGAGTAAGTAATAACTTACTTGTGGAAGTTGAACTATGAACATGACAGCTCAGTGTTTCAAATCAGCATGGTACTAATACTACTGGTATAATAGGTACTGACTTCAACAAGTTACTTACTACATAATTTTCAGAGTTAAACAATGAAAAACATTGTCCGACAGTGACGGGCTGTCGGACTATGTTTTTGGCGACTTCAGCCGTGATCACCCCAGCATCGGTAGCATAGCTTACAAGGAGTAAAATATAAGGTGTTATAATGATATAGGATATTACAATAATATATTATACTTATATTGAGAGCCAGTAATTTAAAGTTAACCATGTTAAGACCATCGACCACATCATTACTCACCATCATGTGAGATTGTGGTCAAAAGCTAAAATATTAGCAATAGAATATAAATATGAGCTTTTATATAATTTTTCATCACACTTGCACGTAAACAGTATTTAAACATACGGGTAAACTAGGCCGTAATGCCCCATATAAAACCCTGGAGCTTTCTTTTTTTCATGAAACCCAAGGTCGGTAAGTATTTTTTTTATTTATAGCCCAGGTCGTGAAAGTTCAAGTAAAGAGTTAACATGCAATTGAACATTTTTCTTAAAATGTTATCTATCTAAGAATTTTATTACAATATCTCTACGTGTTACTTAAATACTCAACTAGCAAATACACAAGACGTGCGAGACTATATCCCGACATAGGGAGAAATAAAAAATGTTCATAGTAATCAATTTTAATAGTTTTTTTTTATCAAAACGTCGGAATTAATTGATTTTATTTACACTCGATTGACTTTTATTTACAGTCGATTGAGAGACGCGCCAGGAGGTTAATAGGCAGCGACTTTCTGAAGGAGTCTCGGCTGCAAAGCCTCGAGCACCGCCGTAAAGTCGCTTGTCTATCGGTCTTTTACCGGATACATTTCGGTGAATGTGCACAAGAACTGCACGACTTGGTTCCGCCCTCACCCTTTTTCCATCGGACGTCCAGACAAACGGGGGGGCGCCATCCGTACATGGTTGATATTCCCAAGACTTGTACGAAGCGCTTCGCTTCCACTTTTCTCGTGCGTACTGCGAAAGAGTGGAACTCCTTACCGTGGTCAGTCTTTCCCGATGAATACAATATGGATGTCTTCAAATCGAGAGTAAATAGGTTTCTTCTAGGTAAGCGTGCTCCATCCTAGACCACATCAATGCTTAACATCAGGCAGGGTGTGGTCAAACGCGAACCTATAACGAATAAAAAAAAAAAAAAAAAAACACTCAGTTATACCTACGTAAGTATTTTCCCTTAACGTTTCTGAACGAAACATTTGAATAATCTGTGGTGTGGACAAATAGCCCGCCATCCCCTTAAAAAAAATTCACGTAATTTCATAATAATAGTTGTGCTGACTTGTGTATTAAAAC